>JAVJIX010000011.1:2412500-3012500 GCA_036785185.1 Paratrypauchen microcephalus | reverse complement strand
CCGCTGCTGGTTTCGTGCGGCTGGTATGTGGCTAGGGCTGAGACTACGCATTCCGGGCGCCGCGGTTCAATCTCGTGCTCAGCAGCCCCGGTGTACGTGCGGGCCTCGCGCGTACACCGGGGCTGCTGAGCACGAGTGAGCGCCGTTGTGAGTGAGCGCCGTTGTGAGTGAGCGCCGTTGAGTGAGCGCAGTGCGCGGTTGCCTTGTTTCGTGACCACGCGGGTGCGCGTGTCCGCGATTAGCGATTAATTACAATTAATGCATTTTGTTCGACCAACGTCTTGATCGACAATTAATCGTAAGTCGATTAATTGTTGACATCCCTAATCATCATGTTAACTTTTATCGTTGTGAAAACGCTATATTCTCCAAAAACAACATATTAACATATTTATTTGACTCTCCATTACTCAGAGCGCAATCACATTACATTTGTCGTGCATTCCACTAATGAGACTAATGCACATCACATCAGGTTTGTGAAGTTGTAGTGTTTTGTTTTGTATCATGCTTTTGTACTTTTATGGAAAATTGCAGTGGGTCATACTGCTAACTGTAAAGAGGGTTTGAATAGGGCCCTGGAGAGATCGCTACATTACACAAACATGCATGGATGGTAACTAAAACCTCTTCAAGCATGTTTTTGATGATAACATGCCTTATAACATGGTAGAATGCTCCAAAAAGCCGATTTTTTTATAATATCCTCTTTTTTCAAGCTTTAAAATACAAACTATTTCTTCTGTCAGATTAAACACCTGTTTCAAATATTTAACAATAGATTAAGATATAGAGTAAATATCAAAAATGTTGATAAACAGTTCAAATATCTATAATCAATTTCAAATTTCTAAAGCTTAAAATTTTGACATCAAGTTGAGTTGCACAGTACAAAGGCTGAAGTAATCAAATTCACACTATATAATTTATAAAACCACATCAGCTCTAACTTTGTTCAAACCTGCCCTATATCCTCTTACACATTCACTACCACTGTATATGATAAAGGGAATAAAATATTTACTCCTCTGTTTGATGAGTCTTTCTTTTGATTACGTATGCTTTTAAATACAAAATTCATTCTGTTTTTATCTCACTAATTTTGACCAAAAAAGAATTTGTGTAAATCACTCACTATTTTAAACAAGCTTTGAAGATTTCACATACATAAAATAAAACTCATTTCAAAGTGGTATAAGAGAAAGAAATAAAAAAGATAAAGGTTCAGGCAGCATTTTGCTCAAACTCATGAATATTTTAACCTCAGATACACATAGGCGTATCAGAAAAACTAACCATACGGTGGAACTCAGTCCAGGCATTAAGGTAGACCTTTGTAGGTATAACATTGGAAATTTAAAGTTCAACCAAATATTTAAATTACATTTAAAGGAACGTTTTTTACAATTTGAGCCTTATTTCGGTAATAAAACAAGTTGTTTTACTCACCCATATCACTTTGGTGTCATATGGAGCATTTCCGGAGATGTTTTAGATTAGCGTTAGGCTAACGCCGTTAGCCTAGCGCGACTTATAGCCATAGCTCGGGGCATTCCCCGAGCATGTAATATGCCCCATGTAGCTTCAAATAACACAAACTTTAGCACTTTTCAAATCATAGAAGCTCGATGTCTTTAGCCTACAATTTCGTGTGGTCAAAAGTGGCCTGTAATCTGAGATTTAGCCATAGTTTCGAGTAGATGAGGACACCAGTGCGCATGTGCAGACTGTGCTCTCAGCTCCCGTGACCCAAACATGGAACGCAAAGCTGTAAACTATGGCTAAATCTCGGATTACAGGCCACTTTTGATTCAAACGAAATCATAGACTAAAGACATCGAGCTTCTATGATTTGAAAAGTGCTAAAGTTTGTGTTATTTGGAGCCCGCACGGGGCATATTACATGCTCGGGGAATGCCCTGAGCTATGGCTATAAGTCGCGCTAGGCTAACGGCGTTAGCCTAACGCTAATCTAAAACATCTCCGGAAATGCTCCATATGACACCAAAGTGATATGGGTGAGTAAAACAACTTGTTTTATTACCGAAATAAGGCTCAAATTGTAAAAAACGTTACTTTTCCTTTAAATATTTAACCAATGACACTGACTGGTCTCTATTATGAAGAAGAAGAAGAAGTGAACTTTATTGATCTCACACTGGAGAAATTCTTCTCTGCATTTTAACCCATCCTATATATACTGTATATATATTAGGAGCAGTGGGCAGCACACATTAGGGCGCCCGGGGACCATCTCCATGATCTTCTTGCTTCGGTTTGGTTAGGACCTAAGCTGGAGGATTTTACCTATGTTTGGGTCCATAATCCATGATCCATAATCTCCTTCAAGAAATGCTCTTTTGTACATTAAAACATAAAAAAATTCTAAACATCGATAAGTACCTGAGAAGTACAAGAAGAAGGGCTCAAACAGGTAAAAGTTTATTTATTTAAATATATTAAATTTATTTTCAAGATTACCTTTTCAAAATTATTCAAATCCAGGAAAACATTTTAACATTTTAACCAAGGCTGTTTAGGGGGGTGAAATGACATGTACCCACACACTATAATTATGATATTTTTTCCAACAAATTATAAATGGAACAAATTTATAGTAGGGACAGAGGAGCTCCTTCTCCAACAGGCTCCTACAGCTCCAGATACAGGACTACATTCATATAATACTCCCTACAAGTGTACAACAACTCACCCTGATGTAACAGATAATACTCCCTACAACTGTTTTTTTGCTATTTATTTTGAATGTATCATTACTGTTTATTTTTTACTCTTGTTATTATATCATATTGTGATTAGTGAACTACTGTGGCCAAATAACTTTCCTTGTGGATCAATAACGTTTGTCTAGGTCTAAGTCTAAGTCTAAGTCTACTTTTGTTTATATTAGTGGAGAGGTTTTCATTATTTATCTGCAAGGGATTTGAGCTGTAGGGGGTTGAATAATCATCATTATAACATACATTTCCATTCGGCTTTTTATTTATTTATTGCAGCTCATGTTTTTACAATATTGTGCTTTTAGAATAATTTTGGGGGGTGATTTTCTGACATCAGGGCTATGTCGTCAGTGGCATAATTTAGTTGTAATTTTATCATTTTTCTTCAGCAATATATTGCACTTCAGAATTTGTTACCGTGACAGGCCTACCCACTCGGATCATCCCCTGACACCTCTGGGCTGCCTTACTTCCTGTTCCCTGGCAGACTGTGCTCACGGACCGTACACGTCAACTGCCGCACAGACGCAGCAGTTGATTTGTCACCGGGCTTTTTCTGGCTCCCCCACACCTCCTCCTCTGTCTCACACCCGCTCTCACACTCTGGGTTCATTTGTGGGTTAGCTGGCACAGTTGCTCCTTATTGGATTTCATGTCGACTATGTGACTCATTCCTGTGTTTGTTTTCGGTTGTGCGACCCTTTTTCTTAATGCAAGTGACGCAGATTAATCTAATATACCACTGGTCTACAAGCAAAATGCTTCCAGAACAAAAGTAGTGAAATTTTTCTTGGTTTAGGTCACTAATAAAGAAAAAGTAAGTCAGAAGTGCTGATTGGCTATAGTTTCCAAGATATAATATTGGGTCAAAATAGGAAATTTATGCAAAATAAGGCAAAAACGGTAGTTTATCAGAAGGTACAATGTGTCTAGAAGCACCAGTTCTATCTGAAAGCCTGTCTGCACATTCCAATACATTCATTTTAATATGTCTAGAGTTTTAACATAAAATATTTTTTGATTTCACATAAGAGAAATGCCTCAGAATTGTGTGCACCTGATGTCTTAAAGATCCCATGACATGGTACTTCTTGATGCTTTTATATGGCTCCTTAATGGTTCCCTAATACTGTAAATGAATCCTTCTTCAAAATCAACACTCAGTGCATGAGAAACAGAGATAAGCTGAGAAAGAGTAATTTTTCTCTCTCTGAACACTCTATTCTGGGCGTTGTTGCTTGAATGCAAATGAGGAGAAAAGAGCTGGCCAATAGTAGAGGGTGGGGGCGTGGCCAAATGCTCCGCTCTCCGCTGTAGCCCACAGCTGATCCATTTCCGTGTTTTTGCACGGGGGGAGAGATTTGAAGCGTTCCATTGAAAAATAAACACATTTCCACATAAAATAAAATTAAACCACTGCTGTTCAAAGGTCCAGAGGCTCAGATAAAGGACTTCCGAGCCTAGAAACACTCGGACGTGCCTCCAGGCAAATAAAAAAACGCATTTCGCATTGCCTAGCACATTCACAGTCCAAACTCTCTGGGCGTGATTTACAGAGACGCTGAGTTCAGACAGACGGGGGTGGAACTGCATTTGCATTTCTTTTTTCGATCTGACGTCAATAAGGTGCCTTGTTCAAAATCGCCCATTTGAGCTCCGATTTTTTGTAACGCAGAAAAGGATCGCAAATGCTCAGTTTAGACATTTCACAACTTTTAACCGGGGGGGGGGGGGGGGCTAAACAGGGTAGGGGAGCTCACATTAACGTTCAAAAACCTCAGAAAGTGAAAATTTCATGCCATGGGACCTTTAAGATATTTCTTGTTTATTTCTTGACGGGTAAATATTATTTTTAAGCAAAAATGCCTAAATCTATTGTATAAATAGATGCGATTTTGATGTAAAACAATATCATTAAATATCTTGAATACATTAGCTAACCAGCACAGTTATCAATTGATTTTCAGTTCATCTTATCAATGCAAATGAGATTTAGACACTTTTATCTCAGAAGCAGATCGAGTCCAAAAATGTGTAGACCAGTGTAATGGACAAAATGACGAGTGATGGCTCTTCCTGTTGTTTGAAAGGAGAAAGGAATGACTGATGCATAAAAGCAATATTCTGATTCAATAGAGTTGGATAGGACCCAATTATCAGTTTACAGCTCTCGAAAAAAATAAGAGTCCCCCTGCAAAATTATCAGTTTTTCTGATTTTACTACTTATAGGTATGTGTTTGGACAAAAGGGATATTTTTGTTTGAGTCTATAAACTACTGACAACATTTCCCCCAAATTCCAAATAAAAATATTATTGTTTAGAGCATTTATTTGCAGAAAATGACAAATGGTCAAAATAACAAAAGACCAGACCAGACCAGACCTAAAAACAATGCAAAGAAACAAGATTAAATTCATTTTAAAACAACATAATACTAATGTTTACACTTAAGAAGAGTTCAGAAATCAATATTTGGTGCAATAACCCTTATTTTTAATCACAGCTTTCATGCGTCTTGTCATGCTCTCCACAAGTCTTTCACATTGTTCTTGAGTGACTTTATTCCACTCCTGGTGCAAGAACTGAAGTAGCTCAGCTTTGTGTTTGTGTTGGAATGGAATGGCTGTAATACATGTAGAGATGCTGATTTTTTTTAAATGCAGAGGTCTCTTATTTTTTTCCTAGAACTGTATATCAACAAAAGCACTTGAGTTTGACATGATGGAAGCTCGGTTAAACAAAGGTGTGCTAAAATACCTCAGTCTTCTATGGTGGGGCTGATTTAGCGTCCTGAGCGAGCAGGCCAGCACAGAGGGCACAGTGATGTCGCTCTGTTGTGTTGCTTGTACTCTGTGCCAGTAGTATCTTACCTCCCCAGCTGTTGGTTTGCTCATGGAGAAGCTCGACTTTAAGTTGATTAAATCCTTGCAGTGCTCTTATCTGGGAGCAGCAGGACAGGTATGTGTCTCATAGCCCATCATTACTGTGAGACATGTGCTCCACAATCACTAATTATACGCTGCTCCTCATTTCCTGTGTGGCTATCGTCACAGAGACAGGCCAGGTTACTACCAAACAAGTTAAAAAGCCACATTCCCTGTCTATGCTAAACTAATCTTTTTCTCTGTGTAAATACATAATATTACCTATTCCCAGAAAGCTCATTATAAAAGGGTGATGCAGAGGTTAACGGTGCATTTGGAGAATGGTGCACTCTTTGTTTGAACAGATACTGTGAGGTATTTTGATTTTACTCACTGTGAATGGAGCCTTCATCATGTTTCTCCATACAAATATCTAACCAACCTCTCTGGTCTAAACTGGAAAATATAATTGTTGCATAGTGATCAAAAATGGGCACAGAACTGTAGTTGCGGGGTGTGTTTCCCCACGGAATTTTTTTTGTGTACACCCGGGGTTCTATGTGTATTGTTTAGTAAAAAAAGTAAAGGCGCTTCAACTGTTCTCCTGCCTCCGCGTGAGCTTATAAGATACACCACTCGGTTACGACAATAATTCTATAATAAAATACCATTTCTGATGTTCTGAGCTTTCAAGCACACTGCCTACCACCTGAGCACATCAGGATGAAGCCTGTTTAGGGTAGCGAAAGGTCTCTTTCAAGTTTTTTTCTTCTGACATCACAGTGAGATCTTTGCTGAACCATTAAAGCAATATCTCAAACAGACACAATGTTCCTTTCTGACAAATAGTTGAAACAAAAACAAAATAGAAAATTTGAAAAAAATAAGAGGTTGAGTAATGGGAATGAGCCCTAATTTCAGCAAGAACTTCCTCACTGGTTATTTGCGTGGTATTGCAAAGACCACGCAAATGCCACACTTGGGCATGACTCTTTTCCTATAAGTACTGACAGAAGATTAAAGCTTTGCTGTGGTCAGAAAGCCTGAGCTAACATCATTACTGATGATAAGTTGTTGTTGAGGTTGGCCACTGTAAAGAGACCTGCTTTTCAAATAAGATGACCTGTCTCCAAGAATAGCTACCACCCACCCTAAAAACAACAACTTGGAATGACAGCAGTTAATAACTTACTTTATCTAGTCAAACATTTATGAGTTTGGACCACAAATCCAGTAGACCCAAGGTGCCAATGTGTGCCCAGGTCTGCCATTGTTGTACGCTGTAGTGTGCTCCATGCACATGAGCATATTTGCAGCATGAGTAATTAGGCCAAATGTTGTGTTCTGTCAGAGTCTCGTGAGTTGCACAGCAGAAGGAAAGATGCAGTCTCAGGAGGTCCAGCACAGGGGAAGCAGAAAGCAAAGAGAAGACCATTGGAAGATACTGAACAAAGACACCCAAGACTATATGTTTTTGTCTTTACAAAGATGTACCGTATATAGGATCCACCAATCAGAGAAGAGTCAATGGTGTATAGTAAGCTCCAGAGGGAAGATCTCCCCTTTTTGAGTACATTTTGAATGGCAAATGATTCAAACTGGATATCCTCATACGGCTATATTATGTGAAGTTATATATATGTTTCACCAATAGATAAAACTCTCCCTGTAGTTTGTAGTTTGTTGTTTGTTGCACACACCACAGCTGTTTAGACTCCTCCAAGGAAAAGCCCTGCAATTGTGTTGTGTTGTCTGGAGCATTTAGCCCATGAAGAAGATGGTGGAGACATGTCATATCTTCCATCACTAATGCGTTGGGGGTCGGTGCAGTTGAAAACTCCTGAGGCCACAAGGCAGATTTCTGTGTCTGGTAATCTTCAAATCTGATCTCTAATGCCCTCTCACACCCAAACACTTGTCTAAAATGTTCCCAGAATGCCTTTCTGCTGTCCAGTACCTTCTTTGGATAGGATGACCTGGGCATCTTAGACTCAATGTTGTGATCGGCTGCACTTTTCTGTCGATCATCACAAAAGACAGGTCAATGACCTAGAGCTAAGAAGATGCAGTGGCAATAGTCTTGCTCCTTTAGTTTGTATGTTTTGTTAGCTCTCCCAAATTTAAAATTTTCTGCTCAATCAAAAATAATTATTCTGAAAATTATGGGTGGAAAATAACTTTTTAAGGATTTCCTTAAATGTCTTAATTTTCTTACCTGCACTAGTGTTTCCATCTTAATAGAGATGTCCCACAAATCTCACAAAGTGCATTAGGAGAAGTTGAATCGTATTTCACTGCTCTGTTGTTTACATTGTTTATCTGCCAACACTGTCAACATGGGCATGTGCACACCACATACCAGACCTTAGATGGGCCCAGATGCATCCGGGGCACCTCTTGGAGAGGCGTGACGTTTAAATCAGTCCCCGGGAAAATTGGATCCCATCCACTGTTTAAATTCCACAGACTTTGAGAGATGCAGTTGCTTAGCAACAGCTGAGCTGTATCCTTTAATTTCCACATTTTCTAGTTTTGACTCAGAGGTAAGTTAATGACCAGTAAACTATTGCCCATGAAGATACAAAATGTAAGATTTTCAAAAGTTACATGTAAAGAATACACATTTTTATTTGTTTGAATGAATTATGTCACACAAGTTGTATTTATTTTGTAATTTTGATGCATATAAAAATATAGCCTAGTGAATAATAAAAATGCACACAGCTTCCATTGAAGTCTGGGCTACACTAAAGTAAATAATGATATGGCAGAGACATGGGCAGAGCTGCAGGGCTTCCCTTTAGTATTCACACAAAGCAAGAACGCTCTGATGAAAGTGCTGAAATGGAAATTGCTGCATGTTCCCATTGAGTGTGTGGTATTGGTGTAGCAGCTCTGTGGGGCTGTGCTTCTTTTGTATGTGCCGCTCTAATCACTATAATAACTTCTCCTGCTGAACATCACACAGCCCAGGGGTGCTCTGTTCTGTGAGCCTGCATTTGTTCTGCTCACAGCTCCCTGCAAGTCACACTCACTTCTCCAACAACGTCTCCACAAAAATATTCCTGCAGACATGTATCTGACAGAGCTGACGTCTCATTGCCATCCTCTTTGCACTCAGTGTGGTGGAGGGGAGCCATGTGGCCCAATATATTCTCATCAACGTCACTCAGTGGTCTGATGAGGCTGGTTCACTTTTAATGCAGTGTGGATGAGATGCTGCCAACCTCTGACGTGTTTAAACCAGCTGCATCGGCACCCACTGGCTCTGCTCACACTCAATGATTATTTTATTACTATACAGTTGACTAGTGTCTTTATGGGAATTTATTCTATTTCCATTAAAGTCTTTCGATACATGCTTGGTACTGGAAATCTCTAGAATGCTTTGGAGCTCAACAAGATCAAACTTAGATGCAGTTTTGGAAAAAAAAATAAGAGACCTCTGCATTTTTTTCTGAAATCAGCATCTCTACATGTATTACAGCCATTCCATTCCAGCGTCTGTTGAATTCCAACACAAACACAAAGCTGAGCTACTTCAGTTCTTGCACCAGGAGTGGAATAAAGTCACCCAAGAACAATGTGAAAGACTTGTGGAGAGCATGCCAAGACGCATGAAAGCTGTGATTAAAAATAAGGGTTATTGCACCAAATATTGATTTCTGAACTCTTCTTAAGTGTAAACATTAGTATTATGTTGTTTTAAAATGAATTTGATCTTGTTTCTTTGCATTGTTTGAGGTCTGAATACATGTATCTTTTTTGTTATTTTGACCATTTGTCATTTTCTGCAAATAAATGCTCTAAACGATAATATTTTTATTTGGATAATGTTGTCAGTCGTTTATAGACTCAAACAAAAATGTTCCTTTTGCCCAAACGCATACCTATAAGTAGTAAAATCAGAAAAAATGATAATTCTGCAGTGGTCTTTTATTTTTTCCCAGAGCTGTATATGAATTTTACTGAAAGAATGTTATTATTTTCTGACTACTGAATGTCCAATGTTTGTATAATTAAGAATAAATTGCCATTAGAATTGTTATCAGTAAAAGTTATATTTACTTTGACCATGTCCATGTCCTCTAGGGACACAGATGTACATTTAGTTCCTTTAGTTATTTTTGGATGTAATTTCAGGGAATTAATCATACATTTACTATTGATCAAAGGAGAAGTTGAAGAGCTGAAGAAGCCTCTCGGATGAGCGGCGAAACGTTTTCAACCAAACAAACTTTGTCCAGTTGACAAATTGAACTTCTCCTTTGATCATGGATTCTACCTGGACGACTGAGGGACTTTTCATACATTTACTATTGTTCACGGATTTAAAACATAATAAAACCATAGCGTGTCTCTTAAAATGTCTCTTGAAATTTCCCTGTGGAATCTCATTAGAGCTGTTTTTTCAGTTAATTAGTCCTGTATCCGACTGCTGTGTGTGCGGATCCAGCCTTGGCGTGTTTGTTTGGAGAATGCAGTGCCATGTAAGACGTGGAAATACGTCATCGTGGTCTGCCTCGGCCGAGAGAAGGGCAACAGGAAGAGTGTACTCAGGCTCCTCTGACGATAGCAGCAGCACTGATGACCAGAGTGAAGATTTGACCTCAACAAAAGATAAACTAGAGGAAAAGAAAATATTTTAGAGGCAAATGCCGTGTCTTTTTGGGACTTTAAAATATTAAGTGTATTATCTTCTTTGTTCCATAGGCCTTTTGATAGAAATGATGTTAAAGGAAAAGTAACGTTTTTTACAATTTGAGCCTTATTTCGGTAATAAAACAAGTTGTTTTACTCACCCATATCACTTTGGTGTCATATGGAGCACTTCCGGAGATGTTTTAGATTAGCGTTAGGCTAACGCCGTTAGCCTAGCGCGACTTATAGCCATAGCTCGGGGCATTCCCCGAGCATGTAATATGCCCCGTGCGGGCTCCAAATAACACAAACTTTAGCACTTTTCAAATCATAGAAGCTCGATGTCTTTAGTCTACGATTTCGTTTGAATCAAAAGTGGCCTGTAATCCGAGATTTATCCATAGTTTACAGCTATGCGTTCCATGTTTGGGTCCAGGGAGCTGAGAGCACACTCTGCGCATGCGCACTGGCGTCCTCATCTACTCGAAACTATGGCTAAATCTCGGATTACAGGCCACTTTTGACCAAACTAAATCGTAGACTAAAGACATCGAGCTTCTATGATTTGAAAAGTGCTAAAGTTTGTGTTATTTGGAGCCCGCACGGGGCATATTACATGCTCGGAGAATGCCCCGAGCTATGGCTATAAGTCGCGCTAGGCTAACGGCGTTAGCCTAACACTAATCTAAAACATCTCCGGAAATGCTCCATATGACACTAAAGTGATATGGGTGAGTAAAACAACTTGTTTTATTACCGAAATAAGGCTCAGATTGTAAAAAAAACGCTACTTTTCCTTTAAGTGTGAAGGGTGGAAAGAGACATTCAGTTATTGTCAGTGTTGGCCTGGGAAACGGGCACAAGTAACAGCTATAACATTTAAACTAGGACTTTGAATACATTAAGTTAACAAGATGGATTCAAGATTATGTTGAATGTACAGCTCTGGAAAAAAAAAAAAAAAAAAGAGACCACAGCAAAATTATCATTTCCCCCAAATTCCAAATAAAAATATCTTTAGCATGCTCTTGGCATGCTCTCCACAAGTCTTTCACATTGTTCTTGGGTGACTTTATTCCACTCCTGGTGCAAGAACTGAAGTAGCCCAGCTTTGTGTTTGTGTTGGAATTCAACAGACACTGGAATGGAATGGCTGTAATACATGTAGAGATGCTGATTTCAGGGGAAAAAATGCAGTGGAGTCTTATTTTTTTCCAGAGCTGTATGCTGCAAACATCGATGTAAAGATATTTATAAAACTCAGAACTTGTCTCTGATTTGGTGTTTGAAAACATAATTGAGTTAATGAATTGTATATGTGTAAGATGAGTGTGTCTGGTCAGCCTGAATTGTGTGAGAGGACAGCTCAGACTCTTCTCTGTGTTAAGTGAGCAGATAATTAGATTCAGAGTACCGTTTCAGTAGAATTCACTTCACTTCTTTATGTCTTGCTCTGCCTGGATCAGTGTAGTGGCAGCTTTGATCTGGCTCTTCATCTAACAAGGCCCCGAGGTCCACTGTACCCAGGTCCATCTGCAGCATGCATATCCACCCTTCTCCTGTTTGTACATACTTATGGGGCCCAATACGTTAGTGCTTGTGTCGAATTCTAAATCTATTGCACACTATTAGTGAGGCTGCTTCAGAAGAACAGAAGGTACTTTTCCATCTAAAGTGTTACTGACTGAAGTGAACTGTGCACTACAAAGGTCTGGAAAAAAAATAAGACTCCACTGCATTTTGTTCTGAAATCAGCATCTCTACATGTATTACAGCCATTCTAGCCAGCGTCTGTTGAATTCCAACACAAACACAAAGCTGAGCTACTTCAGTTCTTGCACCAGGAGTGGAATAAAGTCACCCAAGAACAATGTGAAAGACTTGTGGAGAGCATGCCAAGACGCATGAAAGCTGTGATTAAAAATAAGGATTATTGCACCAAATATTGATTACTGAACTCTTCTTAAAGGAGAAGTAACGTTTTTTACAATTTGAGCCTTATTTCGGTAATAAAACAAGTTGTTTTACTCACCCATATCACTTTGGTGTCATATGGAGCATTTCCGGAGATGTTTTAGATTAGCGTTAGGCTAACGCCGTTAGCCTAGCGCGACTTATAGCCATAGCTCGGGGCATTCCCCGAGCATGTAATATGCCCCGTGCAGGCTCCAAATAACACAAACTTTAGCACTTTTCAAATCATAGAAGCTCGATGTCTTTAGTCTACGATTTCGTTTGAATCAAAAGTGGCCTGTAATCCGAGATTTATCCATAGTTTACAGCTATGCGTTCCATGTTTGGGTCCCGGGAGCTGAGAGCACACTCCGCGCATGCGCACTGGCGTCCTCATCTACTCGAAACTATGGCTAAATCTAAAAATGTAAATGGCTAAATGTAAAAAAAAACTTTTCCTTTAAGTGTAAACATTAGTATTATGTTGTTTTAAAATGAATTTGATCTTGTTTCTTTTCATTGTTTGAGTTCTGAAAACATGTATCTTTTTTGTTATTTTGACCATTTGTCATTTTCTGCAAATAAATGCTCTAAATGATAATATTTTATTTGGAATTTGGGGGAAATGTTGACAGTAGTTTATAGACTCAAACAAAAATGTTCCTTTTGCCCAAACACATACCAATAAGTAGTAAAAACTGATCATTTTGCAGTAGTCTCTTTTTTTTTTTTCCAGAGCTGTAGCTTCGGTTTTAAAAGTGAAGATTTTTATTACACCAGGTATTTCCAAGGTTTTATAAGGAAAAATAAAATACATTATTTATTGCACAGTGACTACGACTTGTGTTGTTGTTGTAAATCAATCCTCTGTTAAGTCTGTCGCTGTCTGCTCAAACAGGATGTTCTGTGGTCATGGTCTGGTTCAGAAAGTGCGATAAAATCAACCATTTCCTTTGTATTATGTCTCTGCATGTCTCGCACTTACAAAATTTCTTAAGAACCATTTTCAAACCAAAAACATTTAAAACTACAATGATAGTATTGCAAAATAGCTCCAGCTAACAGTATTTGATTAGCAAATATCAGGAAAGCACAGTGTTCAGATATATCATTCAGTGCGTATATGATTTTAATATTCTTTCATTACAGATTTTGTGTATGGTTAGTGAAATTTATGCATGGTAAAATATTTCAACAACAAAGCACATACACACATAAAGAGCTTTGGTCAGGTACATGAAGAGTTGGGGTGAGGACTTTTTAAGAACTACATTTTGCTAATGGGAGATGGCGGGAGGGTGAGGGGATGTGTCCCAGCCAGCTCGTCTCCTGCTGGAGGTGGTGCGTTTGTGAGAGGGATTCCCGCTCCTCTGAAGTCTGGCAGCCCGTATCTGGTTACTCCTGTCGTCCTGCCATGATTACCCTGCACTCACATTCCACAGACCTCATTTACTCCAATCCACAGAGGAATCCCACTATGTCAGCACTGCGGCCAGATGCACAAATCTACAGCTCTGTGCACGGCCAAGCTCAAACTCACTGTGTTTCAAACCACTTTACTCAATCAAATGTTCCTTTGAAACCACTTTTCCTCAAATAAAAAGTGTGCGTTAGACTTGGATAGCACATTTGTCTGCAGTCCAGGCTGGGTTTGCTGTTGTGGTGATAACCTGGTTGTAAAATGTAGAAATCTGTAATCCGCACAAAGGTGTTTGCAGCTCACACCAAACTGTGAGGGGAGCCGTGGTTCTGCGGTGCCCTCCTCCTGGAAGGAATGCTGCTCCCTCAGACAGGCCCCAGTCTGCTGTTCCAACTACAGCAGCGAGCTCTGCTTTTACACAACCAAGGAAAAGGTTCTCTGGATGTCTTGCATTTGAAAGCTGTCTCTTCTCTGTCTTCTTCCTATAGGTGAAAATAAATTTGTCATTTCTTTATTAAAATCAGCTTGAAAGCAGAGACATCACCAGGGCGTTGTATGGGGGATTTTGACCTCTGGAGGAGCCCAGTAGACAAAATAGTGCAATAATCAGGAGGTGGAGGCAATGGCTCTTTTTGTACATGATTAAAAAAGAAAAGCGAGAGGATATTGCAGCCATCCCATGCCTGCCTTATGCTGATATTGGACCTATCAATCATTTTTCAAATAGCATGTGCACTGACATTTGCCTTGATTTATCAGTGCAATAATACGTACACAATGTGTTTGAATACTCTGTGAATGGCGGAACGTCTGAGGAGAGGCAGTGCTGCTGATTTAATGTGATGTGATTGGTGATAGTGAGGGCTGCGGGAATCATTTATGAGAAATGGGGAGACTTGCAGGAAAATGAATTTTTGCTTTTCCTCACACTTTAATAAGTCACAACTTATACGGCAGGGGAACCAAAGCACTTGTGAAAAAAATAATCTAATATTTATGTAAGCTATGTTACACATTTAAAGCTTACCAGCTGCATGTCATGTGTGTCAAAAAACATGAATTTGAGTCTTGATTCGTTCACTTTGTGAACTAGTAAAATACAAACTAGTATAGCAGCATGTGAGTCACATTTGTGACTCTGTGAGTAAAAGGACCCGCATTGCCTGGTCTATCTAAAGTTGCAGTAAGATTTTGAAGTATTAATGTGTGCATATGTGGCACTACAGCTCTGTTCCTTGTGTTTATATTGTGTTTCCAGTGATTTATGTGATTCATTGAGGCTCAGAGTAACATGACTGCAGGCCATGCAAGGGATTAAACATGCATGAGAATGCCAGAAGTGACTGTGCTCTTCTTTCCACCCCCAACCTGACATGCAGCCTATAAACACGGCTAGACTGTCCCCACCCTCCCTCTCCAGACCTGACCCAGCCAGGCACAGCCCCCTCCTGCAGGGCCTGCAGTCAGACACACACTAAAGGGTCTTATCTGCCCCTTGGCGAGCAGGAAGCCTGGACTGTGGCTCCAGCTTTGTGTCGACGTTATGCATTTCACATGTATAAAAGCACGTGCACACATGAGCACACTGACTATATGACTTACTGCACATATGCAAGCCCATTGTTTAGAATAATGTTGTTTGATGTCAGTCCTATCGGATGTCTAAAAATAAAAAAGCCAGTAGCATACTGTGTTTCATGCAGAGTCCACATTAGAAAGTACATCCAGAGCACACAGCAGGCACAGGGATGTTTACATAAAACCAGTGTCAAGTGACATATTAATCAGTGAAGACGCTAATGTGAAAAGGTCAAGGCACATTCAGATACAAAGACCTCCAACCCCATTAACACCAAATACAGGGTTACAAAGCCCCACCTACTCCAACCCCCACCCACGGGACACCAGCACCTACATACATTAAGCTATAGCTGCTGCCTTTGTGTGGAACAATATAATGTATACAACATCCACTATCCATATCAAATACACAGGCTTTTCTGTAGTTTCTAAATGTGCACACCTTTTTATCACACATAAACTTAATACATAAGTAGATAAGTGTGTCACAATTTGATATTTTGTGACAATTTACAATTTGTGAGAGACCAATACGAAAAAATAAACATATTATTCATTATAAAAATACATGGGAGACTATATTTAATAACATAAAACCAAAATCAGAAGTGCTGAGTTGAAATGTGACTATAATCTGAAATAGCTTAAATGGAATTATTGTGTTGAGTATTAGGGTCAGTCTGTCTGAGGGAAGACATGGCTTAGACCAATATGGGCATGCTCCCACACAGACTGCTGCAGTTGTTCAGTGTTCAGAGCTTGGATTGTTATTAGGAAAAACTGTATGTCAAGGAACAGAATACCAGCATTTTCTACCAATTAAACACTGCACACTGAGACAATAGCCGCTGGAAGGTAAGAAGAAAGGTAACTTGTAAAAGAAAGACTGGAACAATACATTTACTATAGGCCTACTGATAATGCACATATGAAGATACACCATTATTAATTAAAAAAAAAAGTGAATATTTTAATATTTTTTTCCAAGTTGATTTCTGAATAGGTGCTTGCATGTGGAAAGTGGGTCTTGTGAATGTAGGTCTTTGTGACTGTGTGTGTGGCTAAAGCAGGCTTACAGTGATAATCCTCTTCACAGACACCCATCTGACGAGTTACAGGACCGCCCCAGACAGACGCAATCCTATTTTTTATCAGAAGGCCGAAAAATATTGATTTTATAGTTTATGTTTGATCATTTCTGTAAATACCAAATAGTATGTAAATCAAAAATCAAAAATACAGAAAGCATGACCTCTGTTTGACTGTATTGGTTCCTGAAAATAGTCCTCACCACATCCTGGCCTTGTTTTGACCACTCATTAAAGACAGAAAGCCATGTATCCCAAAATAAGTCCCAAAATGCAACCTGTTATTAGAAGCTTAATGAGAGCATGAGCACAGGAGCAGTACACAGCCATACTGTTTCCTTTTCCTGTTACTTTGCTTTCTTTCTTTCATTATACTACTTTTTAGGAAGAAGAATAAGAATAGGTCACACACAGGGATTATTTGTATTTTTTTTTTTTTATTATTATTTTGGCATTTCTTTCTTTTGCATTTATATTAAGCAAAGTGCATCTTATTTTCTTTTTCTCATCAACACATTGCACAATACATAAATAATGATGCATATAAAATGTCTTCATATTTACAATTAATAATATATTTATATATAACATAAAATACATTTTCACTTCTTATTTCATTTAATTAAATCTTAGTCATTTATAAACAAAGTCTGTTAGAATACTTCTTCATCGAAACCCTTTTTTCACTGTGAACAAAAAGGTGAGTTAGTCCGTGGGAAGAGAGCCTGCTGCTATCGAGTATTGAAGATGACTTCTAGCCAACATGGGCAGCTGCTGATGAACTGTCTTGTGTAGCACTGTCCCCATCCTTTGACAAAGCTTATCTGAACCGTGAAGCCCGTGCGAGGCTGTTGTGTGAACTCGTGGTCATTGGGTCTCTGTAGGCTACATGCCTTGTCATAGTCAAAAGCCTTAATCGAAAAACCGGGAAACACCTTGTGCACTAGCAGCGTGCGCGAGTCCGGGTTGTCCAGTGTGGCCGACTTGATAAAGATGGGATAGCAGCTGCGGTTGTAGACCCACACCCCATCGGGCTCGCGCGTCAGCTGGATGCCATAGCCAATCTTGGCTCGCACCATCTGCACCAGCTGGGACTTGTTGTCAGAGCAGAGCTGGCCCAGGCAGAAGCCATTCCCCTGAGGTAGATCATAGAAGATGTCCAGAGAAGACTCCTGGACTGAGTAGAGGCGGCCCACACGCGTTTTCTCCTCCCAGTACGCCACCACGCACCAATGGGCCCGTTCACCAGACCCCTGCATTACCAAAGAATCTGAAAACACACAAATATATGGTTACACAACATGCCAGTATGGGCTAAACAACAGTGACAATGTATACATGACAAAGAAGTTTAAAAGTGATCAGTGATGAGTGGCAGTGATGTGGAGCCCCAAAACGAAACATGTTTAAATCTTGAAAACAATAGTCTCCACAGCCTAATCCACTTTCTGTTTTGGAACTAAGAGCTGTGAGTCGTGTTATGAAGAAGGAAAACCATGCTGGAATTCTTGGACTTCAGACAAGAGAAGCAACTTGGAAAGTCTAGCAGGCAAGTGTCCACACGCCCTACAATATTTGTCTAGGCATTAAATACTTATCTTCTGTCTGGCTTTTTATAATAGCCCTGCCAACATGTTCTGATGTCAGCACACTGTCCCATTTCTTGCGTTAATGTAAAAAGATGTTTTGGTTTTGTTAATTTCCCCTATTTTACCGGATATAAGCACTTGCTGTTTAGCCGACAAGCAACATGCGACTCAAATGTGGTGTCTGAACTGTTGGCAAGTCAGGCCTCTCCGATCTAAAGTTTCCCCTGGAGTGTAAAAGAAGTGTAGCACTGGCTATGCTCCATTTTCCAACCCTCCTGCTCCCCTCTTTGCACACCCCTCTCCCCTTCATATCTCTATTCCACAGAAATCTGGCTCCCAGCGAAAAAAGTGGGAGCCAGTCAGGCGCAAGGGAAGTGGAGAGAGACAGAGGCAAAGAAAGGGGTGGGGTGCGGTAAGGAGGAATGCTTTTCACATATTTTGACTGTTACTTTGGCAAACTCGCTTCCTCTACTGATTTTAAGTGTCTCCAGTGCTTTTAGGGTCATCACCGACGTAATTCCTCTGACATCCATCAGCAAACCCACAATCTTTTCAGCTTCCTGTCACTCTTGGAAGCGCACACTAAAATCTAGGAATGATGAAAGACACACATTGAAGGGTTAAAACAGCTAAAAGAGGGGAAATATACATGAGAGAGGAGGGGGTTAAACGAACAGAGCCTCACTCTTATGGAGCCATTCCTGGGTTCTTCCCATACCCCACCCCTCCCCCATTTCATCCAGTGGTAGCTGTGAATGTAACCGGTAATTTGGAAGGTCCCGTCTGAGACAAACTGCAATGTTAATGGAGCAGGATCTGTGGTGGCCCAAGCAGACTCACCGCGGCCTGTCATTAGACTTCATTAGACACTGGGAGGAAGGGGAAAAAGGAGCAAAAAGAGGAGACTGGAGGGTAGACAGAGACAGAGGAGGAGGGGTGTGTAGGAACAGGGGGGAAGCATGCTTCTCATAAAACAAGGGGTCTGTGTGCTTTGAAGTTGGTCAGAGTACAGCCTAGGGGAGTTTATCGTAAATCCATCCATGCACACAGTTCGGAGAACTAAGTCCCGGGCTCTCTACCTTTACCTAAATGGATGAAAAAGTATTTATCCTGGAGATAAGAGGCCCAAAGTGTCTTTTGTGCCTCAAATTGATGTCAGCAGTGTCGACTAGCCCGGCCCATCCACTGCACTCATATCTGTTTAACATGTACGCACAGGAACAGCCGGAGTTGATAAGGAGGACGTTGGCCTTTCTTAACAGCTGACAGAGGGCTGCTGGTGGAGCTCACCTGTGAGGCCCTGTGAGGCCCTGTGTGTGTGTGTGTATGTGTGTCTGTGCGTATGTGTGCGTGTGTGTGTGTGTGTGTGTGTGTGTGTGTGTTTGTTATTTCTGAGAGAGACAGGCCCTGGCGTCAGAGGTCATTAGAGCGGCTGCCTGTCTGAGCCTGTCATTGCAGCCTGAAAACACCCTGCTATTCACTAGGCGACTCAACCCTCCCTCACCACTGCTCCGAGCGCCAGTAAGAGAGACAAGTCAAGGAAGTGCACACAGCATTTTACTTTGGCTAAAGAGGTTATATCCTGAATTCAAGTGCCAATCTATTTAATCAGCCAACAGAATTACTGCACAGCAAACTTTGGTTGAAAAATGCCACCGCATATATATATATATATATATATATATATATATATATATATATATATACATATATATATATATATATATATATATATATGTATGTGTGTGTGTGTGTGTGTGTGTGTGTGTGTGTGTGTAAAAGGTTTGTAGTGAATATGAAAGCTACTTTACAGTAGTCTATAGGGGAAATGCATCTAATCTCATACAGACACAAGCATCCATCCACTTTCAATCTACTGTAAGACAGACAAGATTCAATCTGGTTTAAACATTTTATACCATTTCTCTCTCTGTTTGACAGGAATGTTGTCTAATATTCCCACTGCATATTCCTAAAAGCAAAGTGTTTTAATACTTACAGCGTGACAGTAAGTATATCTATAAATACACTGATTTGCACCTAGAGTTTATATAAAACAGGCATGCTTGTGTTCAAGTATCTGAGCACAGACAGAGAGACTCCTCTGTCTGTGGGGCACAGCCTTGAGGAGATTGTGTTCACAGCTTGTCCTGACAGCCAACCAGCTTACACTTCATGAGTAATGCTTCTTGCAAAGTACACACTAATGTCGTACTGACCGGTGACAACACAACACATCTTACTGCAAGTACAAGGCTCATTTCACTGAATTTGAATTTTTAACATGCGCCGTGAGCGTGTTTTCAGGGGTTTCGCGTGTGTCAAGGTGTGAGGTGTCTGCCTGCTTACACAGCTCAGGTTTCAGTCTGACACTATTTCAGGTGCTCCCAGCGATAGGTGCAGTGTGTATGTCAGCGAGTGTCGTCACTGTGTCTGCACCCCCCAGCCTCATTTAATCAAACTTTGGGAACACTATAGTTTTAGGTTTAGATATACACAAATCAAAATTTTAATGTTCACAATTATTTTGGTAAAATATTAAATATCCTGTCTCTCTTTGAATATTTATTTATTTGCAATACAACATTCATTCAATTTACATCTACTTAAGTCTAAAACAAATTAAAATTTGCACTGCAAACTGAATTTCAAGACCCAAATCACAACCTTAACTTGAATACTTGATAATTGAAATAGGCCTATTGTATCAATGAAATTATTCAGTATCTTCCCCAAAGTGTCCAGTCTGTCTATATCAAAGCATTAGTGTGTCTGTGTGTCTGCTCCGTGTGGGCTTGCCCACCTGCCTGTCTGGCTGTGGCCTTTTAGCCTTGTGTCTCTAGGCTGCTTCTCAATTGGAGATAAGCTGGCTAGCTAGCAGCCCTGAGCCATCTGTCACACCAGACCTTTTGGCTCTGCTTTGCTTCCACCCATTGCCCCCAGGCCTGTCCCATTCTGGCCGGTCCCATGAGCTTACCACAACCCCCCAGTTGACTAATATCATTACCAGTGTGGCACATAAACCTCAAATGCAATGGACATTCTGGAAAAAAAAAAAAATCTGATTAAAAGTTTGAAAGCTTGCTCAGGGCTAATCAACAAATGGCCACAAGACCTATAATTGTATTTAAATCTTTATAAACTGCTAAGTTATTAAAACATTTGGCAGAATCTAGCATTTTAAATGTCTTTTTAACACTTAAAACAACCACATTATGGATATTAGTTATTACATGGCTGGTTAGCCTCCACGATGTCTTTGAACTTTTTTTCCAAAAGTCTATAGGAGAAATGAATGGAAATTTTATTTCCGGAACTGGAACCAACTTCAAAGTGGGCGAGACTGCTGAGCTCCATAAAGATTTATAATAATGCCACCAGCTAAAATACAGAAATATAAAACAAATAGTGTGTTGGTCTTTATATTGGTCTTACTATATAGTGCTTTTATGAACACTCAAAGTTGGCCTAAAGACATACTGGCGTCATGTTTTCTATAGGTCCATAATGTATTTAAAAGGCGATTAGCCTATGTTTTAGTAAGCCAGTCCAGGCGTCTATTCAAAAGCTGGTGCAATACTTTCTCTGTGCTGCAACCGTACATTAAAGTGGGTGGATTCTGAACAGAAATTGTTAACCTCCCTGTGGATTTTAATGCAACCCTCTCTTTAGGAGTAGACGCCATGCTAGCTGAGACAATTGGACTTGTATGGAGTGGAGGAGGGGCAACAGAGAGCAGGGGGAGGGGTCGCAACAGTCTGCTGGGTTGCTTCTTGCAGAGCCAGAAACACAGTCTGGAAAGGTTAATCATTACCTCTGTCTGACTCCACACACACAACACAAGTCACTACTATTCTTAAAAGTCAACACACTCACACACTCCCACTACATGAACTTTAGCAGTGGACTTGACACTTACAATAGTAAATAGTGAGCAAGCTCTTGAGAACTATCTTATTGATCCCTGTGAGCTCTGTGCAAGATGTGTCGACTCAAACGTGTAATGACTCTGGCGTCATCAGACTACTGCACAGCAAAGAGAGGAATAGGGAAGACGTGAAGGAAATAGCTAGAGGGGGAAGGAAAGAACTCTTCACGGTGCCTTATTTTCTAAGTCAACACCCTCTCTCAACCGGGGGAAAGTCTATTCTCGGGGTCAAGGGTCACGCTGGAGGCATTAGCTTTGTTCTCAGCAGTGCTGTAGAATTTGTAGCTCTAGCATGATTTAGAGCATAGTTTTACCAGGAAGCCCTCTACAAGAGACCTACAAGTTGTGCATTCAAAACCAGATATATTAATGATTGCACAACAGAGTTTAAAAATGTATCAAGTGGTATGCCATGTCTCAAATAGAGTTGGTCTTTTAGGGTGTGCATTATGTAAGATGCAAAAGCCCCCGTACACCACCACCACCATTGCTGCCCCCCTCCCTGCCCTCAGAGGAAACCTAAACAGGCCCTGATGGCAGGAAAACCACACAGGGGAGTGGCAGAGTTTTGCTATCTGCTCATCTAACTCTGTACAGATAGACAGAATGAGCTGCAGACACGCCATCTCTTACATGAACCATCCGGCCAAGCCATGAGGAAGATAAGACCATTTTCTCTTCAAATGCATCAATCACTTTATCTCTGAAAGTTTTTTGTTTTGACTACGGATTCCATTTTCAGAATCTTCTCAAATGGACTGACGTTCTGTACCCCTTGTAGGGTAAAAAAAAAAAAAAAGCCAGATACCAATTTATACTACAGAAACTAGATCCATACTGGAAATGTCACATTGCAAGACAGAATGTTACCTTTCCTGACTAGTATTAAACGTAACTTAATTAACGGGTTGTTGCTACTTTTGTGTTTTGAATATCATTGGGGTATCAAAATCAGTATCACCGTACAGAGCCTTTTCCTTACTAACTGTATCAAGTTGTATTGTGACAACATTATCGTTTGTGCAAAGCTCCAACAACACTTCATGATGTTGACCCTTGTGCACAAGTATCCTCGCCACTTACTAGCCCAGATTTCCCAGGGTGACAAGACAAATAACCACGATGTCATCAGAAGAGACCTGGAGTCTATGTCTCATACCAACATGTTACGGGCCGATGGACAGACAAGCTCAGACACACAGAAAGAAACACACACGTACACACACATACACACACACATACTGGCATTGTTGTGTCGTGGGAAACTGTAAACCCAGTAGAGACAACCAGAAGAACAAGTTGGCTTTTGTTTGGTGTTGATAATCAGCTCCTAATAACTATCTCAGAGTATGTCAATGAGCATGTTAGCTGCTTGTGGTTTGTGATAGGCCCTTCAGACTCGGCTCCCGACTGGCTGTCACTCAAAGAGAATACAATTGAAAGCATGAATGAGCGGGTGGAGACAGCTCGGCTCCGTGTCAGACTAGAAATTGGAGACATGTACATTTATATAGAAATACGTCTGTGATTTCATTTCCACATTTGTCCCCCGTCACGGAGGGCCGGGCAGTGTTTCTCCTTCAGCCCCTTCTTCTTCTTCTCCTCCTTCACATCTCCATATACTCAGGAAATGTCAGAATCCACTTCCACAGGGTGACTATGAACCAAAACAATGTCCATCTTGTTCTGGGCTCCACTCCAACTTTGGCCCTCAGCCAGATCTGCATGGCCCACCTTTCATTCCTGCTATACTAGGAAAGGCTAACCGGGTAATGCTACTGTACACTGGTAGATGACAACGAAAAAGCACCAACACAATTATAATGTGTTCATCAAACAACCATTCCTTGTTTTTCCTCCCCTCCATCTAGCTTTCCTTCATTGCTGTTTTTTCGATTTGCACAGCATAATGACACAGGGTGGAGAACAGAGGACGGCCAAAAGTAAAAATTACGTCCTTTGCCAAGAGGCGGCTTGGCTGGCGCACAAGGAGAGGAAGTGGGGAGTAATGAGAGATCCTGGCCCGGCATGGAGCGGCCTGCTAGGCTCTGCTCTGTTCTCTGGCGAGCACACAGCCTGCAAATTACAGAGAACACAGGCTGAGCTCCGGCCCACCCAAAGCCGCCATCTTCTCTCCCTTCTGAGTCCTCCTAAGCTAACAAAAGGAAAATCAAGAGTGGAGGAAGGAAAACTTAAATATTTACACTAAAGAAAGTGTCCCTCTGTCCAAGTTACTGCTTATGCATCTGAGAAGTGCTTTGGCTAAATGTCTTTCTTGTTTTACAGCTTTAACATTTCTGCTTGATGCCCACCAGTGTTTGTTTTGCGTCAAGAAGAGGCCACGACTGCCTCCCTGTCAGCTCGCTTTTTCCTCAAAGACATGAGGTCATATCCTGCGCGGCCCTTTCCTTTGGCTGCTAACCCAAACAAGGCATGAATGCATAGAATGAAGGGAGGGAGACTGAGGCCACACTGTTCCCTGCTCCATAACTGTTTTTCTTCAGCTTTAAGAACTTACAGACAGACTCATAACAAAAATATCCATTAACCCAGCTTTTCCCACTTCCAACATGTCCTGTTTCTCCTGGGACTTCCGCATGACAGCAGAACTGGTTTGATATAATGAGCTGAGGTGGTAAGGCTAACTTAAATCTTCGTCAAAGCCCATGATGAAGGCTATACCTTTATCCAATTCACATGAAGACTAATTGAGCGAGGGCCCAGGCCACTGCTGCTAGTGGTGGTATAAGAATACAAGGGAGCCTAAATTTAACCTGCAATGAGAGGAAGTGCCTGTGTGACAGTCGGCCGTGCGCCAGGGCTCGTACCGGGTCATCCTATCTGCTGGCCTGTGCGCACATGTCGCCGCGGGCCCACCGGATCCCCTTACATACTGTTACTCCGGGTCAGTCCTTCATGGCACCAGTAGGCATGCCATTGGCCAACACACAGCAAATACTACACAGCCAAGTGCAGCATGAGTGAGGGGCCGCCGTGCTAAATAACATCAACACAGAACCATGAATGCTACACAAATGCCAAATAGCCAGATTCTTGCAACATTTTAAGCAGCCACGCTAAAGATTCAATTCTGCTGCAAGGAAGTTTGAGCCGTCTAATCCACAGTAAAAATGTGCCATTCCTCCACACTGTGCATGATCTAAAGAGCCTCTAACAAGTTTAAATATTACTTAACACTGCACACATTCATAGCCAGTACCTCCTTAACCCTGACCCGCTGTCTTTTTTCCCCTGAAATCAACCCAAAGTCCCAGAGCTAAGCCCTCAGCCTCCGCTCAGGTCGGCACCAACCCCCTGCCATATTTTTTCCCTCTCTTTCCTTCTCCTCTGCTCTATATGCCAAGGTCTGTTCCAAGCTGATGACGTGAGCCAACAAGAGGAGCTTTGGAGCTGCTAGCCTGGCAGGCAGCCTAGATTGCATTTGCGCTTGTCGCTGTCACAGTCTCTCACGTTTAACTCCTTCCTGTCTGGATACCAAAACTCATAGTGTATCATAAGAAAATAGATACATCCTCTTTCTAGCTTAACCAGTCAGTCTAAATCTTAAAACAAGATGCATTGTACTGCAATTATCCCACTTCGATGCAAGGAAGTGTTGCTATAACTCTCTTTGACTTCAAATCTTTAGCACCCTGGACACTCTTCTTCCTTTTCTCTGTAAATACGTCTGGAGCAGAACATAAAAAGCTCAGAGTGAGTGAATTAGAAGGTCAGCGGCAGGCCTCTGGGAGAGCTATGTTTCTTTTGTCAGGGTGCGGATCAAGAAACAGGGAGGGTGGGACAGAGAAACCAAAGGAAAAGACGGGTTAAGCAATAGGAGCAGGAACTGTTAACCTTTATTTAGTGAGTGATAAGTGATCTTTTGCATATATAGCTTTTAGGTAAGGTGAATCTGCATGTGTATTAAAACTGTTCTGTTTTAGTTTGAAACTAACCAGTGGCCATAAAACCCATGTTTGTAGTATTTCAAACAACTAAAATTACAATCTCCCATCTAAGTAGATTCGTGTACACACAGGCAGGCCGGCATGGAGGAGGATACTCCCTTCTTGAGCACCCCTACCCCCAAACAAAGGAGGGGGATATGGGCAGCAAACAGCAACTGACATAAAACAGGCTTTAAAGGTCCAGTAATGAGAACCATCTGAGGCTCAGAGGAGAGCTGCTCCACACTGCTCTGAGCCTGTGGAAAGGGCCTGGGGAAGCAAGGCATGGCAGCTAAAGGGGATTATGGCAGAAAGCTAAAGGAAACCCAAAACACATCCTGCTCCAGGGATGGAAGAAAGGAACAACATGAAGTCACTGAGGTGGCTCTGTGTAGTCTACAGCGGCTAGACTTTTTGCTGCTCTGATACAAAAACAAACATCAGCTTCCCAAAGATGTTTTTATATTTACTTAGATTTTACAGCAAACAAAAGCCCTCATTAGAAGGGCATATGGATGAAAGGAAAAGCAGCAGTGTGGAGCTGTGTTCAAAGAGCCAGAGGGGAGGAATTTATGTGGATGTGGGAGAAATACAGCACCCTGCTTCACTGGAGTTTTATTACAGAAGGGAAGCAGGGGCCCCCACAATCACTGCCTCATCACCACAAGTATGAGAGATGAATGTGTGCTGAAGGGAATGAGAGAGAGGACAGACATGAGGCAGGAGAGCGCCTGTGGAAACTGCCTCAGTGATAAAAGACATATTTACCTGAAAGCCCCACAGGGGCTGAGTATGTCGTTCCCCCAGTGTCACTGGATGAAGGTCCAGAGTCTGGAGAATCTAGACAGAGGACACAGAGACATATGTGAGTGAACTGTGTGTGTGGGAGAGAGGCTAAGCAGCAGCTGTGAGGCCATCAATCACCTGGTGAAATCAATGCCTAATGAAGACGCTGACGAGCAGGCTCACACTCTCACACACACTGAAGACTAACACTGCACACTTTTTTACACCCCTGATAATCCCCATAATCCACTACTGCATGAGAAACTGTAGGTCTCCATCTCTCCACAGACAAGCTGCTGATCTCCTGCTAATGGCCTAGCTCTAACACTTTCTGGTCCTCACTCAATAACCAAATACACATCTAAGACCTCTGTCTAACTAAAGTAAGACAGACATTTTTTGTTTACGTTTGTTACATGAATAATTGTGGCCTTTAAATTTAATTTTAAGAAGAAATAATTTTCAGTCTGGCAAAAATGATGAACCAAACACAGATTTAAAGAGCAGTGTTGAAAGCACAACACAGTAAATTTTCTTAATGGTACACTCGATGGCAGACAGGAGAAAAACTACTCATTCACTCTTCGCATTTGAAAAATAAACTCCCACTAAGACTTGTAATGTAGGCTAGTTTCAACATGACACCTGAATGGAGCTTTAACAAAACTGCTGTGTGTGTGGAACAGAGGCACACTGCTGGAGCAGGCGAGCACTGCTGCAGAGCTGCCTCTGGGAGCTTGGCATTCACTAATGATACATTCCTTTCACTGCACGTCAACTCGCCACTGCACCTACATCCACTAAGCACTGTGGCCACTGAATTATAACTGCTCAACAGCAGCTTTTATGACCAGGAACTCAGAGGTAACTATACTTGTCTACCCAATTCATATGTGGCTCATAAATCACAAACAAAGGGTTTTTGTAACTTGGTCCAACAGAATGATTTGGTCACTATGGTAGAGTCTGCCCTCCTGGTACAGCTGTAGCCATTTCTCATTGTAAATGCAGTTGGTTACATTAATAAACAGGGTTACTGTGTATACATTTACAACATGCACTAATAAACTGGAATGCAAATGACCTTCCTGCTGGAGCATGGTTCACTTATTGTTGCACTGTGGTCTGATAGAGGTGAATTAAAGTGGCAATAAAGCTGGTGTGCCCATAGAGGCTCCAGTCCTCGCCCTGGGCCGCTCCGTGGCCTTGCCTTCCGGACACAGCCATGCGGCTGTGGTCACAGGCACACAGCAGCCTTCCAGGCTTTCATTGGCTGCCAGTGACCAGCTCTGGTCTCCCGGGCAACAGTTCACAGCTGACCACAGAGTCGAGGGGGCATCAGAGTGAAGCTAAACAGGCTGTGATTTATATTCCCCAGAGCTGGAACAAGGTAGCATTTGACGTGTGTGTACTTTCATATTGACCACTGCCTCTAGGACTGGGCATGTTTAGGCCCACTTCCTGCTCACTGGGATCATAAAATTTGAATAATAAAACTGAGGCTCAGTCTCCCTGTGTCACTGTCAAGTCAACAGATTTTCTGAGACATTATTCTGATCAGCTTTAACAAGACATATGTAGACCTTTTTTTTCTGTCATGCAATCATTTACAGGAGCACAGTAAATGTTCTTTTGATTGCAGGAATGGGTTTAACAAGACTTGTTTCTTTTTTATCATATGGTTTTATACTTGTAATATATTTTAGTGCTATGTTTCCCTGAGCTTATGGTAATGGACTGTGTTTTTCAGTGGCATTATCACTACAATAAAACGTAGATGTAGCAGTGGGGGCAGAGGTTGTAGAGACCCCAGCTGCTGTTGCAATGACTTCCTATTGTTTCCATTCACTCAAAGGCACTTTCTCCTTCTCCTGGCTAACTGGCCGTCTGCGTGCTCAGCTAACTGGTCATTGTCTAACACTGTGCTTTTCCTGCGCTGACAGCTACACACAGCTCTGAACACAGAAGGGGAAAAACTGAAGTTAAAATGGTCCCATGAGTTTGAGCATAAACAGCTTCTTGTTATGTGAGGTTCAAAAGGTTCTGATTGTGCTAATGGGTCTATAGCAGTAACAACTAACGGATCATCTAATATAAATTGTTGTACAAGAATTATGTTTGTTTGTCTGCTGTTTATTTTCAGGAATGAATACTGATAATTGTTGTAGAAGGGAGTTTCCGGAGGGCTGTGTTTATATCCTCCTGCTGTAACCAGAGAATAGACTAACAGGATGTAAATTACTGCTTTTGGAGACATCTAAATACTAAATAGCCTATCATTGTTTTGATGCTGATTACTTCCTAAAAATGTTAGCAGATCAATGAGTGACATGTCATAGTAACACAGAACCATAACCCAGCAACCTTCAGCTTTAATCTGTCGATTAATTCATCTGATAAAAGCAGGCTGGCTCCAGAGACGCTGCTGTCTGTCTGCGATTTACAACAGATAGATGGACACACAAACTGAAAGCTCCTGCTCAATACACACATAGTGTAGCACTAGTGGTGCGCCATTCAATCTATAGCTGTATCACTTTGTGCTGCTTGGTCCTGGCTGCCAGCCATGGAGAAGTGTCCAGCTAGGTAAGCATGGACCTCCACTGTGATCATAAATCACAACAAAACATGGAGCCGGCCCCCACACAGAGACACTCAAGCAAGTCTTTGTACCACAGTACATATTAGGAAACTGAAAAATGAAAACATCATAATTCTGCCCTATTCGCTTATAGATTACGGTAATATATGGCATTATTACATTATTTAAAGTGTGATCTCACCTGGTGGTTTAAGATAATCCATGGGATAGCGGGAGTAGGGAGGAGGAGGAGACTCTAAAGAGAAAACAAAGCAGTGCATGAGAAAAGACATTAACTTTATGATAAGAATTGTCATTCTTTAGGAAGAAGGTTTGTGTCTGTCAGCTCTGCTCTCAGAGAGGCAGAAAGGGCCTGCCGGGCGGCTATTGCCTTTCATTGGCAGGCAGATAAACAGGGGGCCGCCTGGCGCCAGCAGGGCCACTATCAGCGTCTAGGACAAACTGAGATACAGGCCTCTTTTGGCCCGGGACACTGCACATACACATTACACACACGAGGCCTGCTAACTTCAACGTGGAAACACTGTCAAGCCTACAAGGGTCTGTGGAAATGGCAATTGTTAAAACACCACGTAGATTGTCTGAAAAGTAGTGGGGAAGACCATTTGTGATGTTGGCAGCTTTTAACGACTCTGGCACCTTTTATTGGACCCACCTTAATGAACAAACTTGCCCAAAAGTGCACATTCAGACCTCTACATAATGACGGTCCGGTAAAAATGTGACGCCGCAGTAGGATTATGCCAAAAAGTAATGTGATGACACCTCTGTGGATGTAGACAAGTTGTTGGCACGCTGCTTTGCGTCGGTCAAGTTGAACCCAAAGGAAACTCAAGCTCAGTGCACCGGCAGAGGTGATGTCACTTGAATCAGGCCAATTGTCTCTTTAAAGCGCTATATTGTGCGACACAGTGACACTGACTGAACAGTGGAATGGTTTGATCTGAACCTTTTATAATAAAACAAACAGCTCACCTAGTTCACAGAGCCTGCTCATGTGGTGTGGGTTGCAGCAGACCAGCTCCGGGTTGACTTTCCCGTACGATTCACAGCACGACAGCCTCTTGAGCTCCGAGGAATGCCTGAGATCCGGCCACCTGAACACTTTGTAGAGCAGCATGGGGAGAGAGTAAGACTGTTGACCCACTTTGGCGTCCACTTTGCTGGGCAGGAGCAAGCAGGGGCTCCGTGCGCCCCCCCTGGACTCCACGGCCTGCAGCAGCACCTCTAATTGTTTCTCTTTGATCTTTTTTAGAATGGAGTGGGTCAACGTCTTTAGTTCGGCCTCAGCGGCGCCGTTGGACTTAGCCACCTTTGTCGCTTTGCCCATGCAGCAGCCCCCGGGGCCATGCGTCCCTCTGTCCGCCTCCCCGTCGCCCTCCACGGGCGCGCGGCTCCTCCAGAGTCGCCGGACGAGCCCCGATCGTTTGGTCCTAAACATGCGGGACGAAAAGAGGTTTTCCCGGCTAAAAAACGAGCATTGTGTCCGCAAATCATGAAGATTCCGGGATCCGAGTCCAGACGATGATAAGCAGCCTGAGAATAAGGAAAAGGAGTGGAAAAACTGGCAGCAGGGCAAGTGGGTAAAATGTGGATCATACGCCAGTCTCTATCGTCGTCCTCTTTAAAAGATCACCGAGAAAAAACGATGTGCTCCGTGGAGCTTCACGGGACAGTGAGGCGTTCCGCCGTGGAGCCTCCGCCGTCACATCCAGGGTCTAACGCGCTACCAAACCCGACACGACTCCAGCAGCCCCGAGCCTACGCTACAAGCTGAGCCCGACACGCCACTTCTGACCACAATCCCTGTACAAACATCGCTAATTTACCACTAACTATAAGGCCTTAATTACGCTATGATCTAGCCCATTAAAACTCGATCTCACGGCGTCTTCTTGAGAATTAATCCAGAAAATCCTTCAGCCGTCCACACTGCACGTACTGGCCTGAATCGTAGACTTTTTCAGTGTATTTCTCCGTTTGACTCTGCAGAGGATGTGGTCCTCAGATCAGGAACGAGCCTCCGTCCAAAGAGCTACAGAGGAGAAGGGAAAATCCACACCGAGAAACAGACCCTCAGGATATACGTCCACAGGAGCAGAGTGAAGCCGTATGGCGCAGCAGTCGATATGTTCACGTGAAATAATCCAGTTTTGACGCTATGACACCGAAAATGAGGAGCCCGTGTGGAGCAGCAGAGAGGCAGTGCTGCGTGCCGGGCTAAAAGGCTCTCTGTCTGGAAATGAGGCGGATGGTTTGGGTGCCCTTGCTCCGTCTCCAGTCTCCAGTGCGCATTGACGCGCCCGGTCACGTGTGTGTCTAGACACCCTGTCGCTTAAAAGAAATGTGATTGTGTTGCGCAAACAACAGATCAAGTAGAGCCCACAGTGCGCACACACATGCACGGACACACAGCAACACACAGCAACACACAAACACACACAGACACACACAAACATACAGTTGGCCTATGTGAAAGACTACTCTTTGGAGGAAAAAAGACAAGTTTGAACAAATGGAAGTTCGGCCATAAAATGAAAGTTTAAAGAGTGTACAATGAACACTGTTGACATGTCATTCAACTTTATCTACACTACAATATTCTGCTATATTCGAGTCTATTTTTAGGTCAATTTTTACATTATTTATTATCTTGTTTTATTGCATGCTACATTTTCCTGCGGTTCTTGATCTGTGCGTTGCAACACTGGAATTTCCCCACTGTGGGACTAATAAGATAAGATAAGACTTTAATGATCTCACACAGGAGAAATGTACTTGTCACAGTAGCTCCAGGTAGGGACAGTTTGAACAAGAAGACAAGTGCATGCAGGCAAAAATGGCATAAAGATAGGTAATAATAATAATAAAATAAGTAATAAATCGAATAATAATAGTAGTAATAATAATGAAAACAGTGACAGGGAGAGTATTGAAAAATTGGAAAAACGATATTGCACGATAGGAGTATTGAAAAAACAACAATATTGCACATTGGGAAAACAATATTGCACGGTAGGACTATAATAAAGGCTTATCTTATCTAAAGAATAAGGCAAAAGTTAAAACACTCATACAATCCAATGGTCTAATCTTGCTTTATAACATTTGACTGAGCCTAAATCTTACAAAAGCACAATCAGACCCTATGCAAGATTTTATAGACAGCATTAATCACACCTAGGCTAGGCCTATAGAGTTAAAATAAATTATTTGTTAAACAGTCAACAAGGGGTTACTTTATGTCCCTCACCATTACTAACAAGCAGGCCTGGACTGGTAATCGGGCATACCGGGCATTTTCCCGGTGGGCCGACAGTCCTAGGGGCCGATGCCCTTCTTTTTTTCTTTTTTTTCTTAGAGACAGGCCCACAATTTAGGACTGAACCAGGACTAAACCAGGACTAAACCAGGAGTAAATCAGGTCTGAACCAGGACTAAATCAGGATTAATCAGGTCTGAACCAGGACTAAACCAGGACTAAATCAGGTCTGAACCAGGACTAAATCAGGATTAATCAGGTCTGAACCAGGACTAAACCAGGACTAAATCAGGTCTGAACCAGGACTAAACCAGGACTAAATCAGGACTAAATCAGGTCTGAACCAGGACTAAACCAGGACTAAATCAGGATTTGAACCAGGACTAAACCAGGACTAAATCAGGTTTGAACCAGGACTAAACCAGGACTAAATCAGGATTTGAACCAGGACTAAACCAGGACTAAATCAGGATTTGAACCAGGACTAAACCAGGACTAAATCAGGTCTGAACCAGGACTAAATCAGGGTTGAACCAGGACTAAACCAGGACTAAATCAGGTCTGGACCAGGACTAAACCAGGACTAAATCAGGATTGAACCAGAACTAAATCAGGACTGAACCAGGACTAAACCAGGACTAAATCAGGATTGAACCAGGACTAAATCAGGACTAAATCAGGTTTGAACCAGGACTAAACCAGGACTAAATCAGGATTTGAACCAGGACTAAACCAGGACTAAATCAGGATTTGAACCAGGACTAAATCAGGTCTGAACCAGGACTAAATCAGGGTTGAACCAGGACTAAACCAGGACTAAATCAGGGTTGAACCAGGACTAAACCAGGACTAAATCAGGTCTGAACCAGGACTAAACCAGGATTGAACGAGGACTAAACCAGGACTAATTATGAGGGGCCGGTCTAAGCCAAAAATGCCAGGGCCGTTTTTTTGTCCCAGTCCAGCCCTGCTAACAAGGTAATGGTAAAAGGTTATTTTTATTAGGCTATTAGTTAGTTGCTATTAGTCTTATCTTTTCTTATCATTTTATGAGTGCATTTTATTTGGTGTTCCTGCACACGCCGGAGAATCTGGAAATAGAGGAAACCGATGAAAGTTGAGAGGCTGATAGAGTGGATTTAGGAGAGTAATCAATCCCTGTGGTGTGGAGGGGGAGCCGCATGGGGAGAGCGCTGCTGCCGCCTCCTGGACACCGGGAGACCACATCTGCACCCAGGCCACACACGCACCCAGCAGGAGAGGAGCCACGAGATCTGGTTGGTAAACAATTTCCAGACCTTTATTGTATAGAACAAAGCGGTCCATCAGTTCAGGATCAATCTCCCCTTTCTTTCCTGGAACTAAAGCTGTAACAGGATCTACCCATTTTATTTAGTGCTGGTCTAAGAAAATCTATATTTATTATTTTCTTTCTTTATTTGATCATTTCTTCCTGTGTGTATCTCAAGAAACAAGAAGCTGACAGGCAAACATAACGGAAAACACTATATGCATCTTACTCATGTTGTAAACGGGCCCTAGCCTATTTATATATATAAAAAAATAACTTTTATTTAGGCAACTCATACGCAGGTGAGGCCTTTTCCTATACCTACTGTATATAACCTACTGCAGGCTAAATGTTATAGCCTATGTGTCAAAATAATAAGATGAAATATTTTTTGTATTCTTTATATTTATTGACACATCACAGAGGGGAGTGGGACAGACATGAATGTGTTAATGTGTTGGCATCACTACAATGGTGGCTAACAAATGGTCCAATTTAATTTCCATGTCAAAGAAATAAATGCATTCTCATTCTGAAACTGAAACCAAGCCAGTTTCATATTACATTAAAGTAATCTGAAACCTTTGAACCAGTTTAGGAGTAATATAGGCCAACATCAGATCTGCCATAGGCCCTGTACCAAATGTGTGTATGTACCAACATCTGGAAATAGGTATTTATTTATTCTGTTGCACTGCTTCAGATTTTAGATCTTAGATTTTAGTTTTTTGTCTTAGATAGTTTTTGTTTTGTCTTTTATGTTGTATTTTGTACACTGTCTTTTTGCACTACTGTACTTGGCCGGAGAGAAACGAAATTTCTATTCACTGTATGTTGAACACATATTGCAGAATTGACAATAAAGCTGACTTTGATCATTGATCTAGTTTGCAAAATTTTAGAGTCCCATTTCTGCCTTGCTTGTGAATTGTAATCTGAAGTGGCTGTCTTGATTTATTGTGCGATCAGCTGTGTGATAGATGTTTAATGTTATTTATATATTTATCTTTTTCTGTTATTACTATTTTGATCTATAAAAAAACAAATACTATTTTTTCCACAGGTATTTCCATCAGCACTCGTGGATTCAACAGCACTGAAATATTGATGATATGTGAAACGTGAAAAAAACCAAAAACAAACTTTGTCCAGTTGACAGAATTGAATTTTACCTTTGCTATAGATCCTCAACAACTGACGGATTTCAGGAATACTGGAATATGTAATTGCTTATCATTGTTGGGTTAAAATAAATTAAAAAAATAGACAGTTTTAATTATAGAGTTGGTGCTATTTTTATAAAGAGGCAAAAAAATCCACATGCTAAATGTCAACATATAATGAAAAAGTAAGAGAAATCATTTGAAGAATATAGATTCTGTGCTTGTGTTATTAGAGGGTCTCACAGAAGCAGTGTGTAGGTATGTTTATGATCAGACTGTGTTAAAACAAAGCTATAATTAAAGCCCAACAAAGCCTCAGATATAGCAGAGCCTAAAGTTAGCATCCCACCTCTAGGAAATGTTGATAACATCAGCTGCAAAGTATCAATTGTAAGGTTGTGGAAGTTTGCATCAAAAAGTGAAATAATACCACTAGACTGAATATATTTAAGCAGAGAACATAATATTCTCTGCTTAAACTAACTTCCACCACCATGGAGAGTATATTAAACTCATGATGAATTTATTCAATTATGGGTGTTTTATTGCTCAAAAATACCTTTAAAACAGGCATTCTGTGAAACAAACAAAAATGTCACCAAAACGGTAAACGGATCGATATATATTGATCCACCAAAAATGGCCTTAAGGAGAAGAAGTGGTAGATGGTGGACAGAAAAAGAGTATGATTTCTGCTGTGTCTTGTTTTTCCAATTGAACCACGTATCTAATTGCCAAATAACAGCAATTCGAGTAATCAAGTGATCTCCAGAAAGATTCTGTGACTTTGATCAATTCTTCTAAAAGAGCAAAAGCATTTCATGCAGACACAGGGAGAAAAAAACTACTTTTCCCAGAAGTCCTTGCTCCATCCATCTTGCCAGTGTCACCTGAAACAGGAGCTGGAGGTAAGGTGACCCTGTATAATAAAGAAAAAGGGGCTATGTCAGTTTGTAAAAGCGTCCCCTCAACCATCTGGCAGCAGGATAATAGAGCGCGAAGCAGGTGAGGGTCTGTCGAGCCTCACTGTAACCTGCCACTGACCTTATGTGGAAAATGGCCTATTCTTTACATCATAGTGCATTCATTATGTTGTCCTTGAGAATAAGAGAATTTCAAGCATGAAAATCAATACAATGGGGACGAAAGGCTTGAAATTCTCTGGGGAAGTGAGAGCTCCAGTGACACAATGAGAGCCTTTGTGTCATAAACTTTTCCCCTTGAATAGCCACACCGCTTTGGCACCTTTATGCAAAATAGACAGTTAACACATACAATTTGAATATTTATCAGGGTTTTGTACAAATTTGGTCTTTTATCATTTTGGACATTCTACTCCAAATTTGTTTGGACAAGGAAAAGGTGTGAGATGTCCGCTAAAAACAGTGTCTTCTGAAGTTAGCCGTTAGTGTGTGCATTGAAGGCTTCCTGAACCAATACAGTGCTCGATTGTGTATAGGTTGAGCTTTGCAAACCTCTGAATTCACTCCATTTCCTTGGAATTTAGTTTGTACAATATCTTAAACAAATTGATTGTATGTGAACTTGAGCAGTGACGAGTTATTACAAAATACAAGCCTAAAATGAACTTGACTTACCCTAAACTACTAAGTTTCTTCAAGTTAAGCAAGTGAAAGTTAACACCATTAACTTCAGCAGATACATTTAAAATGCTTCTATACAAAATGTATTTATTCTGGCTCACTTGTCGAGCACAGAGTAGAAATAGATCCACCACTCTACAAACAAACGTCACTCCAGGGATGCTTGATGCAACAGTGTAACATTTTAAAGAGAACAAGGGGAAAACACAATTTTATATCATTTTATATATTCTTGACTTGAATCTGAACTACATTTTTGCTCAAAAACACATGACATCTTTTAGATTTTGAGCTTTTTTTTTTATTTAAACCCCTTTTTTCCAAAGTAATGTGCCTCAAATGACAGCTCTGGCAGGAAGTCACAATAGTACCTGCACTCATCATTAGTCATTTTTGCACTACTAGGACACACATTTAGAGGTTTCTTTGTATATAAAAACAACATACATCAAAATAAATATTTTTAAAGTAACTTTGCTGAATAAACATCAAATAAATTTAAAAGTACGCAAAGAAATGACTGCCTGGAGTATGTTTAGTCTTTGAATTCCATCAGGGAAAAAAATTATATGAGAAAGCCAAATAAATGGGCAGAGAGCAAGAGAGAAATACAATAAATCAGAAGAGACCATATTGCATCCTGGGATTTATGTGCATTTTTCACTAAATAAAGTACTTGTGTAGCCTGGAACAGAAACTTTTTGTTTCTATTAAAGCCTGACCTGTTTAGATTTACAAAAGCACAATTCTATTACAGACACCTGTACAAACAGAGTGTTTAGAGTAAATATTTATATCGATAGAACAGAACAGATGCAGCCCAATAAATTAAAATTGTGTAGAAAAGTGATATTATAATCATCTATACAATTAAATATTCAAAAAAGCCTAGATTTAGACACAGTGGAAGAAGGAAGCTGCTAATGGGAAAATACATTTGGTAGCTATACTGATACTTATCCTGAAATATTATTTTCTATAAATTTATTGAGAATCCTGTGAATATCAAATTAAACTGGCAACACAACTGGCTTGAATAGCAGGTTATATAGCATAAAAGGTGTTAATGTAACAATACATGACAAAGTTTGACCTTTTCATCATAAGAAAAGAGCAGAGAATGATCCATTGCCAGAGTGAAGAGGTGCTCCAATCAGCTGTGCCACAGAAGCCACTCAAATATTCTATAGGAATTCTACAGGTGGAAAATAACATTGTTCATTATATAAATGAACCTTGCAGTGTCCAAGCAGAGAATCACAAGGAAGAAGGAGGCTTTGAATTTAACTGACACGGTTCTGTACAAGGTTGAGGCACTTTCAAAGCACACAAACGCACACACACACACGCACACACACACACACACACGCACACACACACGCACACACACACACACACACGTTTGATCAGCGGGACCAGGGACTGTCGCAGGTGCATCAGCCAGAGTCCATGCTGAAGAGCTCTATTCCATGTGGACTCCAATGCAGACCCACTCCGGAGTTGAAAACCAAGGACCAGACGTACGGTATGAAGAAGTCCTCAGGTTGGTCCTCCTCCACATATTTAAACTTGAGCTCAGGAAATTTCTGTCAAGAGAACACAAAATAGAAAACTAAGTAAACTCCTTCTCAGGTAACTGAATTTCCAGTGAGATTAATATGAGTAGAACTGTTTATATCCATCCACAGTCCTACTCATCTCAAATGGTAAAATAATGAAATATTACTCTTACGCTTTAAGTTTTATTTATTTATTCAACCTTTATTCAGCGCCATTTTACCAGGCAAAACAACAAGAACACATTTTAATGGCACTACAACAGCTACATTTCCATGTACACTCCTTTGCTCATTAAAAGACCCATTTATATTAATTATGCTTAGACAACCAACCCAAACAGAAACTCTAGTACCAACCCGCTGGACAAAATGCTAGGACCAAGTGTGACATGTCTCATTAGATGAATGGGGGTTAACTGTTGCGGGCCACTCAGTGATCATTCCCTGTCAGGTGCAGTTGCACTAGCAGCTGTAATTCCATCTATGTGTTAGGTACAACTGTTTAAAGCAGCAGGTAGCACTGGTCTATAAGTCAACCACTGACCCTCTAAAAGCTCCCTGATGTACGAACACAGTCCTGTGACCTCAGCAGACCACTTCCACAGACAAGTCCAACTCTACACTGCCCACAGGTACAAGCAGAGCGTGCTGCTGATCTCATATATACATGTTCACAACAAAAGATAATTAAATCAAAACAAAATAAACCACAGCAGTGTCCTTTCTGTGAGTGATGTGATGGTCTGAGCCTGTAGGAAAGTGTGGACTAACCTGATTAGTGGGCAATGGCTGCTCTTGTTAAGAGACAGACACAGGCAATGAGTTTGCCCAACAACAGTTTGACAGGGCTTAACAGGACAAGGAGAGCCGATTAGAGATGAATTAGTCAAACATGGGGGAAGGCCTAGTTAATACACAGTAGACAGTCTAATAGTACAGACTACTACTACAGATCGCATGTTTTTAATGAAACCAATGAGAACAATTGTATACGTACGTATGTACACACGCACACGCGCGCGCACACGCGCGCGCGCGCGCACACACGCGCGCGCACACGCGCGCGCGCACACGCGCACGCGCACACGCGCGCACACGCGCGCACACACACACACAATCATGCTGTGGGGGTGTTTTTCAGCTGCAGGGACAGGACGACTGGTTGCAATCGAAGGAGAGATGAATGTGGCCAAGTACAGGGATATCCTGGACAAAAACCTTCTCCAGAGTGCTCAGGACATCAGACTGGGCCAAAGGTTCACCTTCCAACAAGACAATGACCATAAGCACACAGCTAATATAACCAAGGAGTGTCTTCACAACAACTCCATGGCTGTTCTTGAATGGCCCAGTCAGAGCCCTGACTTAAACCTAATTGAGCATCTCTGGAGACCTGAAAATGGCTCTCCACCAACGTTCACCATCCAACGTGACAGAACTGGAGAGGATCTGCAAGGAGGAATGGCAGAGGATTCCCAAATCCAGATGTGAAAAACTTGTTGCATCATTCCCAAAAAGACTCATGGCTGTATTAGCTCAAAAGGTGCTTCTACTAAATACTGAGCAAAGGGTGTGTGTGTGTGTGTGTGTGTATGTATATATATATTATATATTATATATATATATATATATATATATATAGATATCACACGTGGACAAAATTGTTGGTACCCCTCAGTTAATGGAAGAAAAACCCACAATGGTCCCTGAAATCACTTTAAACTTGCAGAAGTAATAATAAATAAAAATGTATTGAAAATTAAACAATTAAAATCAGCCATCACTTTTGAATTGTTGATTAACATAATTATTTAAAAAAACAAACTAATGAAACAGGCCTGGACAAAAATGATGGTACTGTACCTCTATAAAAGATTGAAAACTATTTGACCAGAGTGACATGATTAATTCAGGTGTGTCCTTTAATTGACATCACAGGTGTTTCCAAACTCATAATCAGTCAGTCTGCCTATTTAAAGGGAGACAAGTAGTCACTCTGCTGTTTGGTGAAAAGGTATGTACCACACTGAACATGGACAACAGAAAGCGAAGGAGAGAATTGTCCCAGGACATCCGAAAAAAAATTATAGACAAACATCTTAAAGGTAAAGGCTATAAGACCATCTCTAAACAGCTTGAAGTTCCTGTGACAACAGTGGCTCATATTATTCAGAAGTTTAAGACCCACGGGACAGTAGCCAACCTCCCTGGACGTGGCCGCAAGAGGAAAATCGATGACAAATTGAAGAGACGGATCGTTCGAATTGTATCCAAAGAGCCCAGAACAACCTCCAAAGAAATTAAAGGTGAACTCCAAGGCCAAGGTACATCAGTGTCAGATCGCACCATTCGTCGTTGTTTGAGCCAAAGTGGACTTCATGGGAGACGACCAAGGAGGACACCACTGCTGAAAAAAAATCATAAAAAAGCGAGACTGGAATTTGCAAAAATGCATGTTGACAAGCCACAAAGCTTCTGGGAGAATGTCCTTTGGACAGATGAGACCAAACTGGAGCTTTTTGGTAAGGCACATCAACTCTATGTTCATAGACTCAAAAACCAAGCATACGAAGAAAAGAACACTGTCCCTACGGTGAAACATGGAGGAGGCTCAGTAATGTTTTGGGGCTGCTTTGCTGCATCTGGCACAGGGTGTCTTGAATGTGTGCAAGGTAAAATGAAATCTGAAGACTATCAAGGCATTCTGGAGAGAAATGTGCTGCCTAGTGTCAGAAAGCTTGGTCTCAGTCGCAGGTCATGGGTCTTCCAACAGGACAACGATCCAAAACACACAGCCAAAAACACCCAAAAATGGCTGAGAGAAAAGCGTTGGACTATTCTAAAGTGGCCTTCCATGAGCCCAGATCTGAATCCCATTGAACATCTGTGGAAGGAGCTGAAACATGCCATTTGGAGAAGACGCCCATCAAACCTGAGACAACTGGAGCAGTTTGCTCATGAGGAGTGGGCCGAAATACCTGTTGACAGCTGCAGAACGCTCATTGACAAATACAGAAATCGTTTAATTGCAGTGATTGCCTCAAAAGGTTGTGCAACAAAATATTAAGTTATGGGTACCATCATTTTTGTCCAGCCCTATTTCATTAGTTTGTTTTTTTAAATAATTATGTTAATCAACAATTCAAAAGTAATGGCTGATTTTGATTATTTAATTTTCAATACATTTTTATTTATTGTTACTTTTGTAAGTTTCAAGTGATTTCAGTGAGAATTGTGGGTTTTTCCTTCTTTAACTGAGGGGTACCAACAATTTTGTCCACGTGTGTATATATATATATAGATATAGATATATATAGATATGATTTTGTGTAGCGGCACAAACATAACTACTGTGACTGACAGCTGAAAATTTCCTCATGTTTGCTGTCATACACAAGCCCATCACTTCGTGTCGCCGCCTACATAACAGCAGGCAGGTAGAAAAGATAAGCATCAATAATGCAGGAGCGTCTCATTAAAAGCTGCTGTCTGCACATGCATGTAAGCGCACACACACACACACACACACACAGACACACACACATCGAGTAATCAGTCTGCAGTGAAAGACAGACACTCGCGGCCTGTATGCCACAGTCCCAGTCTTCTCTATTGAGTCCCTGCGGCCTCTATTCACCGGCGCACTATTGGTATCATAATGACACAGACACACAGAGGCTACGGGGTCACAGGCCATATGCCAGGCTATCACGGCCAGACCGCACACACCGCCCCATTGTCGCCGCCTAGACACAATGACTGAACTGTATTATCCGGCTGGAATTTTGTGAGTAGGTGACTGTTTGGTAGGGCACATTACCAGCTCATCAAAAGTTCATTTGACAGTGACAGCACCTCCCCTAACAGTGAAATCATGCAGGGCAAAAACTGAGGTTGTTCCTTTCAGTACTACTGCTAACTTGCAAGCATAAGCAAATATAACGAAGAGCACAGAAGTAAATGGATTAATGATTCTCTATAATTTACATGATGTATGAACTATAATTGACTATGCAAATAAAGCAATTAAGATGATTAAAACATTTATCAGCAAATACTGCAAAGTTAACATATGCAGCATATGACTTGATTAATAGGATCTGGGTCCCAAAGTGTACAATGTATGTGAAGCCAGCTGTGAATATTATGGTGCGCTCTACTGAGGACACTGGGATTCTAGGAGTCGTATAGTGGATCATTTCATCCCTTTCACAGATTGCTTTCCTAAGGCCCTAGCGCACCTTGTACAAAATGAGAGCATTTTGACGCTGCCAAACCCTGTCTCCAATTTTATCTTTGTCCTGTATCTCTGGACACAGTGAAAACTAATTTCAGATCCTCCTATCTAGAGTCCGTGTCACAGACTCTGTAGATCGCTCTCCTTGGCCTGTTTTTTGTTCCATGTCTGGACCCACTTGGCTGGACTCATATCAGTTGGGTTAGGTCCTGGAAGGTCAGGCCCTCTCCTCTGAGCACAGACCCACTGACTGGTCTCATATCTGCACTTGGGACTGAATGTTCCCTCTTCTGCAACACTAATAGAGCCCAGTCGCTCCGAGAAGAATATAGTGAGAAAAATCGAACTGGATACACAAGAGCTCTGAAAGGCCATTCTTCAAAAGAGAGCAAATGCACCCATTTCTTTGTTGGGGCCTTGATGTTAAGTTTAGTCTACAAACAAATGAGTTTTTACAAGCTGATTTTAAACAGTGGTGTACCGTTATTAATTCAAACTACTTTTGATACAAATTTACTTAATATGCCTGTTTTACCAGGGGAGTTTAGGTTGGATACCATTTCTGACTTAGGCAGTGTCCCATTTCTCTGTCTTACCCCTTCATCTTACCCCTACCCCTTGGTTTTGCACATTCATGAGGGCAAAGGGTGTCCTGATTCTAATTTTGATCAAGGGCTAGGGCCACGACCGATGGCTACATACCCCTTGAAACGAAGTAAGCTCTCGTTCAAACTTGGAACGAATGGGTACGCCTACAAGCTCAGGCAGGTTTTGGGATCAGGATGGCAGCGTCACATCGACCAGCCGAGGAGTCTCATAAATGTATTTTCAGCAGTTGTAATTATCGTTTAGCAGGTTTACAATTATGAAGCTTATGTTCTACGTTACTTTTAGTGAACTGTTGTTGCAGTGTCGGTTTAGCCAACGTTATCGTTTTCATTGAACTTTCATGTATAAACAAGTTTGTTTTTTCTCAAGCTGAGGTACCCGATAATCCTTGACATGGCAAGGGATGATGACGCAAACGGTAATTGAGTGGTGTCCCATTTCTTAGGGGAACATTTGTACAGTGGTACCTCACCTTACGAAAGACTCTACAAACGAAAAATCCAAGTTACGAAACGCCTTCACGTTAAATTTTGGTCTCTAGATACTAAAGAAAATTCAAGTTACAAAACGCGAAATCTCAAAAATTCAAATTCAGACGCACGCCCCGAAACGGACACTTTATCAACACACACGGGGTTAGGTTCCAGAGGTGGCCCGCGGTGGGAGAGGTCCACGAGGTAGGACAACTTTGTATTTTGCAATTGTTCTACATGTTTTAGGGCTGTAAATGCTTCACCACACACATTCTACGCTTTTCTCAGACTGGAGTTGGGCTTTTCTCACATTTCTCTCTCGTTTGAACACTCGAACGTTCATAGATTTTCAAAGGAATGTGTTGATAGTGAAGCGTGGGGAAGGGGGGGCACGGGATGGAGCCGCGGCACCCGGGCCGTGCCTCTTCCTCGGGGCCGAGCACGCGCGGGCGAGCACGGGGTGATTTAATCCTGGTCTGGTCCCGGTTTGGTCCGGGTCTGGACCTGGTCCAGTCCAGGTTTAGACCTGGTTTAGTTCTGGTCTAGACCTGGAAGTCACATAGAACCAGAGCCCGCCCCGAGCAAGACCCCGCGGTCTTGCCCGCCGATAGAGCACCTTTCTCGGCCTCTGAGCTCACAGTGTTGGCGCCCCGGCTCTGGAGGTCAGATAGAACCAGAACCCGCCCCGCTCTTATTCCCGCTGAAAGAGCGTCTTTCTTGGCCTCTTAGCTCTAGCGCGGAACGCGCAAGGAGCGCGGAGACACGAGCAACGCGCTCATCCAGCGGCACTGCCATGTCCCGGGATAATCCTGGTTTAGTCCAGGTCCAGTCCAGGTTTAGACCTGGTTTAGTTCTGGTCTAGACCTGATTTCTACAGTCTCTTAGCCAATCAGGACGCAGAACACAAATGTTACACAATAAAAAAAAAAGTTACACTATAAAAAAAAAACCTTGGAACGGATCAGGCCTTTTCCATTGAAATAGTTACTCGACTTACGAAAAATTCACGTTACGAAACCACTTCTGGAACGAATTAATTTCGTAAGGTGAGGTACCACTGTACCCTGAGCCCTCTCAGCTCGGTATCGAGGGGCAAGACAAAGGCATAGATAAAAGGGTAGGGGACGGGGTAAGACAGAGTAATGGGACGCAGCCATAGTATGTATAATATTAGTTACTAAATGTTAGAACATAAAGCTAATATAACAATGACATATAACAAGGACAGAATAAAGTCATAAAGGCCATCACATTTTAGAGATGCAAGAGATAATTCAATAATTTTGCAATTTCATGAATCTGTTGATTAAGGTTCTCAAATATGGATTTCACCCAACTTTTATAGAGACTATCTACAGTCAAGATATTAAATTCTTTGCCATTATATTTTGCACATAAATGTATAATAGTAAATACAAGCTTGTTTCGCTCTGAGTTTTGATACCACTGATGAGAGTGTGTGGCGTAGCAGTCAGTAGTACATAACCTGTTTGCTTTTTGCTGCCTCAGGCAGTGAGAGCTGCTAAGCCCCTGCTCTGAAGTCTGTGCCCCGAAGAGCCAGCCTGTCTGTGGGATCTCTCAGCTCAGAGGCAGACTTCAGTTGGTCAACCTAAACAAGACACTCCCCCTGCACTGCCTCACACCCAGAAACAACAACCACACAGAGACGGGCCACTGGAGGGACTGATGCTACTGGGTTAACCACCTATTGCAGTTTCGGTTGGGACACTATTTGCTTATCTCCTCATGCTGAATTAAAGTCAACAGACATGAATATGTACACATACATGTCTTGGTGACCACCTTCAGACAAAGATCTATACCAGGGGTGTCAAACATGCGGCCCGGGGGCCAGATCAGGCCCTCCAAGACCTTTAATCTGGCCCTCAGCTGATTTTCTATTAAAATATTTTTATTATATTTTAATTTTCTATTAAAATTTTGGTAATTTTCTGCACCTCTTTTCTGTGCAGTTTAGCATAGCAGCGTCTGCAGCACCTTTGTATGTGGCCCCTCCCACCAGAGCAGCACAAATGAAGACTCGCCTCTTTCCAAACACTCTTAAAGGACCATTGTTTTGACTGTTGACCGTGAGAATGAGAAAAGTGGACGCCAAGTGCAGAATTTTCTAAGAAAAATGGACTAATTCCTATTTGTTCAGGGAGGTGAATCGGAAACCTGTACGCTTGTGTTGAAATTGCATTTTTCTTAAAGTTTCAGGTTGTTCATAATATTATAATATTTTGTAAAAGAAAGAGTTCATCAAATAAAAAGAATGAATGTAATAGAATTGCATTTCTCTGGACTTTGCTATTGCTATTTTTGGGGTATATATACCATGAGTTTCTGATCCGGCCCCTTTGGGATCAAAGTAGGTTGGATACGGCCCCCGGACCAGAATGAGTTTGACACCCCTGATCTATACTTTGTCTTTACAATGGTCCTTTTAATTGTGGAAATTTGAGTAACACTTTTGACATCAAAATGTGATGTTAGAAAAAAAAAATACTATTTTGCTTACTCTAGGCACCAGAAAATCTACCGCTGCACACAACTGTTGAAAAAACCAGTACCACTTGAAGAGCAGAATAATTACCAACTTACTGATGATTATACACATCATTTATTCAACTTATGGATTTTCCTATTGGGGTGAAAGAGCACAATGAGCTCATAAGATGAAGAGATGCTGCAGGAAGAAAGACAGCTGTTTGCATGAGTGATGGTATCATCAAATGGCCAGGCTACTCCCATAGGACACATTGACCAGAGATTCCCTTTGCTTTACACCACCCCACGGGGCTGGAAAGCAATCTAATCGACAAGCCTCGCTATAACATTGAATAAGAGAAGTCTTATTTAAGTTTGTATGTCTGACTGCAGGAGTAAGATCTATGGATGCAGCAGTTGATATGAGATGTACTTTAAAAATACAGTACTTGGAAATCACAAAGAGCAGCAGATACACAGGACAGGTGAAAGTCTTGCAGTACCTACCAGTGATAACAAATGCAGCGCATTTTTGTATAGTGTACATGTAACGTATGTACTGTGTATAACAATTAGCCATTATGAATCCAAGTACGTAGTTTCTATTCAGGGACGGGATGTTGAAAATACCTCTAGAATGCTAACCTGGTCACCAAAGACCACACGCCTTACTTTACAAAGACATAAGGTCTAGAAGTAATAAATAGATGCAAATACATGGAGACTCATATTGGCCAACACATCACTGCATAGTGCAGGTGGAGCCGTGTTGAAGGACAGGACAGGGTTATTCACATGACTACATATGTAATTGCATGGCTCGTTGGTCGATTGCTACATTAATGCTACAAGGTGCTGCCTGAGAGAGCACATAGACTACGCACCATTCCTCTTCCACATCGGCAAGCGAGACAAATGCCTCGCAGCCAGACGCCAAGTATAGCACATGAAACACATGATGAAACAGGCAATTAAGAGCGTCAGCACCAGTGCAGACCAGAGTGTGGAGCCCACTAGGTCCATATTTCCGAGCTGATTAATGGAGGAGCACAGGGAGGGGTGGGGGTTACCGTACCCTGCCTGGAGTGCAGAGTGTTGGGTAACAACCCACTGAGACAGATTTATGTCCCACACAGCCACCTCACAATCGCATGTGCCCATGACAAAGTGCCCCCTCGCCCCCCATCCCATCTCCTTGAAATGTCATTACAGGTTCATGTGTAGCCAGCCAGCAGAGACAGGATGAAAATGAGCATTAATGCTAATGAGGATTGGGCTTTGGCCTTATATCTCAGTTCCCCGTGGCCTTGTCCATACATATTCCATACTTCTCTGCTCCTCACCTGTCCACAAAAACTATTTTTTTCTGCTGCACTTCAATCTGCCATCCTTCACAGCTTGGCCTTTGACAGCGCATTGTTCAGCCTTTCCATTCATCTTTTGCACTTTTTTCTAGTGGCAATAGCTTTTATTGGCCTTCACACTATACTGGGCTTTGTTCTCTTTGGTCTGAGGTTTTGTGTCATAAGTAAATGTTAAAGTTACCTTGAGTCTGTCTTTGGGCAGAGCCTGGGCTCCCTTCATGATGACCTCCTGGACTCGCTCCACAGAGAGGTCACTGCCAGCCTGTTCCAGTCGCTGACTGAAGAAACCAAGCACCTAATGAGAAAGAATAAACAATGTACTATACACACATGAAACATATTTCATCTATTTTTGACACCATCAGTAAAAAATAACATTTGGATAATAATTGAATACACTGGGGCAGCTACTGTAGATATTACACTATATGGTAACATGTCTTTCATCCCATTGAAGATTAATGTACTCTGTTTTGTGTTGAGGAGCTCGAGTTTCTTACCAGCTTGAAGCTGCCACATCAAGACTGCCTCTGCCACACCCCACATGATGACACTAGGTGCAACATGCTCAAGAGAACGACATCAGAATGACACTCTACACTTTCTATAAGCTCTCTGTTCTTTGCATTGTATACGTAGATTGGCTGGTGTATGAGAACTTCTCTGGCAACAACTTCTTTGACTTTGTTATCTGTATAAATTATTATCTTGCTAAGGTGCCTCAATTTCTAAGTGAAGATTTACAATGTTCTCAATTAATATCTTATCTTATGCTTGAATCAAATTATGCTTAAAGAATCAAGGTTTGGCTTGGCTTGCCTTTACATGGTTTAATCCAATTATACAGAACATACCTCATTATGAATCAACACAGTTAAGTATAAAGCATGTTCAAAGCATAGATCATGCCATGGCATCCGTTTTTGGGGAGATAGTATGTTTACTGTCAGCATCTACATCTTCTCTTGTCTGATGTTTTATTAAAATGTTTTTTTTTTTTTTTTCTGAACACAGTATAAAATGTGTACAAGTTCAGCACAAGCGCTCAGAAGTTGCTGCAGAGAACTCAACACACTGGACCCTCATTAGAGTATATCATGTCATATATCCAATTCTAATCTCTTCATTAAGTTTGGGGGTCTCCCATATTTAGAGAAGCAAAAAAAAGCTGGCCTTCATCCTGGATCTGCTCCTCAAACACAGATTTGCAGGCTCTGTGGAATAGCCTTAGGGAGGCTGGGTGCTCTGACGAATTGTAGCAAGCATTGTTCCCTCATACTTATGGATAACAGTCGAGCCCATGGCAATGTGTGCACCACCCCCCATCCCCTCACTCTTGTATACAGTACATAGACACACACAGGCTGGTTCTTTCTGCCATTACATGACTAACACAGACATGAATGACAGCTTTCTCCCAACTAGGTCCCTCCCCCACACACCAAACTCAATGAATATTTGACAGGGAGTCTTTTGAAACAATGGGACTGATTAATTCATCGATAGCTCTACAGTTCAACTGCACTTCCCATGTTAACAATGTGTTACAGGCCTGTTCAGTTTCTCCATGAATGCCTTAAGATCCTTAAGGCATTCATGGAGATGTCTACTTAACATTGATAAGTGTAATCATGATCAAAACTACTGTTTTGATGTGAAAACACTGTTTTCAGTGTTCCTCTGAAAACAAAACAACAAGGAGATATAACTAACCGTGTCTAGATTCTGCATAATGTCCTGAAAGGAAGGGTGTGTCCGAAACTGTTCAAACATCTCCCTCTTGTAGAGAAGAGCGTAGACTAGATTAGGATTGTGGTGTAAAGAGTTGCACAGACAGGAGTTGATGATTTCGAGCATCATGCGGATCACCTCCTCTATCACGTTCAGGTCCTGGGCCTGGGGGAAAGTGAAGATCCAAAGGTTAATTGGTTTCCCACTAGAATGGTTCCACTTATAATGGTGTTTTTTTTTTTTTTTTAACTGATTTCTTCCTGATGAAGGCATTGATCAGTGGAAAGAGGATCAGCAAGGAGCAAGAAAACTCACAAAGCAGGCAAATTAGAGGTGGGAAACACAGGGCAGAGAGCATCTAGGTCAGCTGACATGTCACAATATGTTATGTTAAAAGCTGACAGTACTGACAGGTGAGTACGGGGTATGTCCACAATGGTTAGCCATTAATTTAAAAGTCAGATTTCTGGTAAGTTTCGTGGAATATCTGCACAACTTGTTTATGCGATTCAGTTGAATTTTTTATGACTTAGTTGCAGTTGCAATATAAAATATTCTGTGAAAAGTGGGAAGAGAAGGCAGACGCTTGCAAAGCCAATTAGGTGAATATCAATAAACCAACCATGCTTGAGAAATGAACTAAACATACAGCTTATTTTATTAACAGGTAAACAAAATGTAATGATCAATCTGAGAAAAAAATAAATAATAGAACACGCGTTGTACTTGTACTTGTATGGTTATAGATGCAGCTGTAGATGGTATTACTAAGTGAAACAACTCCATCTCACTGGTCTGATAAAAAAATAAATAAATAAATAAATAAATAAATAATAGTAATAATAATAATAATAATAGCCAAAGAATCAGAATTACTCTAAAATACATGAGGGTAAAGTGCTGAGTAAGCTAGTTTAATATTTCATGTACAAATTTAAAAAGGTATTTTTCCTTTTCCCAGGGATACAGCATTCATAATTTTAATACAAGATGCATAAGGGGGGGAAAAGTTCATCATCGGTCGAAACACAGCAGGGAGCCCCAACATGCCACGGGCCTTAAAATGCTGTGCTATCCCAGAACTGCATTTACTTGATAAATATCATGGCTGATGTTTTGCCAAAGATCTCACTAATACCAGCTAAGATTGCATTCACAAAAACAGAGGGTGGGTGATCTGATTTGGGGCCCAAAATTGTGGCTCAAATCTAGGGCGCATGTGGTGCCTGTTTATGTTGGCCTTTCCTTACTGTGTGGTCTTGTTTTTTACTATGGGGATGAATGTGCTGAAGGGAAACCCACACAAGAGAGATTAGGATGATGGGTGCACCCTGTGGGCTTGGGAGACATTGCACTGATTTCCAAAGCCAGACAAAAGGTGTGTGGTGGACAGTGTAGGACTTCAACAAAAGCAACAGCCGGGAGAAGAGGCAAGAGCGCCCGTCTATAATGAGGATTGATTGTGCGCCTCTCTCTCGACTGTCGAGCTTCAGTTCAGCTCCACTCTATTCTCCTCTGGCAGGCCATAATTAGACTGAAAGCAGGGACAGATATGGGAGAGAAGTGAGTAGGAGGACGAGGAAGGCAGGAGAAGGAGGACAGCAGCAAAAAAAAGGAAGCTGTATGAGAGGCCAGTATGGTTACTACCAAGACAAAACAAAAAGGAAGAGAGGAGAAGGCCAAGTAGAAGCAGCCGGATGCCTAGTATGTTTGTTCTGTGGCTCGACACCCAACGTAATGAGATTAGGCTGGCAGGGGAAAAATGCCACGCTGGGGAATTCAGGTCAAATGAAAATAGGCTAGCTAGACGTCTGCCTGCTCCCTTCTGTATGTTTGTAAAGTGGATGAGATTAAGAGAGCCATGGTCTGCTTGAAAGCCAGACAGGATTTAAATATTTTGCCTCCATTCTCCACTTTACAATCTCATGGATGTTTTTAAACAAATGTTTTTCTCCCAGCAGCAATATCTGATGACTGTTCAGGAGCTGTTCATACAAACCCTTAAAGCAAAGTGTTTAAAAGTGAGGGTCTAGCAAGTCCCATGGTTCTTGCTGATCCCTTCAAAAATGTGTATAGGAACAATTCTTGATTCAGTGTTGGGCAATAAGACGAGATGCCCATTTTTATTTCACTTTGTGAAATTCCCACACATTTTATATGTGATTTAGATCAGAGCAGCATCCAGGATTGCTTCAGATGAGTCCTCTGTCCTGTAGCATTGTGAGCTGTAGCTTTGTCCTGTTCAAAGACCAGTCATTAGCACAGACAAGGCCTTAAATCAAGAGAGATGCAGCATCTCCATAACAACAGCTGCATCACCCCTGCACAACCTGAAAACAACATTGTTCCACTAAGGCAGTGCTTCTCAATTATTTTCTGTGACGCCCACCCTAGGAAGAAGAAAAAATTCAACCCTCCCTATAAATAGTATTATTTGTCTAGAAAACGGTTATTAGTACACCTCTGCATAACATTGTATCCTTTTATTAACATTAAAACAAAAAAAAATAAAGAAACTTCCAACAAAGACTGCACTGTCTTTTTGCACTGAGGACTCAAATATTAATGTTTTTAAGGCAGCTTTGCGCACATTTATTTACATTTTACAGAAACAAAACTTAAAATCACATGGCTCGTTTGCATAAACTAAAAGCACTGAAGAAAAAAAAAACGCTCTTTCCTTGTGCTGCTGATGCTTCAGCTTCTGTCGGACTAAAGGACACGACTCAGTGGAATATACGTGTTCTTTCTGTGACAGAGGATGTTCTGCTGATGGTGAGTCTGTTCTGTATATTGCGTATTTAAGGTTGCCGACCCCTGCCCCAGAGCAACAATGAGAGCGCCACTGCCAACTACTGTTGTTGATGTGCAATTACACTTAGTTCTAGTACAGTACGGTAAAAAAGCTTGTTTCCCAGGGACACATGCGCCTGGGAAACAAGGCGCAGGGGCATCACCACACCGTGCCCCCCAGGGGGGCCCGCCCCACTATTTGAGAGGCACTGCACTAAGGGAACATGTGCATAACATCTCTTCTAGCATTTCCTTGTCATGCCAACAATATTACAAGCTTTTAGGACTAGAGCTATAAGAAAAAATTCTCAGCCCTTATCAGGACCATCAGGATGGCCTTTTCTTCAAAGTCTTAAGAAGAAGAAGAAGAAGAAGAAGAAGTGAACTTTATTGATCTCACACTGGAGAAATTCTTCTCTGCATTTTAACCCATCCTATATATATATATATATATATACAGTATATATATTAGGAGCAGTGGGCAGCACACATTAGGGCGCCCGGGGACCATCTCCATGATCTTCTTGCTTCGGCTTGGTCAGGACCTAAGCTGGAGGTACCTATGGTGCATGTTTTGGGTTGGTGGGGGAAACCGGAGTGCCCAGAGGAAACCCACCCAGACACGGGGAGAACATGCAAACTCCACACAGAAAGGCTCGGGCGACCCGGGGATCGAACCCAGACCATGCATGCAAACTCCACACAGAACACACACAGAAAGGGCCGGGCGACCCGGGGATCGAACCCGGAACCTTCTTGCTGTGAAGCAAGAGCGCTAGCCACTCAGCCACCGTGCCGCCCAAAGGATATGGGAAAGATATCACAATTGTCCATTTGACAAAGACACATGAAACTCAATTCTACTGTATCTACCTGATACATACTTTATGGGAAGTGTTGAGTCTCTATGTACGGCTAGTTATTATGCAAAGTCAACCAGGCTGTGTTTGCTGGGGAACAAGGGACAATACCTTTATGCAAGTAATAAGTACTAGGGACATGCAGCCAGCTAATTAAGAAAATTTGGAAGGAATGGAATATTGCTAGACTGAAAATGTGGAAGGAGAGAATGATGGACTGCGCTGTGTGTGAGAAGATCTTGTGAAGGGTAAATCTGTAGAGAATTAAATGGTGGTTGAACAATCAGATGTTTGTATGTCTGCAGCTCTCTAAACGTGTGTCTAATATTGATTCTGTTCATTTACACTTCACTCTTTTTGTTTTTGTAAATTTTCATTTTGTTTTTGTTTAATTAAATTTGTTTAATATGGCCCTTTTAATACATACTGTAATAAAATAAATATGACAATACTGTCTTTTTGGCAAATGAATGAAAGCCCCACCGGTTGGGTTTTGGATTTCACAATGAGGGTATCTATGATCTCTGTCATCTCAGTGACCAGCAAAATTTGCATGATATAATCTTTTACAAAGAAGTACACTGCCCAAAACACGCACACACACACACAAGGTATTTGTTTTAGCTGTCCTGTTAAATGGCTAAGTGTTTATGTAAAGTGTAGATAGTGAGGTGGGTAATACAGACATGCAAAACCCTAAATACAAGCTGGCTCTTTAACCCGACTCTCTGTCTCCTTTTTGTGCCACTATAGAGCTCAGGATAAGAGGCTGATATGCTGCTTGGTCACTACTTGCAAATATATTTATTAATATTTATTAATATAATATTTATTAATATAAATATATTTATTAATATGAATTAGAATACTTTGGGACGAACGCTGAAGGTAGTTTAGAAACAACTGATTAAAAGGGTTTGCTTTAAGAGACACTTAGTTAAATGTTTATAGAGGATTGCTCATAGCCTCATAAACAGATGAAGTGGCTTGTTTGGGAGCAGCCTTCTAGGAGACTTTAAGTAGGTCATTGTCTGACCTGTATTATGGTGCTAAGGTCACGGTACAATTACACTTGGAATACCAGTCCTTTTGTTTCTCCTATTCACAGAATGAAACAAAAGATGATAATACCACCTTCTAATAGTAATACTTTGGGTCAAAGAGGTCAGACTTACTGAGGTGAAGTTCACCATAACCATATTTATATTTCAGGGAAAAGTCATGCATTTTCTGATGTTACAAGCTAAAATGTAAACTGCAGCAGCTTTCAGCCTTCAAATGGTCAGTGTTAATTGATCAGGTGTGAGATGCACTGTATGTCAGTAGTATCATTATGAAGAGACCAGGGCACAGCATGGCTGCTTTAATTACCAGTTAGAGGCAGACAGCTATTATGAGCCCAGAGCACCTGCTTCCTGCAGAGAGGCACTCCTCTTTCCTAAGAATACAGACAAAAAGACCCAAGTGTCAGAGGCAGAAGATAAGAGGCCAAGCGGGACACAAGAGGCAGGGTAATAACAAGTAAATAAGAGCCTCCAGTGATTGGCACCAGGCAGGTGAGAAAGCCTCACTGAGGATGAGAGACTAAAAGTGGGAGTCCTGAGAGAACAGCATCTCCAGGCTCACAGCAGGACACCGTCTTAATGAGAGCAACACCAAAGAGTCACTGGTGTTGACACCAAGAGATGATATAATGAGCTCAAGAAAAACGGGCAGCATCTTTGGGAATATGGAGTTCAATATGTAATGTGCATCTCAACCTTATAAAGAATCATTAAGAGTAGCCAGAAGCACTGCATAATTAAAAAGGGTAGATTCATTTGCTGATGCCATCACGCATGGGATTGAACCATCAACCTACCACTAAACCACTGCCACACTCAAAATATTAATTTAACTTTGAGAAAATCTTTTGCATGTTTCATACAGTCGTGTAGCAACAACAGAACAAATTTGTGTAAATAAAAGATAAACATTCTGAGATTTTCTGGGCTGAGTACAACCGGTCTTATTACATCAATTTACATGACCAACCAGGATATCAGCTGAATCAATATTTGAAATCAAATATCTGATTCAGCATTTTTTTCAGTATCTGCGCCAATATCCAATACCTGTTTTGGATCAATGCATCCCTAGTAAGGACACACAGTAATCTACATGGCTGTTAAATAGTGTGCATGGTTGGGATGAGTGGGTGATAAAAACAAATTAATATACAAATATTTATTCTAGTCAGAGTAATTCAAGGATGTGAAATTGATCGTGGTGCATGCTGGGATATATGACTGCGCGAAGTGTGCATGGATGCACAGTTGGTCCACGCCCCGATTTCCATAGAAACGACTGCGATTTTCAGGGTGCATTTTAACTGTGCATGGGACAAAAACGAAATGGGACAGCAGTTGTCACGCCAGAAGTGACGTACGCACCGTTAAAACCACACTCCGAACTGTGCACACTGCGAATTGAGACACAGCGATATATTTAACTCAGGTGCTGTCCATTTCTTCTGATCGTCCTTGAGATGTTCTATACCTTCATTGGAGTCCAACTGTGTTTGATTAAACTGATTGGACTTTATTAGAAAAGCCACACACTGGTCTATATAAGACTTGACAGCTCACAGTGCAGGTCAGGGCAAATGAGAATCATGAGGTCAAAGGAACTGCCTGAAGAGCTCAGAGACAGAACTGTGGCAAGGCACAGCTCTGGCCAAGGTAACAAAAAATATTCTGCTGCACTTAAGGTTCCTAGGAGCACAGTGGCCTCCATAATCCTTAAATGCAAGGGTTCTGCAACCAGAACCCCTCCTAGAGCTGGATGTCCGGCCAAACTGAGCAATCAGGGGAGAAGAGCCTTGGTGAGAGAGGTAAAGCAGAACCCAAAGATCACTGTGGCTGAGTTCCAGAGATACGGTCGGTAGATGGGAGAAAGTTGTAGAAAGTCAACCATCACTGCAGCCCTCCACCAGTTGGGGCTTTATGGCAGAGTGACCCGAGGGAAGCCTCTCCGAGATGGTGAGAAATAAGATTTTGTGGTCTGGTGAGACCAAGATAGAATTTTTGGCCTTAATTTTAAGTGGTATGTGTGGAGAAAACCAGGCACTGCTCATCACCTGTCCAATACAGTCCCAATAGTGAAGCATGGTGGTGGCAGCATCATGCTGTGTGGGTGTTTTTCAGCTGCAGGGACAGGATGACTGGTTGCAATCGAAGGAGAGATTAATGTGGCCAAGTACAGGGATATCCTGGATGAAAACCTTCTCTAGAGTGCTCAGGATCTCAGAATGGGCCGAAGGTTCACCTTCCAACAAGACAATGACCCTAAGCCCAAAGCACACAGCTAATATAACCAAGGAGTGGCTAATATAACCAACTCCATGGCTGGTCTTGAATGGCCCAGTTAGAGCCCTGACTTAAACTTAATTGAGCATCTCTGGAGAGACCTTAAAATGGCTCTCCACCAACGTTCACCTCCAGGTTCCAACCTGACAGAACTGGAGAGGATCTGCAAGGAGGAATGGCAGAGGGTCCCCAAAACCAGATGTGAAAAACTTGTTGCATCATTCCCAAAAAGACTCATGGCTGTATTAGCTCAAAAGGTGAGCTTATGACCATGTGATATTTCAGTATTTCTTTTTTAATACATCTGCAAAAATTTCAACAATTCTGTGTTTTTCTGTCAATATGGGGTGCCATGTGTACATTAATGAGAAAAAAAAAATGAACCTGGCCTAGGCGTACAGGTCAACATGGTGGCACTGTCCAACGCCCCTTCCTGACCAGTGCCTGCAGGTTGCAGATGCTGTCCATCTCGTTGAGCCCCTTCCAGTCCTGCCAGCCTACACCGCTGTTGTTATTATTGTCCTTAATCTTCTTGTATATAAACAGCAATTTCTTGCTTTTCAACCTTGCACATCTCCACACTGCAGGTGTACAGGGCGGCCACTGTCCTCTGCTGCATCAACTTGAAAGCCCTGTCATTGTGAATAGCTAGTTTCTAGGCCCCTGCGAGCTCGTCCGAAGTTTGTACCTCCAGTGGTCTGCTTGGGAACCCTAAAATGGGGCTGTATGGTGCGTACCCTGAGAGTAATGAAAATGAGACTATAGATCATTGACTATATAAAGAAGTGGACTAAGAGAGTGTGACGTCACCCATAGCGTTCGGCTCCACTCAAATGAAACTCGTGATGCTAACGGTTACAGGGGGTGAATTTGAATAGGAACAGGCTCTATATTATTAATAGGAATTTTTTTAACAGACAAAATAGCAAAATAAAAAGCCCAGGATCGTGAAGAATGGGTTAATAGGAACATTTTAAGACCAAAATGACGAAGCTCACTGAAGCAGAGAGAGGGGCCACAATATTCCAATGCAAGTCAATCAGAGCCAGGGTCAGTAGGAGCCTGCATGTAAACTTTCTATTTGTTAGCTATGTCCACTTATATACACAGTATATGCTATAGATTCACTTAGGTTAAGCGAGCGTTATTCAGAAAAAGAAAATGTATCAGTTTTGAGGTGGATTTAAAAAAAAAGAATTTGGAATTAAAACATTTTTGGATCTAGAACAATTTTTTCCCCATTCTCACCTGTTGAAAAACATGACAATTTTTGCATATAAATGAATCAATAAGTTAAAAAAATATATTCATCAGTATCAATATTTAGATTTGAACCAAACAGCTAGACTTTCTTGGAACTTGCAATACTCCTCAAATGCAATAATATCACCATTGGAAACTATGACAACTTTTGCAAGTCCTTGGAAGGCTTTACATTAAACAGACGTCATATTGTTTACTATCTGTTGATACATCCCCAGGCCTTACTGTGCCTTTAAGAGGAGCAGCACAAAGCGGATAATGCACGTCTCTCCACTGGCTATTAAAGGAGGGATCACAGAATGGGACACAGGCAGCACATAAACAGATAGTCGGCCCAGAGCATGTTGGACCACCCTGCCTGAGTGTGTGTAGCCCTTTCCCAAAAATGTGTAACAGTAAACAGACCAAGTAACTTTAGCACTCACACTGGCTTGGAGCATGCACTTCTTGCAGATGAAATGCTGTCAGAGCCTCTCTTTGAAATCTTATTGTATGAACACAAAATACAAGCATCTCATAGAGATGGGCCATACCAAAATATTGATATATCGATACGGGCAAGGTATTAAAGGTAAAGCAAGTTATCAATTTGGTGTTTTTTTTTTTATTTCTCAAAAATTGATTGACACACTTGATTTTTAAATTCAAACTTGAGTAAGAAAATTATAGCGTCTTCAGCAAGACTAAATTCTTTATGGTGGAGTTTCAAGACATTTCAATGTAAATATCGGTATCAGATCAATATCACAATACTTGCCATTAATTACTTTGTATGAGATCAAAGCCCAAATCACTGGTATTGTCCTACACTAGTATCTCAAAGACATGTCACCTAACATTGTGATTTGCAGGGGCCACCGAGTGAGTGTAGGGGCAGAAGCAGGAGAGTGTGGCTTCAGCCCCCCTGAGAGCTGCCCTGGTTGCCACTGGCTGTCCCCTGAGGCTTCCGTGCCCAAGCCCTTTTCTCCTTTTTTCTCCTTGACGCTAAGCAGACACAGCAGCACACTCGGAGGTGGGGGTTGTTCACAGAGTGTATTAAAGAGCAAGAGGCAGACAGACTGGAGGAGACATTAACACATAAGTTTTAGCTCACTGCTTACAGCCTCTTTCTCATATAGCCTCTGACTTAACCCATAAAAAGAGCTATATAGTTCCAGGGCAATCCCACATTAAACAAACATTTGCCCTGTGTGCAGGGAAAGATGTAGCCAAATGACATTGTTTCCAGATGCTGGTCACAAAAAAGAAAAGCGGCTCTTCTTCCTGTCCCTGCTGCTCTCCTACTGTGTGCTACAAGGCCACTGAAATGGACTGCGTGCACATGGCAGGATTGGATCAGGATTGGTTTGGATTTCTCCCGTTACTCGGCGGGTGGTCTGTCGTCCAATCCGAGTGCACATGCATGTCGCGCAATCAGATTCAGGTCAGCGACCTGGTCCGCTCCGCAATGCTATGTGGCGCTGTAGTCCAACTACTTCCGGGTGACGGCTACTCAATATAAACACAACACAACACAGCTATCTGGCAGTATACTGTAGGGATGGGCGATACCAGTTATTTTTGTTTCGATACGATACCAAATAATACCAGGGTTAGAATCGCGATATCGATACCGATACCTTCATACATTTTTTAATACTACAGAAAAACACTAACCTGGCTCTAACTAGATACCTTGGCTTCGCAAAGCTCCACCAGGGGGCTTAGCTCCACACATTCTAACACCAGATATCTGAAAGAAAATCTTTGATGAAATGAAAATGGCAATGCAGATGTCAAATGTGACCACTAGACTTTTGTTTGTGCTGCTTGTATTGCACGTTGTATTTTTATGTATTTGCCTGCCTAGGGACTGCGGATGAAAACTAGCTTTGTAGCTAAAATTCGGCATATTTACATTTGTTTTATACTTATGTTCATTAATGTGCATTGTCCCTATCAAATAAATAAATAAATAAAAATAAAATAAATAAATCTATTGTAAGTTGGGCACTTGCAGCCTATGAAAAAAGACAACAAATGAAGTATCACTATTCTCACTCTCATATACATACATTCTCCTCTCACATACACGACTCTTAGTCTTCTACATGGTTGATGGTTACCTGGGTACATTCTCCCTCTCTCAAACGCCTCGGCAACTGACCTCTGTCATACTGCTGTTGCTGCTGCGCTGGAGGGAGCTGCCTGACTAGCCTCCTGTCGTTGTTTATGATTTATGATCAAGTGTTTATTTAAAATTTGTGGTATTGCCACAATATCTGATCATTTTTTGGCACACACTGCACTTCGCAACATTGTCGTCCACAGTGTGGAAGTAACTCCACACCACACCACACTTCGCTTGCGGTCTCCCATGACTCCCGCATCCCCGCGCCGCTTTGACTGAAATCTCACAGCAGTGAGTCTATCGCGGGATGACGTACTACCCCACGTTTGGTGAGAACGCGGAAGGAAAAGTAGTGCCTGACAAGTGGCAATAGTTGAATAATGAACAAAACACATATGAATTTGAACTAAATAAACTGAAAGTTAAGTCAGTAAGAAAACATGACTTGGTATCGATATTTTAATACCAGGATCGATCCATATTAAATACCCCATCAGGATCGATATATCAATACTTTGGTATCGATCCGCCCATCACTAGTGTACTGCGATGGCTTTTCGAGGAGTTTGACGGAGCGGCATTGGCGTACTTGCTGTGCATTGTGCAGAGTTAGGTTGTTCGTATGAACGACAAAACAGCGTTTTTGGTTTCTTTAATACGACACGAACTGTGTCGTCGGCATTTGATATTACAAGCAATTGAGGACAACGAAAATTATGAGGATTGGGACCTATACCGCACATGTTTTAATCATGTTCTGCCCTGTTGTTTTTTGTTGCTTGCATCTTTTGTGCAACAAATAAAGGCTTTCAATTTGTAGCTATGGGTTTATCGTTCATTTATGTAAGGTCTGGGGTAGTGAAATTACAACTTAAGTAAATTTCCACACTTTTTAATATTTACAAGTTATATAACAGTTTAAAAAAACACTCTTCTGATACTATAAGGTCACAATAGATAACTCAAAATGTTTGTAAGAGTGCGTCATTTCAAAAGTTTAAAACAGCTTCCAGGTGCTGGTAACAACAGGAACATTGAATAATTCCAGAAAAGACTAAATTTACCACACACACACACACTTTATTGGGCTAAGAGCAAACAACGCATTTCGATTTTACCTGGCGAAATGCGTTGTTCGCGCTAAGCTCGTTGCTTCCTCTTCAGCAAATAGAGCACACAAATATGGATATATAAGAATGGGGGCTTTAAATTCATATACATCATAAATTGAGAGGGCCAGTTTCAATCCAAATTTGTGAGAGGAAAGAACCATCACACACACGAGCTACTGTAGTTCAAATAAGAATCTTAAACCTGGTTTTAGATGTAAGAGGGAAACACTGATTCTGCACTTCTGCATGACATTATCAACAGCCAAAACAAAATTCAAAGAGTCGACATGTCAAAGTATGTCTGGACTTGCACAAATCTCTCTTAATGAAGAGATGTGAGAGGGGAAGAATAAAGCAGACATGGGAACCAATGTCACCAAGTGTAATAGTCTAAACTACAGGATAAGGCTGGTATCAAAAAGGACTTGACCAGTTCCGTCTGAAGAGACTATGACTCAGACTGTAAGTCAGATACATTTCGAGGTAAAACAGCCTCACTGGTAAACTCCCATGAAAAATTTGAAACGTGAAAAGTGTCCACGAGCAATGCCAACTAAAGCACTTATTAGGACATAAAACTGACTGTAGTGCCCCGAAGAGTGTACAAGTGAAGGCAATGTATTGTGTTAACAGTGTCTGATCTTTGTGGATCAGTGATTGATATAAATTTATCAGAACCACACAAAATCAGATGTTTAGCCTTAAGCTCAGATTCCAGATTCCATTCCAGATTTACCGTATTTTCCGCACTATAAGGCGCACCTAAAAGCCTTCAATTTTCTCAAAAGCAGACAGTGCGCCTTATAATCCGATGCACCTTATACAGTGCCGTGAAAAAGTATTTGCCCCCTTCCTGATTTCTGTGTTTTTTGCATATTTATCACTCAAAACATTGTCAGATCATCAAACCAATTTTAATATCACACAGAAACAACCCAAGGAAAGACAAAATTCAGTTTTTGAATGATGATTCCATTTATTAGTGCACAAAAAAAATCTAAACCTATCTGGCCCTATGTGAAAAAGTAATTGCCCCCTTAATCTAATAGCCAGTTGAGCCTCCTTTGACAGCAATAACTGTAACCAAACGTTTGCGATAATTGGTGATGAGTCTTTCACACCGCTGGGGAGGGATTTTGGCCCACTCTTCTATGCAGAATTGTTTCAATTCTGCCATATTGGAGGGTTTTCTTGTATGAACTGCCCGTTTAAGGTCACACCACAGCATCTCAATCGGATTTAAATCCGGACTTTGACTTGGCCACTCCAAAACCTTAATTTTGTTTTCTTTGAGCCATTCAGAGGTGGACTTGCTGGTGTGTTTTGGATCATTGTCCTGTTGCATGATCCAAGAGCGCTTGAGTTTGAGGGCACGAACTGATGGCCGGACATTCTCCTTCAGGATCTTCTGGTAAACAGCAGAATTCATTTTTCCGTCAATCACAGCAAGTTGTCCTGGTCCTGAGGCAGCAAAGCAGGCCCAGACCATCACACTGCCACCACCATGCTTTACTGTGGGCACCATGTTCTTTTTATCAAATGCTGTGCCATTTTTACGCCAGATGAAACGGGCTGCAGACCTTCCAAAAAGTTCAATTTTAGACTCATCGGTCCACAAAATGTTTCTCCAAAAGTCTTGAGGGTCATCAAGGTGCTTTTTGGCAAAGGTGAGACGAGCCTTTGTGTTCTTTTGTGAAAGCAGTGGTTTTCTCCTGGGAACTCTTCCATGGATGCCATTTTTGGCCAGTGTTTTTCTAATGGTGGAGTCATGAACACTGACCTTAACTGAGGCCAACGAGGCCTGTAGTTCTTTCGATGTGCGTCTAGGTTCTTTTGTGACTTCCTGAATGAGCCGTCGTCGCACTCTTGGAGTAATCTTAGTTGGTCGACCACTCCTGGGAAGGGTTGCAACTGTTCCCAGTTTCCTCCATTTTTGAATAATGGCTCTGACAGTGGTTCGCTGGAGCCCCAGAGCTTTGGGAATGGCTTTGTAACCTTTTCCTGAATTATAGACTTCTATCACTTTTTTCTCATTTGTTCTTGAATTTCTTTGGATCGTGGCATGATGTGTTTGTTCTTGAGATGTTGTAGCCAACTTCACTTTGTTTGACAGGAACTATTTAAGTGATTTCTTGATTCAACACAGGTGGTGACAATCAGGTGTGGGTGTGGCATGTAGAACTGAACTAAGTTTTCTCAAAACTGTGGTTAGTCACAGTTAGTTTGTGATTTAACAAGGGGGGGCAATTACTTTTTCACATAGGGCCAGATAGGTTTAGATTTTTTTTGTGCACTAATAAATGGAATCATCATTCAAAAACTGAATTTTGTCTTTCCTTGGGTTGTTTCTGTGTGATATTAAAATTGGTTTGATGATCTGACAATGTTTTGAGTGATAAATATGCAAAAAACACAGAAATCAGGAAGGGGGCAAATACTTTTTCACGGCACTGTATATGGATCAATATTGATAAATCATGGCTACCGTAGTCAGGGGGCTTGTAGCTTCTATTCCATGTGCCTTATAATCCGATGCGCCTTATAGTGCGGAAAATACGGTACACTAAATTTTAAATTTATAAGCAGTTTTATTTTGACCTAGCCTCCACAGTCACCGGACCTGAACCCAATCGAGATGGGTTGGGGTGAGCTGAGTGAAGGCAAAAGGGTCAACAAGTGCTAAGCATCTCTGGGAACTCCTTCAAGACTGTTGGAAAACAATTTCAGGTGACTACCTCTTGAAGCTCATCAAGAGAATGCCAAGATTGTGCAAAGCAGTAATCAGAGCAAAGGGCGGCTACTTTGAATAAACTAGAATATAAGACATGTTTTCAGTTATTTCACACTTTTTTGTTAAGTACATAATTCCATATGTGTTCATTCACAGTTTTGATGCCTTCAATGAGAATCTACAATGTAAAAAATAGTCATGAAAATAAAGAAAATGCATTGAATGAGAAGGTGTGGCCAAACTTTTGGCTTGTACTGTATATATATAACGGTTATGTTTTTCTTTTAATGCCAAAAAGAAATTAGTAGCAGCAACATTTTTACCCATTTTGGATTATGGTGACCTGATTTACATGAATGCCCCAATTCAAATATTGAAGCAGTTAGATTCTGTGTATCATGCCTCTCTGAGGTTCATCACAAACTGTAACCCTCGCACACACCACTGTGAACTTTACACACGTGTGGGCTGGTCAGAGCCTGCTCCCCTCATATCTGTGTGAATATCTTCAACCAAGAGCAACTGGACATTATTCTTTACGCTCTCAGGAAGCACTGCTGCTGACTGTGCCAAGTGTCCGCACAGAAGCTGGTAAAGGGGCGTTCCAGTATTCTGCTCCCACAACTTGGAACAATCTACAAAAAGACTGGAAACTAAAGGAACTGGTCTCTATAGGACAGTTTAAAATCTTGCTCAAAGGTTTGGAATTGAAATCTATGGTTTGTAAATGTTTTTAATTCTGAAACATTTTATTGCTTGTAATTGCTTAAATTGTTTTTTAAATGGTTTGTAATTATATTGATCTGTGCCGCTGTCTTGGCCAGGACTCCCTTGAAAAAGAGATTATTAATCTCAATGGGACTTTCCTGGTTAAATAAAGGTTAAATAAATAAAAATATAACGGTATATATAACTCAGTGCTTCTCAATTATTTTCTGTGACGCCCCCCTAGGAAGAAGAAAAAATTTCACGCCCCTCTCCCTGCTACTAATACTATAAATAGTATTATTTGTCTAGAAAATTGTTATTAGTACACCTCTGCATAACACTGTATCCTTTCAACATTAAAAATAAAAAAAGAAAGAAAGAAACTTCCAACAAAAACTGCACTGTCTTTTTGCACTGAGGACTCAAATATTAATGTGTTTTTAATGCAGCTTTGCGCACATTTGTTTACGTTTTACAGAAACGAAACTTAAAACTACATGCGTCAGCTTCTGTCGGACTAAAGGACACGGCTCAGTGGAATATACGTGTTTTTTCTGTGACAGAGGATGTTCTGCTGATGGTGAGTCTGTTCTGTATATTGCGTATTTAAGGTTGCCGACCCCTGCCCCAGAGCTACAATGAGAACGCCACTGCCAACTACTGTTGTTGATGTGCAATTACACTTAGTTCTAGTACAGTACGGCAGAAAAGCACGTTTCCCAGGGACGTTTCCCAGCACGTTCCCCCCCCCAGGGTCACACGCCCCCCAGGGTCACCCACCCCCCCACCGGCATCACAACACGCCCGCCCCACTATTTGAGAAGCACTGATATAACTGTATATATATTTAATGCCAAACTGTGGAAACATTGCAGGCAAAGTAAAAACCTCTCTGTGGAGAGAGAAAATGACATAGTCCACCTTTAAACAATATAAATTCAACTCTTGAATTGTGAAAGCACCACTGACTGTAAAGTAAAGGCAACACTGTATTCACTAAAAATATATAGCAATAGTCCAAAAGCAAATTCGCTGTTTCTATATTGAATGTGCCAGACAAAAATAATGCAAATATTTGTGGATTCCACCTTAATTGTAAGAGCAAATGTGTTACTCACATAGTCAGGCAATGCAGTATTGTCTCCGTGTCTGACTCGGAGGGACTGTGTGGCCTGCTCCAATACCTTGTTGTGCTTTTTGGAAAGCAGAGCAAATAGGCTATAGGAGAAAAACAAAAGGCTATAGTTGAAACAATTATTGTTCAAATTCTGAATTGGTATACTGCAGGAATTTATAAAAAGGAAAGAAAACTATGAGTATATTACCAACATAATACTGTTATATTGAAATGCAAAGAATGAGGGCCATAGGATCTGTCAGTGGTCCTGAATTCTTAGGGGCTCAAGGACCACCATAGGAGCTCCTCAGCTCCACCTGCTTGTTTTGGTCACAGAATAGTACTGTATAGTGGTCCCAATTCATCCCTCTTTAATGTCGAGGTAACGATAGACAAGGCTGTGGAACTGAGATACTGAAAGACTTTTACACTGTGACACTTGATCCTTAAATTGGCAATATGCATTAAGCAATGACAGATGGGTTCTAACCTTACAAATTGAGGATGTAAAGGTGGTCTGTGCTAGGAATCCTACAGAAAACTGAACACATCATTGTTTTACTTTATCATCCACAAAACTGTAGGTTTCAGTCAATTTTCTTATTTGCTTGTCAAGTCAACATAAGAAACGCAGTGTGTGATCACAAGTAACCACTATTTACATAACTTATTCAGTTTTTGTACATACAGTATATGCAACATAGTTTATAGTAAAATCTAGAGTTCAGCTCTAGTCTGCATTATATTCTATAAAAAAAATCAATTTTTATTACCCACAATCACAAACTGGAGGGAAAAAGGCCTTGCTTTTTTCCACTGTAGAAAATAACTCCACACGACTCTCCATAGGACTCAAATATGTTATTGCAGTCTTACTGACATTTTAAAATTCCTGCCAGGAAATTCCCTCTCACAAGCCTTCCAAGTTCAACCCAGGCCCTGATCATCATCATTATACAGGAGACAGTTACTGTGCATCATTATGTCCACACACAATTGGTCTATTACAACAGATTCACTGATTTAAACTTAGACCAAAGGTACATGTGTACATGTCTTTAGGGACAAATGTCTTCTGTGTCATGAATTATTACCAGCAGAAATGAATGAGATAATAGTACTCTGTACACTATTTGGGCTGTCCTCTTAAGTACTTTCTTCTCATTCCTCTGCCTGAGCTTGTCCGCATTACATAAGATCTCTAAACACAAAGGGGCTCTCCCTAAATGCAGCCTTCAGGTTTACCAAATATTTCACAAAATGATTTAAAGACAATTTAAAAACAAATCTTACCTAATAATACGCTGTGAGGCATACTGGTGCAGACACCAAAACTGTGCAGACATGTTTGCAAGTGCAGCCAGGCAGTTGGTATGGAGGTATTTATCCTACAAAAAAGTACAGAATCATATGAAAATGTGTATTATTTGCAATAATACACACAAAAATAAAATAATCATCCACATTACTATGATCGTACCCTTGTCCGAGTCATATTATACTGAATAGTGCGAATAACTACTAAGATGAGTAGACTTCCAAGTGAAATTTCTGTTAATGACCTTTCCGTGTACCATGAAACATTCTTTAACACCTGAAGAGAGAAAGTAATCATACACGATTAGATTAGAAATCACATTATTATTAGTACAAACACGGAAGGTGCACTCACCACTTCATGGATGGAGCGATTAAAAGCATCATCCTCAGTTAGGATTAGAAGAATAATGAGGGCCATGTAGACATGATGAGAGTTTCTCTCCTCCACATGGTAAAGGATTTCAAGGATTGGCAACACCTGCACCAGTTACAGAAGAGAGCTTTACATGTGTGACCATGTTTTTAAAGAAGGGTCTAAGTTTTTGTTAAATAAAATAAAAATACATTTGTGTAAGCATTTGTGTCAAGCTCCCATTTTGTGGACTAAACCATCACAGTAGTCTTGAGCACCCTAACCATTAATGATGAACTAATATGAGTTTCTGTGGAGTAAAGATTCATGTTGTTGATGATATTCTTTCAAGTTTTTAAACACACCAGGTTGTCCATATCTGTTCTGGAGAGTATGTAGGTCCTCATATTGGCGTTTTGGTGGAGTAGAGTATACAGGAGCAGTGTGGCCTGGTCGGAGCGCTGCTGTTCACACAGAGCTGTGTACAGACTGTTGAAATTAATCTGGAACGTGTGAGGCTGCTCCACAGGGGGCACTGACGTGTCTGCAGCAGTACAGGCAAAAACATCATTAGAACAAGTCTTATCAAAGTTACAATGTAAGTGTGAAGCTTCAGTACCTTGTGTATTTCTGAAGCATGTAATGGCCTGCCGGTAAGGGTTGGGAAAGTCAGGTCCATCTGTAAGATTGGCCAGGACCAGAAGAAGCAAAAGGCTCTGACTAGATAAAGGTAAATGGTTGTGATCCTGATCAAGCCCCGTTTTGGTAGCAGCTCCTCCCAAAGTGAAAACGCTCCACAGACCACCTGAAATAACATATACAATAACTGCATAGCAAAATTTCAGGATGCCTGGCCCTTATCTTTTAAGCGTAGTATAGGGAGGTAGAAATATATTATTACATTGTTATATTTGTTTGTCATCTTTAACAGACAAACAATTACATCAGTGATTGATTGCTGAATACTTTTCTGTGGAGCCAGTAGAGAGCTGGTGCTCTCAGGCGTGCAAGCGACATGAAAAGCATAAGAACCTACGTACACAGATGACAGTCTCTGGCTCCTACATGTCTAGCCACAGAGAATGCATGAAGTAAGCACCAGAGAGATGTGAGAGCAGGCTGACAGCTCAGACTGAAAGGCCAAAGTCAAGCTTATCTGCTACCCTCTGGTGGCAAACAAAAAGATTTTCAATTGACCCATGTTATTGGGGCCAAAGATCAAGTAGTAAACAATAATGTACAGACAGATAGTATAGTGCCCTCTAATTTTCAGTGAAGATCCCGAAAGAAAGTATTCAACGACTGCCCAGTATCGCCATCTGAAAAAAAATGTTTTATATTGCTGGAATGGGAGTCCGACTCAGAAAAAATTTAACATAGCCATACAAATAAATAAATAAAATATAGCTGCAAGCAGCAATGTGGGGCCAAGCACCGAAGGTGCATGTAGGCCTCAGCATGTAGACCGCATGCAGGGTCTGACAGGGTCTAACGGTCTGACAGGGTCTAACAGGGTCTAACAGGGTCTGACAGGGTCTGACAGGGTCTGACAGGGTCTGACAGGGTCTGACAGGGTCTGACAGGGTCTAACAGAGTCTGACAGGGTCTGACAGGGTCTGACAGGGTCTGACAGGGTCTGACAGGGTTTAACAAGGTCTAACAGGGTTTAACAGGGTCTAACAAGGTTTATCTGTTAAACCATCAAAGACAGATCAAAGGTTGCTAGGTACGTTGCCTAGCAACGCAGAAAATTCCTGAAAATTCCTGCAACTTTGACCTGCTGGTGGCACTAGACGGTTGGGGCAGGGGGCCTATAAATTGCTGTGGGTAATGAGGAGACTAGCTGGAATGTGCATGCAAAATTTCACAACTTTTTACCAGACGGTTCTAGGGGTTGCCATAGACTCCCATGTTTAGAGGAATAATGTATAATAAGAATCAGTAGAAACACTATGGTGCCTAGCACCTTCGGTGCTTGGCCCCAATAAACAAACCATGTCAGGATATGAAAAATGAAATGAAAAAATGTATTATGGCACCACCCTAAACCCCATGAAAGGCAGCCCTTCCACTGTAACATTCACCACCAAAATGTTTAAGAGTTATGTTGCAAATTTAATCAAATACTGAAACACATTTACCTTACTAACCAACAGCTTTCTCAATAAAAAAAAAAAAACAAAACAGTAAGAAATATTTGAATAGTGCTACTAATGATGGCTGGAGTAAAATATGTTAAAAAAGATGCCAGATGCTTAATGATAATGTCATGAATGATTTAAGGATTGGGGAGGAAAAGGAACAGTACAAGCTTAGTCTGTAATGAAGTTGTATCAATATTCTTCTATCAGAACAAAGATAAACTGTCAACCTAACTAACTAACTAATGTTTGTCTCTTCTGCTACGTGATACTTCCACTGCTCCAACAGAGTGAAAGAAAACAAGATCTCAAGGATGAGGGCCAAATAGTGACGATGCCTTTTTCAATGGCACCAGATAGGCGTCCCAGCAGTGTCGCAGTCGAGTCTGGCCTCCATAATCCTGCACTGATCTAAAATGCTGACTTTACCTTGTGGTGCTGTTTGTTGTCCCTTTGGCTCCGTTTTTGTGTCTGTCTGCCAGCCCATCACGTAACCACCCACCACCCAATAACAGAATATTGCTAAGGCTGCTATGGCCCTGGCTCATCGCCCAGTGGAAAAAAGGAGGAGGACACTTTGAGAGGGGAAGGCAAGAGGAGAAATAAAAGAGGAGGTCAAAGCCGGACCGGAGACTCTGAAATCATAGTCTGGGATTTAAGGATCTGGAACAGTGACGAGGAGTGTGCTGCCAGAAATAGAATCTACTCACATGCAATACTATACGCAACTACACTTATTTGCTCAGTCTGTGTCTACTAATGTATATCAGTCACAACAATCATCACAACTGTAATCAAAAAAGTATGTCTTTTACTAATGTGATTGAATAATAAATCATTGTACCGTCTGATCTGACACAGATTAAATATTTCCCATTACACAAGACATACTCATAGCCTACTTTTCATTAGCCTAACTTCAAAACAAAAAATGATAGCAGGCCTTCTTGCCAGGCTTTCAGATACACACCGGGGCTATACAATATTGTGAAAGTATCAAGAATATTGGCTGATACAATAAACAATATCAGAACAAACTAAATATATCGCAGTGACACCACGGTTTGGAAAAGTACAATGAAAATTAAATGAATGAATTTTCCTAATTAAGTCCAAGGTTAGCACCGATATGGGCTATTGGTTTTGTCTCTGTTAAGTTTTTATTTGACAGTGTTTGGCCAGTAAATTAAAGCATGGTTTTAATGTAACTGAAATCAAGAAAAGTATCAAGAAGTATATTAAAACGGCACAATTACATAAATATTGCAGTTCTGAACAGCCATATTGCAACATTTTCCAATATCATGCTAATTCTAAATCCAAAACTTGTTGGACTGAGTGTGTGTATGCATTTGTGCGTGTGTGTGTGTGCATAAGGTGGACGACAGCAGACTGGCAGGCTCTAGGGGATTATAGAACAGGACACAGCATCGTAACTCATTGGGGCGATCAGTGGCCACCACAGACAGATAGGCTGCAGTGAATACTGATGTCTCACTGATAGGAATCTGCCACCAGCGAGTAGCAAAAGGCATTCGATTTCCCAGGGAACACCATGGATTTCAATAATGCTTTGCCAGTGGTATTGGCTGTTATTTTTTCATATATAGGTGTTTATAGGGTTCTTAAACTCTTTCATGTTAAGATAACATAATGTGCCACTTAGCGTGTAGTGATTTGCACAACAGCAAATTATAACGGAGCTGCATGGTAGGTTCATTATAATTTAACCTTTAGATATTATGACTGAGCTCTAATTCATTATTTTTTAATGGGGATTCAAATGAAATATTCTTACTAGCAACTCCAGAGGCCAGGCCATACAGAAGACCACCTTCAGATTTTGGTTCAAATATGTGAGTTGCTGGAGGACATTTTTCCTGTCTGATGAAGTTATAGAGCAGTGTCTTCACAAGTCGACTTGTTAAAGTTAAACTGTGAAAAAAAAAGCAACAGATCACATTTGCTCAAAATTATTGTTTTGTTTTAGATCAAAAGACTAGACTAGTAATTCAAAAACTGATTCTACTGTATCTCAGTAACTATATGTATCACAAATATGCAATTAATTGATATATGTATTATTAAAACATGTTATTTTAAAACAGATTACAGTTCAAGTTTAGGGTATAAGTAAACTTACCATCTACCCTTCATAGCATGCTGGTATATTACACCATCTCTGAGGATATCTTTACTGAAGAGTTGGTAAGAAAACAAGACGAGCAGTGTGGTCACTGCTTCAAACAGAATGCTGTATGTTATGTCTCTATATAAAAACAGAAGCACAAATAGAGTTACTATAACAAGTAATTCAAATAAAATTAAATAACTTACAGGACATTAAATAAAATGTTAATATTATCATATTACGGTCCTCCTAGTTGGTACAGTTACTACAATTGAATTCACTAGAAAAGCTCAACAATCAGGGAAATAAATTGCCCCCTCCTTTGGATCAGTAAATATAGTACATATATTATATGGCACCTTAATGGTTCCCTAATACTGTAAATGAATCCTTCTTCAAAATCAAGCCTTAGTGCATGAGATAGCCTCATGAACACAGTCAGAGTCATAAATATCCCTCTGAAACGCTTTATTATGGGCATTGTTGCTTGAATGCAAATGAGGAGGACAGAGACAGGCCAGTGCAGCGGGTGGGGGTGTGGCCAAATGCGCCTCTGTTTCCTGGCTTAGTGGCGCGATGTGCGCTGGCCCCACTTCCGCGTATATAAGCGCGGAGGAAGATATGAGACGCTTTCCATTAAAAAAACACATTTCCACAGAAAATAAAATTAGACCACTGCTGTTTCAGAGGTTCGGAGGCTCAGATAAAGGACATCCGAGCCTGGAAACACTCCCAACTGCCTCCAGGCAAATAAAAAACGCATCTCCCATTGCGTAGCTCGTTCGCGGTCCAAACTCTCTGGGCGTGATTTCCAGAGACGGTGGGTAGACATCCAGACGGGGGGTGGAAACCTTTCCGCAAGTGTAACGTCAGAAAGTTCCCTTGTTCAGAATCGCCCGTTTGGGCTGTCTTTTTTTCAAACGCGGAAAAGGATCGCAAATGCTCAGTTTACACATTTCGCAGCTTTTAGCCATGGGGGGGCCTTAAAAAGGGTAGGGAAACTCACATTAACGTTCAAAACCCTCAGAAAGTGAAAGTTTCATGCCATGGGACCTTTAAGAGATCATGGTGTCTGTTACCCTCTACTGGTGACAGTCGGGTGTAAAGCATGTTGAAATGGCTCACTAGCAGGCTATTAGCAACATGAATTAAACATAAATAAAAAGAAATTAAACATAAATTAAAGAAATTAAATAAATGTAGTAGCCTAAGTAAATAAATAACTGGTGAATGGTTATAGAGACAGACACAATGTTGGGTTTACTCAAACATAAATATTAAAATTTTACATATAATGGATGGATGTCTCTTTTAGCCTCTTGTGCAATTTAAAGTTGAAGCAACACGTTGAGATAGGCACTGTAAAATATTTGGACTCGTGTGCTTTGGTGTAGTATAGATAACTTGATTTAATTCATTCAATAAAATAGTGTAGTACATGTAGCGTTTTTACATGTTTTTAAAAGGAATCACTCTTGCAGACATGACCTTTTTATATATATGCTAAACCCCATGGGATTCATAGATACATATATAATCAAACAATTTGTGCATAGGTCTTGGCTGTACTCACAGCAGGGGCACTTCAACAATCAGGTGAATAAGGTTGGACAGCAGCTCCTCAAGGAGGTCCTCACGGCTGGCTTCTACACAGGGGGGATATAAGACTTATTATTTGAGGCTTACATTTAATGGCAGATCCTTGAAGGTCATACAGTATCGCTAGCCATTTACTTTTTTAAAAATCTCTTTATTTGGTTTATTTCAAAAGTGTTGATGTGAGTTTACAAAATTAATATTTGGCCATATTGAACAGTACAGTTTAAATCTATTTTGCTGTAACAACTGCAAAATATATATTGTAGTTTGATATTAAAAAAAGACTATCTCTCTAATCTTATTGCATTTCCTACAAAACTATTTATTTATCCTAATAAATAAATGTAATGTATGTATGCAGCGCTTACATACACTTATGCAAGACGCAAGCTCACCTCCGCAGACGCCTGGTGCCATCTCCTGGTACGAAAACTGTAGGTGCATCTCTTCTTCATTCATTTCTCTGATGAACACCTTGAGCAGGCAGCGAATCATAAATAGAGCATTGTGAGCCTGCCATATAAACAGCTGACTGTAAAGAAAGAAAATATTAAGAATAAAAATCAAACAAACTGACAACAGTAAACAAAGTCAAAAATGCAAATCATATTCAGGCAGTTATTTATTATTTGGTTTAAATCCTCCAGATCAAAATTGAAATAAAAATAAATAAATGTTATTTTATCTTGGACATTAATTCACAAATCATTTCAAGCTTGTCCATAGAGTTTCAATATGGAATGAGCTACGAAGTACAATTATAAAAAGGTGCTCATTTTCACTCACTCTTGGCATTCGGTTGATATTTTTAGCTCTTTGGTCCTCCCAAGGAAAATTCTTACAAGAGCACAAAAGTTTCCAGTCCTAGGATTGTTTTCAACTAAAAATTAAAAAGACCAATTTTTTATTAGTATATTATTTTAATCTTATTTTGTTCCAGCATGCAAAAACTTACTAAGCATCTTGGCTAATGGATTGACTGCTTCTTCCAACAACTTCGAGTCACCACTGCACAAAAAATAAGATGTTGATAAAAAAAAGAATACGATAGTAATAAATTGTCATCATGTGCAACCATTACCCGCAAGTGGGACTGATGAATGTGAATGAGATTAGCTGATTCCAGAAGGGATCATTTTCTGAAATGACCTCAGTTCCAACTAAAGCCTTGAGACTTGCATTTTCTGATAAGTCACTGATCTGGCTTGTATTGGCTCCCATTTTGGCCAGTATAAAAGCTCACAATTTCTGTAAAACATGACAAAGACACGTGAAGAATCCCTCAGTCGTCCAGGTAGAATCCATGATAAAAGGAGAAATTCAATTTGGGAAAGTTATGTCTAACTCCCCCATTTCTGTTTAAAGAAGGATTCTCTTTTTTGACAAAAATTGCCTCTTTAACTCCCCTCTCAAACCAGTTCTTCTTGTGCCACTTGTGAAGTGACACACTTCACAAGAGGATGTACCAACACAGGCGGGCTTGCCAGAGTGGACCGTCATCTGCCGTACATCTTCACCTAGAAGCCACGGGCCATTCTTTTGAGGACAGTGAGGTTCAGATCTTAGCCAGGGAAAAGAACTGGTTTGAGAGGGGAGTTAAAGAGGCTATTTTTGTCAAAAAAAGAGAATCTTTCTTTAAACAGAAATGGGGGAGTTAGACATAACTTGTCTCCCATTTATAATTCCATTCTCAAGCCAAAGTCAAAACAGACAAAAGAAAGAATAGGGCAGACAGGTCAGGGCCAGAGGTGTGGGGACGGTCGTTAGGGTTGAATAGGTATGCTAAACTAGACGACAGAGTAATTCGAAATACAAAAGAGAGAATTGCAATACAAATTAGTTGAGATAGTTTCAGAAGAATTCAGTGTAGGAGCTCCTCCCTGCAGCTAGATATAAGCAGTGTCTAACCAGCACTCGAACCAGAACTGACGAAGCCTCTCGGATGAGCGGCGAAACGTTTTCGACCAAACAAACTTTGTCCAGTTGACAAATTGAATTTCTCCTTTTATCATGACAAAGACAACAATGTGTTAAGTTTGAATCATACATTTCTATTTAATCTTTGGGCTAAGGTTAGTGCTGACAGAGTAAAGTAATAACGCATGTGTTAATCCTAAACTTAGGTTGGCCAGCTGCCGAGAGCAGGTTGTTAAATGTGCAAACAGGACATGGGATTTGCTTTCAATAACTGACACACCTAAAATACTGAATATAAATGTGACGAGTGCTAAGACAGGACAAGACAATCATATCACAACAGTTTATATAGGTTAACTGAAAATAGCATCACAATAATCAACTACTACTAGATATGGGGAAAGAGGTGTTTTAATTGTAAACATCAGCAACATTCATTTGGCAACATTAGCTAGCAGTTAGCTCGGTGACAGCAGAAGCCGCCGAACAAGGACTGAGACAACGAGTATACATACAAATACAATTATTACCTAGAATGGCAAGTGTGTATCTATACAAATGTTTAGTAAAGGTACAGAGAAACAAGGCTGACATGGAAAAGAATACTCACATAACCTGCTTGCTTGCAATCAGCTGACGCTTACCTGTCATAAATGTTTCTCTCGCTTTTGTAAGGGCCGCAAAAGTAAAGAGAAGCTCGTTGTTGAAAAATAAATGTAAATGTATACATTACATGTACTATAAATATCTACAGCAGGGATCTAGCGTTATAGATTTATGATACAACTTAAGTCGGGCTCTTGACTAGCTCCTCCTGTCCACCATGATTTCCACGTCGCAACCCCTTACGTAATGACGACGCACTGTGACGTACAAGAGGAAGGTGTTATTTATTTATTTTTCGTTTTTCAAAAATACTATGTACTGTAATATACAATGGTATGAACAATAACAATGTTCGAGGCTTAAGAGTTCATATTCATAGGGCTCAGCATGTGCACTTTCTATTTTGATTACTGTCGCACATTTATTTTTATCTTAACTTCAATGCACATTCTATTGCACATTACCATTTCACTGCTGTACACTGCACACTGCACATTTTTGGACATCTGTAAATAGGTATTTATTTATTCTGTTGCACTGCTTTCAGATTTTAGATCTTAGATTTTAGTTTTAGATTTTTGTCTTAGATAGTTTTTGTTCTGTTTTGTCTTTATATTGTATTTTGTACACTGTCTTTTGCACTACTTGGCCAGAGAGAAACAAAATTTCGATTCACTGTAGAACACGTATGGCAGAATTGACAATAAAGCTGACTTTGATCTTTGGTCTTTTTTGATCTTTGAATAATAATAATATTAATAATATTATTATTAATAATAATAATAAAACATTGTATTATTATATATATTAATATTATATGTATATATTATATTTTATCTTTTATTATCACAAGGTACATATTTTAACATCACAATAACATTCACAAAACACTCAGAAGACACATCAGGGAATGGGGAGTGCAGAGGACCAAAGGGCTCGTTCCAGGTGCAGAAAGGGGGTCTGGGGGGGAGCAAGGGCGATACAGCTGGTCAAGGGTGATGCAGTGTAATAATTATTATTAGCAGTAGTAGTATTATACCTGACAATAGTAACAAACAAATGAACAAATGTTCTCTCAAAACATATTACCCAGAATACTTACAGTAAAGCATTTTTATTTATTGAAATGAAACTTGTTTTGTAATAAGACATATGTGAAAGAAACCTGACAAGAAAATCTTATAATCATAATTTTCTTAAATCATATTTAATCATAAGCTGTATTAGGGTATAATTACATGTACTATAATAAAACATATGTAAAAGAAATCAGACAAGAAAATCGCATAATTAAGGTGTTAAATTAAATCATTCAAATGCATAGAAAATATTCTTAATAAATTATTTTGTTAATTATAAGACCAAGTGACTATGATAACAAATCAAAAACATTTCTAAAATATCTCTTATAACTATGACATATTTACATTCACATTAACTACAATTCTCTCAGTCTGTCTTCTTGTCAGCTTGTGAAAGTGCTCCATTGCCCGTGGTTGCTTTATCGTTTTCCAACTGAAAAAAGCATCAAGAATAAGTTTAGACCATACATATCTCATTTTTGAAACAATAAATAAAACATGTCACAAACACATGGTACATCACAACACATGTGTTTACTGTAGCCAACTTGTTCCTAGTTCATTTATGTTTAGTGTTCATTTTTCTTACCTTACAAGACCCATTAGACTGGGTTTGAACGTTACTGTCACTTGTGCCCGTTTCTTGTACAGCTTTTTTGGCCCAAAATGTATTAATAATAGGCGAAATGAAGGGGTAGATGAAAGGCTCCAGGAACCTCTTATAAACCCACAGTAAGACAGGAATTACAATGCAAGGAATGCATACCATGGCTGCTTTTGGTAGAATACCTACGGAAATGGGTAAAATGTAGTAAGTAAGTAATGCAAGTAAATGAAACAAGAATAAGAATATAGGCACAACACTACATGTTCTGTTTGATTATTCGAGCATTTCCTCTTTATAGATTGATTTCTATGGACTGAACATTACGCGTCATGGGGCGAGACGCCAAGATCCGATTGTCATAGCGCACGACCAGTAAGACATATTATTTCTTATACTTATATACTTGATAATGAATATCTTACCGACACAAAAGCAGAGGAATATTTAGGAGAATTGTCTTTAATGCGTTTCGCTCAATTTTCCCAACAGCTTTTTGAGCATGCGCATTAGCAACTTCCGTATGACACGGAAGTTATAGCATGATGTTTACATATTTCTCTAAAGTGACCATACTAGATTAATCAGAGTGAAATTTAGGTGAGTCTCAATACAAATTATCATGCTTTTTTGCAATACAGAAAGTTCAGTAACAAAAAGAACTTTGTATTTCTGTATTTGCAGGTTTAACATGCCCCTGTCAACTCATTCTCAGACCGACAATGAATTCTACGTGTTGGTCGCTACACTGGATAATGCCCGCAATTTGTCAAACATCCTAAAAGCCATTGCATTTAAAGATAATGCCATCTTCAGCGCTACCCCAAATGGACTTAAAGTGACCGTAGAGGACTCGAAATGTTTGCAAGCCAATGCCTTCATCCAGGTGTGTTTTGAATGACATCAGTTATTTTGATTAGCCTAATTGTATGATTGATGGCCATGCCTACTGTTATTTTTCCCAGGCCGAGATTTTCCAGGAGTTTACAATTAAAGACGATTTGGTAGGCTTTCAGGTTAATCTCACTGTTCTGCTAGATTGCCTTAACATCTTTGGAGGGAGCACTGTGCCAGGTTACTATCTCTTATATTATCTATATACTATACTATCTTATATTTAAGAGTGTTCTGTTTTGCTTTGTACACAAACAATTTTGCAGGAGTGTCAACAGCACTGCGGATGTGCTATGTAGGGTACGGGTACCCTCTAACTTTGTTTCTTGAAGAAGGAGGAGTGGTCACTGTATGCAAGATAAACACTCAAGAGCCAGAGGAGCCTATTGACTTTGACTTTTGCAGCAGTAATGTCACAAACAAAGTAAGGCTGTGCACTTATTCCTCATTTTCCATAGTCATTGATTGATTTATTAATTTATTAATTTTACATTTAAGGTGATCCTGCAGTCAGAGAGTTTGAAGGAGGCATTCTCTGAACTAGACATGACAAGTGAGGTGTTGCAAATAACCATGTCACCTACCCAGCCATATTTTCGGTGTGTTAGCGCAACAAGTGTAATGTTACTATGATTTATCTACTTAATTTATGTGTTCTCTCACTGTTTCAAATAGATTGTCCACATTTGGGAACTCTGGAAATGCACATTATGATTATCCTAAAGACTCAGACATGATGGAGTTGTTCCAGTGTACAAAGACACAGACCAATAGGTGCAGCATTGCATTTGTAGATATGTCAATTTGCTTTTTACATCTGTGTTACTGCTGCCTATCTTATGCCCACAGGTACAAGATGTCATTGTTGAAACCATCAACCAAGGCTCTGGCATTGTCTTGTAAAGTATCGGTGAGAACAGACAATAGGGGCTTCCTGTCTCTGCAGTACCTGGTCAGGAATGATGATGGACAAATCTGCTTTGTGGAGTACTACTGTTGTCCAGATGAAGAAATTGAAGAGGAATAATAAAAATATATATTTATATATGATGGTATTTCAATTGCTTATTTTGAAAGTTAAGTTCAGTTCGTTCTGGTTTATAGATTATATGACTATCGAACACTAACCTCAGAACAGCTAATTACCCATGGTTTGAAGAGTAAATGCTGCAATTTGAAGGTGTTTCATGACATGGCTCATATGTTTGTTTATTCCTATTGTGAGGAAGGATGTGCTTCCTAACTCAATTTACTTATTGGATCATTAAAGGTGGACCCCGCAGCAGGTGATCTGTCAGAATCACTGTGATACTTTACTTGGTTGAAGAATCTTTATTAAATGCTGTCTGATTAAGTATGTGCGTGTGTGTTTGGTTGGACGTAATCTACGGTGGCCGAGGGGAGCAACGCGTAGCAAAGCTATCAACCGAAGTGCTCCGAACCTGAAGAGGGCGCTCTGTGTAACGATCAAAGATCAAAGTCAGCTTTGTTTTTGTAAAAATGATATACAACACTGAAACTTTATCAAACATGGCAAAACTGACACAAGTATAAAATACTTGGCCAGCTCTTACCAGAAGGGCAGAAAACATGACATTAGCAATAAAGGAGCGCCATCTGGTGGTCACAGAATGCAATGACTCACTCTCAATTGCACAAATCACTTATTTGCAAAAGACGCACACAGAGTACAGCAATGCGAAAGTTAGTGTGAAAGTCTGGCCTTTTCTACACCCATTTTAAAATGAAACAGAAAACACACACCAAAGTTCTTGTAGAGGAACAGCACATTCAGATGGCCGATGTCCAAACGTTTTTTTAAATAACGTTTCAGCAAAGAGCCTTTGTCAGAAAAATTATGATCTGACAAAGGCTTTTTGCCGAAATGTTATTTTAAAAAATATATAAAAAAAGCTTTCGGACATCGGCCATCTGAGTGTGCTACGCATTTTTACCCCACTTTTATATTCCTATTTTACCACTTGCATATTCAGCTGACAATGTGCCACCTACTACTACTACGTTCAAAAACATTTTATTACAACTCATACTGGTTGTACAATACATAGTGTAAAAAGGTGTTCACGCAAAATATAAATGTAAATAAAACTTCTCTAAATCCGCCTTATCCATCTTAATTTACACATGTGTAATTACATTTGAAAAAGAAATGCGTTTATTTTATCCTAGCCAAAAATTAAAGAAAAATCTGTACATTTTCCATTCAAGAAAGATGATTAGTCCACAGCAAAGCAGCAGACCTGTCTGACACTGGATCTCCAAGCATTTGGAAAATCCTTTGATTTACCTACGAGCCATCTGCATCCTCTGTCTCTTAAAGACTTTCTGTTTGTTTTTCTTTACAGCCTTGGGTTGTGGTGCTTCTGATTCTATCTGAACTGGCTTGTCATCAGCCGGTGTTAGAAACACATCAGCTGTAACATCTTTTGTAACATCCTCCTTTGCTTCAGTCCTTTTCATTTTCTGGATCTCTTTCACCATCTGCTTTTCACGCACTTTGGCTGCTGCTGCCAGTCGCAACTGTCTTCGATGCTGCAAATGCAAAGACAAGACAAGTATATCCACATAAATATTCCATACAAACGGATTTGTTTGGCTTGATTTTTTGTTTTTTTTGTTTTACCATATTCGGAGATTGGAAGTTTTCATTTTCAAAAAGAGTGGGTCCTCCAAAACTTCCTTGAAAGATCTTGATTAGGTTCAGAACAAACCGAGGGCCTATTTCCACCAGAGAAGCATCCTCCTCAATAATCTGAATATAAACCACACAAAAAAAAAAAAGATTGAGATAAACATTTCAGCTAGTCAGTTGCATCAGTTAAATGAATGTTGAATCAAATATTTTGCCGTTTCTTACCTGATAGTTCCTAAACCAGATCCTGTTATCTACAATGGTAAATGTGATGACATGATCCACAAAGGGCTGACTCTTGGGATGATACCGAGGAGTAGAGAATATCTGAACAAAGAAATCCCGATATTAAAATAACAACCAAGCTCGGTCATCAAGAACAAAAAGAAAAATCACCTGTACGAAGAGCTCCTTCAGTAAGGCATAGTGGGGGTTCCGGTCAAATTTCTGTAAAATTTAAAATTGACACAAATAACCCATACTGATTAAACGGATTAAAATATGAATACCAGTGCAATAACAAACAGCTTATCTTACAGGATCAAAAGACAGCAATGGTCGAGATCCTTTTAGGCAGTTTCCAGTCATTTTGAGTTCTGCCAGAGTGTGAACTAAAAAGAGAATAAAAGACATTCATACATCAGTTCCTAATTCAACTATTTATACTATGCTTATACAGAATATTAAGAATAGTCTAAAAACTTACTATTCTGAACAAGAAATTTTGCAGAAGGTCCATGAGGACTGTTTGAAACCCTGCAGATAAAACATTGGTTCAACCATGCTGGGTCTTTCTACAATTGTTAGACACTGATCAGTACAACTGGACTTACCACAAATAAAGATCTTGCTTTTTCTTTGCCTCAAAAAAGAGGCATTTGTTGCAGTTTTTGATTTCACACACCTAGGAAACAATTTAGAATAAAATAGAAGGAAACAACTTGATAAGACTGAGAAGATGAAAAGTTTTGTCTTTCATGCATATACACTAGACATAAACTCACCTCATTAATTACAAACAGTTTATCCTTTCTGTCCATTTTTGTATCTACAAAATATAGAAAATATTAAGTGAATTATGTTATTCTGTTCACCAAAAAAGCAAACGCAACACAATAAAAAAGAAAACTCACCTGCTTTTGAATGAGGCATTAAAGACCTAAGATCCTGCATCAGATGCCTTGTCCTGAAGTTCACACCCCTAGAGGAGAAAATCAAAACCCTTTCCTTGTTGGTCCATTTGCCCTGTTTAAAAAAAAAAAAGAATATATAAATAATACACTTACACACTTGGTTATTACACAGAAGGTACATATGGAGCATGGAAAAACAACACTCGTCCATGCAGCGTTCACTTCTTCTGACCATAACATCACGGAGGGCTTACCATAGAGACGGGTGCAGGGACAGTCACTTCATTGTTCTTATCCAGGTTGTTTTCGGTCTGTGCTTCGCTTTCATCTGCCACAAATTTGACTTTCTTTGCTTTTTTCGGAGCAGAACCTTGTGCCCCACGTTTCCTCTTGAACGCCGCCATGTTCATGCACCAAGAGAGAAGAAGAAGAAGAAGAAGAAGAGTGGTATTTGGGGTAGGGAGCCCCTGGTGTCCTGTTAATGACATTGCAGGGTTTAGATAAAGGGATAGTTCGGGGTTTTTTCATGTGAATCTGTATGGTATCCCCTTCAGCAGTGTCGTGCATTAAAGGAGAATTAAAGGGATAGTGCGGGTTTTTTTTATGTTAAAGATCCCATGACATGGTACTTCTTGATGCTTTTATATGGTCCCTAATACAGTGGTACCTCACCTTACGAAATTAATTCGTTCCAGAAGTGGTTTCGTAACGTGAAAAATTCGTAAGTTGAGTAGCTATTTCAATGGAAAAAGCCTGATTCGTTCCAAGGCCCCGATCCAAGTTTTTTTTTTTTTTTATAGTGTAACTTTTTTTTTATAGTGTAACATTGTGTTCTGCGTCCTGATTGGTTTCTCAGACTGGATTTAAACTTTTCTCACATTTGTCTCTCGTTTAAACACTCAAACTTTCATAGATTTTCAACAAAATGTATTAACAGTGAAGTGTGGGGGGAAGGGGGAGGGGGGAGAAAACTGCGCTCTGACACGTGTGATAGCGCAGCATGACCCGGCGCGGGGCTGCCAGCAGGTCTAGACCTGGACTAAACCAGGACTAAACCTGGACTAAACCTGGACTAAACCTGGACTAAACCAGGACTAGACCAGGTGGATTAAAGATCTATTTCCTGGTTTCGTTTCGAGTAACACCTGAGGGGAGCCGCTGCTCGCCTCAGCTGGAGGACCGCACGCAGTCTGAGCGCATGAACGAGACCCACGAACGCATGCAGGTGGTCTAGACCTGCTCTAGACCTGCTCTAGACCTGCTCTAGACCTGCTCTAGACCTGGCTCTTGCATGCGTTCGTGGGTCTCGTTCATGCGCTCAGACTGCGTGCGGTTTTAATCCTACCTGTACCTTTGTATTTTATTATATTTTATTACATATTTTTTATAATATTGTTTCCTTTCCCCCCCTTGTATTTTTATTGCATGCTGTTAATACTTCTCGACTATCTTAGCGAGTCAATGGATTCTTCTGATCCTAAGCATGTCATTGCATTGTTGACCTTATGTTGATCCTGCATATGACAAATAAACAATAAACAACACTATAGCCTACTTCTACACCACTAGAGGACGCCATAATTCCACTCATTTGGGCATTATAACTAGATTTAGGGGTGTTTGTGTTTTAGGGAAATAACTACAGGAAAATAACATACAAAATAACAAACTGTGTAGTGTAAATAAGACAGTTTCAAGCATGCATCTATTAAAATAACAAGGTTACAAGGCTGATGGAGTTCATTTTTAAACCTACAGGGGGCAGTGCGGCGATTTGGACACAACGCGTCTGCTCCGAAGTCAATGAGAAGAAAAAACATTGAGTATCACGTGGTGCCCACACTGTCCACAGAAGGCTCTTCAACAGGACTTTGGAGGAAAAACACCACTATTTCTTATTAAATTACCGCTGTGATATAAACGTAGAGATGTTAAGATGTTATGTACTTTAAAAACGTCACTTCTATAGCGATAACAGGTTAAGTGATGTGAGCTAATGATTTTACTTGTCACATATTTATTAACATATCGGTTCTTAAATTATCTACAATGAGGTGTCACTACGAAGTACTTGGTGTCAAACGGGATGCTGGAGATGATGACCTGAAGAAAGCTTATCGTAAATTAGCACTGAAGTGGCATCCAGGTAAGGAATGGATCCAACTGGTTGCAGTACTATTATTATAACCATAAGGTGTCTGCTGATTACTTGTATGAATTAGTAATTGGATCATTTGTTTTTATTCTTTCAGATAAGAACTTAGACAATGCCGAGGAGACTGCGGAACAATTTAAGCTGATTCAGGCCGCGTATGATGTTCTCAGTGATCCACAAGAGAGAGCATGGTTTGTAAAAATGGGCTAGTCACCTGTTTGTAATGTTGTTAATGCGTTGCTAATATATAATTCTTATTGAAGGTATGACAATCACAGAGAAGCCTTGCTCAAAGGTGGTCTCAGCGGAGATTATGAAGATGACAGCGTAGACCTGCTTCAGTACTTCACTGTCACTTGTTACTCTGGCTATGGAGATGATGAAAAGGTATTTTGTTTGTTTAATAGCAACATAGAAGCTTTATGAGTTGTGTAATATATTCCAGATGCATTATTTGATATGATGTCTGCTATTAAAATGATGTGTTTGGCTATGTATTTTAGGGCTTTTACGCAGTCTATAGAAATCTATTTGAGCTCATTGTAAAGGAGGAGATGGAGCATACCAAGGTGGAGGAGGAAGTTGAGGAAGATGCATTTCCATCTTTCGGAGATTCTCAGAGCGATTACAACACTGTACGCAAGTTCATTTTTTATTTATTTTCCTTTGTTTTACAAGTTAATGCTAAAATTAGTTAGTAGTAATTACCAGTGTTGTCCCTGAACGCATTCACTGAACGATAGTTCATGAACGCGTTCATATTTTGGGTGAATGTGAACTGAACGCTCTGTATTACTGCCTGATGAACGAACTGTGAACAAGTTCATTCTGGTGTCTGTGAACGACACGCGCTATCTCTTTAACTTCGTTCAATAGGATCTCAGATTTCTGATCCATCCATCTGAAATGGGTTTATTTTGTTTTCTTAAGTCTCTTAGTTAATTAATTCATACCATATGGGGGTTATTTAAGTATTTTCTTTATTATGTTGAATTGCAGGTGTTTTATCATTATGGGGACCTTTTATTTATAGTTGGATAAAGATGTGAAATTGGATATGAAGATGGAGATAACACATGAATAACACATGGTTTGATTGTTAAAACTGATATAATAATTGCTGTCTATGGTTCTATATGGGCTTTGGCAATGATATTGAAAAATAATAGCTCGCAGCAATGTATTGGAAAAAAAAAGAACTATGAACTAGTTCATTTTTTGGAACTATGAACGAACTACTAACTATAAACAATTATGAACTATGAACGAATTAGTTCATTTTGAAATGTGTGAACTGAACTTTGAACTAGTTCATGTAGAAAATGAACTTTCCCAACACTGGTAGTTACTAGTTAGTTAGTAGTAGTTAGTAGTTTTACAAGTTGGTACTATATCTTTTACTTTGCAGGTGGTGCACATATTTTATGCTTATTGGCAAAGTTTTTGCACTCGAAAAAACTTTGCCTGGAAAGAAGAGTATGATACAAGGCAGGCATCGAACCGCTGGGAAAAAAGAGCTATGGAGAAGGAGAACAAGAAGACCAGAGAAAAAGCTAGAAAGGAACGTAATGAACTGGTGCGTCAACTAGTGGCCTTTGTGCGGAAGCGTGACCGGCGGGTACAGGCTCACAGAAAGCTAGTTGAGGAACAAAATGCTGAGAAAACCAAGAAGGCTGAGGAGCTGCGGCGTAAGCAGAAACTTGACCAAGCCAAGTGAGTATAAGTCAATGACTGGTTTGTTTTAAACATTAAATATTTTGGAGACTGAGTAATTAAACACATTTTTACCAAAGGCTGGCCGAAGAATACAAGGAGCAGAGTTGGGCCGCCATGTCTGAACTGGAGAAAGAGCTGCAGCAGATGGAGGCTGAGTATGGAGAGGAGTTTGGAGATGCATCAGAGAGTGAGGAAGACGGCCTGGATGTAGATACACAAGAAAAAGGTTCCTAGTACTAAACATTAATAGTTAAACCAAAAATGCCATAAGTGACTTAAGAAAGGCAGCACTACACTACTACGGTATATGAGTATTAAGGTCTTGAATCAAATTCATTATTGGTTTAAAGTTTTGACTCTTGCTATGGCCCTCTTAATATTTAATCCTGTTGACTGATGGGCATTTTCTGAATAATTTGGACACATTTTTGGGCAGTCATGCAATTTAGGGATAAACAGTTTAGTATTAGTATTAGCCTTTTTACTAGCTTTTTATAATATGTTTCCCTGACCCTAAAGATCAAACCTTTCACAACTTTATATTATTATATGATTAACTTTATATGATTAACAATAATTGTCTATAATATATAGACACACTATATCTCTTTCTTTAGCCTTTAGTTTCCACATTTGTCAAAAACACTTGCTAGTTTCAATACTGCTACTGGTGATTAAAAATGCTATTTGGTGATTAGATTAAAAAACATTGTTGGCAGCAACAATGGTGGGTATTGAGTGCAATAATTGATTATTTTCTCTATCTTATTACACAGATGCTGAGGAGCTTGATGCGGATGAGCTCACCCTTGATGATTTTGACTTGTACTGTTTAGCTTGTGATAAATCCTTCAAATCAGATAAAGCGTGAGTACAAGACAACACGCTTGACCTCACATTACAGACCACAACAACTGAAACAAAGACATAACTCTATGGCAACGGATAAATCAGTAGAAAGCACGTGCACATTTTTTACATGGAGAAATGGCAGCCTTGAAGTATGAACAAAACAGAGTATTGCAGTGACATGTCTTTCTTTCCAACTGCAGTAAAATGAACCATGAAAAATCCAAAAAGCATCGGGAGATGGTGGCATTGCTACGGCAACAGTTGGAGGAGGAAGATGACTCACTCGGCTTGAAGCTGGATGAAGAAGAACAAGAAGGGGAAAATGAGAATGGAGAGGATGAGGATGAGGATGAAGATAAACCCAAGCAAAAGTATGTTGTAAAGGTGGATTTAAATCATTCTGTAGAGTGATTGTATTTGTTATGACATGTTATTGTATTTTTTTTTTTATCTTTCAAGACTTTCCAAAAAGCAGAAGAGAAAAAAGAAATTACAGAAAGCGACCCATGTATGTAGTGTGTATATTTCTAATGACCATAAATATATTGACAAGACATAGTATTAGTATACACTTGTTTCCATAAAAGGAGAGCACTCCAAAGGATGAAGACCAGCCTGAGGTAACTACATCAAGTGTCAAAGGCCTTAAAGAAACCGAAGAATCCACACTGTCAGAAGAGCAGCGAGAGCCTGCTCCCCCTCCAGCCAAGAGGTTAGAGTTGTTTTGATCATTGATCATATGCTAAGTTAAAATTGGTTGATTGTCTTGTGCTAGAATTTGATTTCAATGAATCTCTCAGATTGTGACAGAATCACTATTTAAGGTTTGTGACATTTATCAAACTAGCCAAAGAATGCAGACTGTGTTTAGGATTATGAAATTGTTTCTATTTATAGGTCTTTACAAAATGTTAAAGTTTGTACTATTTAAAGTACCTTGAAGAGCGGCGAGGGAAACTTAGTAATGCATTTATAAATGTTGAGCTTTAAAAGATTATTCAACTCACGGAATTACAAACCAATTCAAATAAACATTATTTAGCTAATTAATGTATAATTCTTAAAAATAAAGGAATTTTTAGTTTCAACATCTCATGGTAGTGCTAGGTGAAGAGTAAAAAAAACTAGCTCCTGCTCCTTTTGTGTTTTATTTTGGGCACTTTTCGTTTTAACCACTGTTATGAGGCCTTTTTAATCACTGCTATGACAGTAACATTAGCAATGTAAAATACAGTTAATTCATTGTAATTTGTCCATTGCAGTTCTGGAAAAACTAAAGTGAAAAAAGGAGTTCTAAAAGACGCAGTGAAACCTATGATGGCACAAAATGGAGAACAAAAGACAGAGGTTTGTAACGGTATCATTTTGGATATGTATAGTAGAATCAGAATCAGAATCAGAAAGGTTTTATTGCCATATGTTTGAACATATTCACAACATTAGGAAATTGCTTTGGTACTTGGAGCGGAATAAAATAGAATAAAATAAAATAAAATAAAATAGCAGAAAACAAATTAACAAATTTACAAGAATACGAGAATATAACAGTGCAGGTGCAGGTAATGGTCAGGTGCAAAAAGAAAAAACACAGGGTCATGTGACTGACAGAGCGGGTGGGTGGGAACAGTCCTAGTGTTATTATTGTTCAAAAGTCCGACAGCAGAGGGGAAGAAGTTGTTTTTATGGCGGGAGGTTCTGGTCCGAATGGACCGTAGCCTCCTGCCTGAGGGGAGCAGGTCAAAAAGTCCATGTCCAGGGTGAGAAGGATCGGATGCAATCCGACCTGCACGTGTCCGTGTCCTGGAGGTGTACAGGTCCTGCAGAGATGGAAGGCTGCAACCAATCACCTTCTCAGCAGAGTGCACAACACGTTGCAGTCTCTGTTTGTCCCTGGATGTGGCTCCAGCAGACCACACGGTGATGGAGGAGGTGAGGATGGACTCGATGATGGCAGTGTAGAACTGCACCATTGTCCGTGCTGGCAGGTTGAATCTCTTCAGCTGCCTCGGGAAGTACATCCTCTGCTGCGCCTTGTTTATGACGGAGGTGATGGTGGGCTCCCATTTGAGGTCCTGGGTGATGGTGGTCCCCAGGCAGTGGAATGAGTCCACAGTGGTGATGGGGGTGTCGGTCAGGATGGTGGGGGGGAGTGGGGCTGTGTGCTTCCTAAAGTCCACAATGATCTCCACTGTCTTCTGGGCGTTCAGCACCAGGTTGTTCTGGCTGCACCAGGATGCCAGACGGTCAACCTCCGTCCTGTAGGCAGACTCATCCCCGTCCGAGATGAGTCCAATGACCGTGGTGATCGTGCAAACTTGATGAGCTTGACAGACTGGTGGGAGGAGGTGCAGCAGTTGGTGTACATGGAGAAGAGCAGAAGTGTGTAGTAGTGTAGTAGTGGGATGAAAGCTAAAAAATACCATGTTAAAACTACATATCTCTGTTAATCAGCTGACAGCATTAGGTTTTAGTCTTAATTTATTGATATTAACTATTAAGTATACAATATATTCTCTACATTTGATTTAATATAAGTGTCTTCTGTTTGCAGAAAGAAGTAGACTTCCGCTGTGTGACCTGTAACGATGAGTTTCCAACACGAAACAAGTTATTTGAGCATCTTAGAATCAGTGGCCATGCCATGGCACTTTCCCAGAACGCTATTCACAGTTCCTCTGGTAAAAACAAGAAAGACAAGAGGAAAAACAGGTAACACAAGGTGTGTTATGTTTTTCCTCTCGTCTTTCTTGTCCATCTTTGTGATGGTAGGAAACTGTTCCACAAAGAGTCACAGAACCTGTATTTTAATGGACCATGTTGGTGAACATCACAATTTAAAGGAATCTTGTTAAACGTAAGAGCCTCCCTTGGCGTGTACACATGTGACACAGTTCTGAAAGATGTACTAATATTTGCAATTTCTGTGAATAAAGTGGCTTGTGAGACAATACTCTGCAGAAAGGAGGGTTTATGTTGCATTTTGAAATGTTTTCCAACATTCATATTGCCTACCATATGTCTTATTGTTTTCTCAGTTTAAAAAAAACATTGCCATCCATTAGTAGAACCAATTCAGAAGCAACATTTAAAATACAGACTTTTTTAATAGCTGACAGCTACACTGCAGGTTATTGTGGTGTTTGTGTATTTGCTTTTGATGTGGTAGTTGCATGCCCTTTCCTGCAGAACAACCTACTGGGAAAATTATAGACCCAAAATTAATGTGTTTTTATTGTATAAAAATTGCATACATTTATTTCAGTTCCAAATGATTAATGGACCAAAATGGATTACTGATTTGCCCATAGGTTTTAAATGGCACAGTAGCTCATACCTTGATGCAGCAATCGATTGCATGCCATGCTTTATGGAATAAATAATGCTGAAAATGTTGTGATGTTTGCATTATGTCCAATCAAGCCTTTTCATCATCTAAGCATTAGCTAAACTTAAAATGCAGGTCTTTGTTCTTTAAGGCAATATGAAAATCTTGCACAATTTGTTCTGACACCCCTAAAAGCTAGTTATTTATTATAAACATTGCTTAATCCTTGAATAATTACCTTTTTTTTTTTAAGTATCCATTTCACACCTTTGATTACCCTGGCTGAAAATATTCAAGCCCAACCTATTATCAGAGGTGGAGTCTGTTCTATAGAGGATTAAATAGAAATAGAGTAGAAACATTTCACAATTACATTAGGAAGAGCACAGTGTGGTCTTTGAGCCAGGTAGTTGTTTTGGCAGCACTTAATCATACAAAAAGCGTACAGTAGCCTACTTGTGGAGTGGTTGTTTTGGCAGATGGGCAGAGCCATGAGAAGAGGAAATGGTTATTCCTAGTAAATGTTAACCTTTGCCTCTTACACATGCATCAGTTTTTTCATGCTAAGCCTACTGTTACTGTCACCACACATTCTATAGTCAGATTAAAATTAGGAAACATGATTTGCCCTTGGGATTGGAAAAGGTGAGATTAACATTTGACAGTATAGTTTATTATGTACACAAAGTTACAGAACACATTTTCACATTGACCTTTATTCACACATTTACATTTTTTGTGTGTTTTATACACATTTACTTTTGTACATTTCACGTGTGATGCGCATACAGGATCAAACTCAGCACAATTCTAAAAATGGGTGTGTAAATGAAAATAATATTTACTTTCTACACTACCTATCAACTTAAAGCAACATGGACATCTGAAAGTTCAAACTGCTCATGCCAAACAAAGATCCCCAGTTTAAGAAAGTATAAAATAACTGGTGTGTAATTGCATATAAAAGCTCATAATTAAAAGTGCTTTCAATCAACTGAACTATTCATTTGAGAAAGAATGTTTAAAATCCAATTATTACTTAAACGTAGTCTTACCCTCTTAAGATTAATTTAATCTTAAAATGTAATTTAGAAGACAATGCTGCTGAATACAAATCAGTATTGCTATATTATACAGTACTATTATTACTAATTACGTCAGACAAAAGCGAGTAATATGTGAAAAAGTAATTATCATGCATTCATACTTTTTCTTGAATGCTATTCCCCGAGAAAACCTTTGTACTTATCTCTTCTCCATGTAGTTACAAAGAGCTTTGTTAAAAACAGCTAAGAAAAAATCAGCATCTTCCAATGTAATACACATAGGAGGTTTGATACGGAAGGTCTAAAATGAAAAAGAGATTTATTCAATCATTTTTCAAGATTTTTAAATATATGAAATAGCTCAAAATTATTTAAAAGATAAATACCTGCCCAAAAAGGCTTCCTTTCCCAATCAGCACTCCCATGTCCTTAATGTCTTCAAATATTTCATTTACCGAATTGACAGGCAAGGGTTCTCTGCTTGTCTGTAATTGTAAAAATAAACTAAGAACCAAATTAAATTTCTGGAATACTTAAGAAGGCAAGCCCCAATTCAGGAATGGTTTTACATATGGAAGCCTTTCTCGTCCTTATGTTTTAAAGGTCCCATGACATGGTACTTCTTGATGCTTTTATATGTCTCCTTAATGGTTCCCTAATACTGTAAATGAATCCTTCTTCAAAATCAACACTCAGTGCATGAGAAACAGAGATAAGATGAGAAAGAGTCATAAATATCTCTCTCAAACACTTTATTCTGGGCGTTGTTGCTTGAATGCAAATGAGAGCTGGCCAATAGTAGAGGGTGGGGGCGTGGCCAAACTCTCAGCTCTCCGCTGTCAGCTCTCAGCTGATCCATTTCCGTGTTTTTGCACGGGGGGAGAGATTTGAAGCGTTCCATTGAAAAATAAACACATTTCCACAGAAAATAAAATTAAACCACTGCTGTTCAAAGGTCCTCAAGGGACTTCCGAGCCTAGAAACACTCGGACGTGCCTCCAGGCAAATAAAAAAAATGCATTTCGCATTGCCTAGCGCATTCGCAGTCCAAACTCTCTGGGCGTGATTTACAGAGACGCTGAGTTCAGACAGACGGGGGTGGAACTGCATTTGCATTTCTTTTTTCGATCTGACGTCAATAAGGTGCCTTGTTCAAAATCGCCCGTTTGAGCTCCGATTTTTTGTAACGCAGAAAAGGATCGCAAATGCTCAGTTTAGACATTTCGCAACTTTTAACCATGGGGGGGGGGGGCCTAAACAGGGTAGGGGAGCTCACATTAACGTTCAAAAACCTCAGAAAGTGAAAATTTCATGCCATGGGACCTTTAAGAGTTTTTCTCTGGGATGTGGTCAGTCTATCTAACTCTTATAGGATGGTACCTCAGTAGTACATATCATTGGTAAGTGTGCATTATCTCACTCTGATAGTCTCCAGAGTAGAGGTGATCAGTATAAAGTCCACAGTCCATCAGCTGGACCACTATAAGCCCTTTGTGTAAATAGGAAACAGGATCAGAGCAGCAGAAGGCTACAGAATTATCCACTGTTCAGAAAAGGACTTCATAAGGGGGACCTGATTGTTTGATGTCCACTAGTGCCCACTTCCAGAAGCTCAATTTGCATTTGCAATACAAACCAGAAATTTGCAACTTCTTCCCAGCCCTGTAGTTACTTTAAACTGATGACGCATATCCAAAAAGGGATGCACAGCTACAGTAAGCTGGACAAGGGAACCCTGCCTGTGATAAGTCATTGGGATGAAGGAGATCCCCCTCCCCATGGCCTCACTAGAACCCTGACCATAGTAAAGCTTGAGTAAAAGCATAACAGGGACCATATTACTGAGCACCAAAGTAAAGTGAGTTGCTGTGATGAAACTGATCAGACTGGGCTTGCCAATTGGTGTTTTCATATTGATTTGAAAATATTCATTTGTTTCTTACCACACATTCCATTTCCAATAATATGTTATATCCAATAACACAGAAGAATGTAAAAAAGACTCAGTACCTTGTTTTTGACCATCTCTACACCAATCTGAAGACCTTTTCCCCGCACATCACCGATGATCTCATATGTGTCTCTTAGTTTAGCCATCTTGGTCATCAAATAGGTCCCCACTTCAAGGCTGTTTTGCTGTGTGCCTTCTATTGTTATAGTCTATTAATAAACATCAGTCCAAATGTTATTTGCCCAGGTCAGTAACAGAAAACAGATCAATGATTAATCCAAAGTCTTACATCAAGCACTGCTGAAGCAACAGCACAAGCCACAGGATTTCCACCAAATGTGTTGAAGTGGACTGCCTTAGCAAATGATGCAGCAATTTCTAAAACAAAAAAGAGACACAAATACACAAAAGCTTATCAGAATAGACCAATTTGCCTCTATAGATGACATAAGGGACAGAAATAGATGCGCATTAAAATTCAGTCATGCATAAGTCCTTTGGTCTGTTTGACCAAAGAGGTAAAGCAAAACACATGCTGGGTTTCCATCCTTTTTGACTTGATTTGTGTCCCCATAGTCTCTCCCCATACACACAAGCAACTCCGCCTTGTGGGCCACAGATAAACATTGATTAGTTATTCTTTTAATGTTAACTTCTATAGAAATATCAGTGGTAACCATAACACAAGCTCTTCTTACTCGGTTGTGTTTTCCACTGTCCTTTCCTTCTATGCAACAGTGGATCTTTAACCTAACAAGTTACAATGCCTCTCTTTTTGATATTCATTTTGCATTCAAAGCATTTGCATCAAAGCTGGATGTATTCACCCCTAGTACACACACATATGCCATATGCCATTGTATTCTAGAGACAAGCGGGGGTAAGTCCGCACCCTGCATACTTTTCATTTGTAAAAACAAGTTGTCTTTTAAGATTAATAGATATAATACTCATTACCATTTTTTTCCTAATGTATAATATTACCTGGTGTAGTTACAACAGCTCCCATAGGAAATCCATTACCAATCCCCTTTGCCATTGTTACTATATCAGGGATCACATCATGACCTTGGAAACCCCAGAAATGGCTGCCTGTGCGACCAAACCCAGTCTGGACCTGTTCACAATCATATTAAACTAATGTTGTAAAAATTATTAAAGCTAAAATCCTAAATAAATACAGGAATATCTACCTCATCTGCAATGCAGACGCCTCCTCTCTCTCTTACTAGCTTGTAAGCCTGCTTCAGGTAGTTTCTGGGGTACTGAACCGCTCCTCCGACACCCTTTTCATAACACAGTCATAAGCAAAAAACACAAAATTAAGAGCTGCCATTCAAAGTACACAATTCATCAAAAAATACTTTTAAGACAATAGTATACCTGAATAGGCTCTGCAAAGAAAGCAGCAATTTGACTTGGAACACTGGTCGCAAAAGTTTCTTTTAGTTGCTCAATGTAATGTTCATTTGCCACACAGCAGCCTGTACACAATAATGGAAAACATAAATATACAGTTGAATGCAGGTTATTATTGTGGACCCTATCCATATCTTTTCTGAATGCACCATATTTTATAAATTTATTTAAAAAAAAAAAAAAAAATATATATATATATATATACACTCAACAAAAATATAAACACAACACTTTTGTTTTTGCTCCCATTTTTCCTGAGATGGACCCAAAGATCCAAAATTCACTCCAGATACACAACATTACCATTTCTCTCAAACATTGTTCACAAATCTGCCCAAATGTGTGACAGCGAGCACCTCTGCCCCGCCGAGACAATCCACCCCACCTCACAGGTGCGCCACATCAAGATGCCGATCCGACATCATGACCAGTGCACAGGTGTGCCCCAGACTGCCCACAATAAAAGGCCACCCCGAAATGTGCTTTTTTTTTTTGCTTTATTGGGGGTCTGGGGACTCAGAACCAGTCAGTATCTGGTGTGACCACCATTTGCCTCATGCAGTGCAACACATCTTCTTCGCATAGAGTTTATCAGATTGTCAGTTGTGGCCTGTGGGATGTTGGTCCACTCCTCTTCAATGGCTGTCATGGACGAAGAACACAGGTGCATTTTATTGATGGCATTTTGAATGCACAGAGATACCGTGATGAGATCCTGAGGCCCATTGTTGTGCCATACATCCATGAACATCACCTCATGTTTCAGCAAGTTAATGCACGGCCCCATGTTGCAAGGATCTGTACACAATTCTTGGAAGCTGAAAATGTCCCAGTTCTTGCATGGCCAGCATACTCACCGGACATGTCACCCATTGAGCATGTTTGGGATGTGCTTGACCGGCGTATACGACAGCCTGTACCAGCTCCCACTAATATCCAGCAACTTCACACAGCCATTGAAGAGGAGTGGACCAACATTCCACCGGCCACAATTGACAATCTGATAAACTCTATGCGAAGAAGATGTGTTGCACTGCATGAGGCAAATGGTGGTCACACCAGATACTGACTGGTTCTGAGTCCCCAGACCCCCAATAAAGCAGAAAAAAATGCACATTTCGGGGTGGCCTTTTATTGTGGGCAGTCTGGGGCGCACCTGTGAGGTGGGGTGGATTGTCTCGGCGGGGCAGAGGTGCTCGCTGTCACACATTTGGACAGATTTGTGAACAATGTTTGAGAGAAATGGTAGTGTTGTGTATCTGGAGTGAATTTTGGATCTTTGGGTCCATCTCAGGAAAAATGGGAGCAAAAACAAAAGTGTTGCGTTTATATTTTTGTTGAGTATATATATATATATATATATATATATATATATATATATATATATATATATATATATATATATATATATATATATATATATGGGACACCCTGCATAAAAGCAAATGCACTTAATTCCATGTTTGTGTACCTTGTGGACAGCTACACTCTCTGGTAGTTTGAACAGGTGAGTCCCTGCAGTGACTTCCTCCCCAAATACCCCTGAACACATCAGGACACATGGTCTAAAAAGAATTACAGGGAAAGATGTTTAACAATAAATGCTTGCGGGCCATAGTATGAAGTACATTGTGTAGTTAATTATAATAATCAGCATGTGCACTTGCAAACCTACATTTGTGCAGCCTAATCCACTGGGAACAGGATATTTATACGCTGCATTGGAGGTCAGACCCATAGTCTGTGGACTGCCACCATGGTATGAGTTTCTAAAAAACAGACATAGAAATACATACATTGTGTGTACTGTACTGTACAATGCAAAACGTTGTAAGCATACCTGAATGTGATTATGTCAAAGTTGCCTGTAAATAGCCGAGCCATCAGCATAGCAAGATCATTAGCTTCTGATCCACTATTGGTGAGATATATAACCTGAGGGAACATACCACACATTACCACAACTGCACAGAGTACTACACAATGAAGAATGTTTTAAAGTTATACAAAAAGCTAAACCTTGAGAGGATCTGGAAGATAAGAGGCTAATTTTTCACAATACTCGTGAATAGGAGGATATACATAGATGTTTGTGGTGTGCCACAGTGTTTTCAGCTGCCTCACAGCAGCTTCAGTCACCCTTCTGTGAGAATTTAAATGTTTTACAATAAAAGATGTATATTTTGAAAAGTATACATACCAGAAGTTCATACAAATGTAGGTAAGATCTTACGGGTGACAATGACCAACGCTGACAGTAGCCACACCAGCAAACAGGTCAAGATAACGCTTTCCATCCACATCCCACAGCCACTGCATGTGTCCTTGATAGATGAACACTGGCCTTTTATAACTAGTAACCTTCATTGTCATGGGGTTACAGTTTTGTCTGCGAATCTGCATCATTTGTTCTTTTGACATACCCTTGATGAACAGAGACAACAATGTAACAATAATATATCCACTACTCACACAGTTACAACAACTCTAATCATTGCAGACTTATCCTTCTTATAGTTATTACCTTGTATTCTTCAGGGGTAAAATCACAAGAGGGCATCTCTGGTACATGTGTGGATGGGTATTTTATGGCGGACTTCTGACATAATGCTCCTGAAAAAAGTATAGACATACCAGGAGACTGTAAGAGTTACTTGCAAAATAAAAAATAAAGATTAAGATTAAGCCTTTATTGGTCTCAGACACAATGACACACAGTGACACACGGGAGAAATTTGACTTCTGCATTTGACCCATCCTTTTCAGGAGCAGTGAGTGAAATGTTGTCTACATCTCAAAAGTATGTCTACAAGTTATAGGCTCCTACAGGTAATAGCTGTAACGTGTGCTCCTCTTGGCTGATAACAAGACTAAATGTAGGCTATATATAAAAACAACTTTTACAGAGTGTAAATGTTTTGGTAATTAATCAACATGGCATCTGGCATCAGTAAAATTCATATTTGATATGAGCTGTTTTACTTTATTTATTTATTTAATAGGGACAGTGCATATTAATGAACATCTGCAACATTGCAGTGTAAATACACCAGATTATAGCAAAAATGCTAATTTCCATCTGTCATCCCTGGGCAGGTGACACCACAGCAAAAACAATAAAAACAATGACAACTGACAATAACAGCAACATTTAAAAAAATTAAAACATTAAGCATTAAAAGATTAAAAGTGTCCACAAGTCTGGTTTTCTTTTAGCCACTGTTTCAAGTATGATTTGAAAGTGTCCAGTGTCGGAGTCTCTCTTATTGATAATGGGAGTGTGTTCCAGAACTTAGTGCCTCTGACTTAGAGCAGTTTGTCAAAATGTAGTGCGTCTAGTTCCCATCCCACTGACAGTCTTTGTTTTGATAAAATCCTGTAGCGGAAGAGGAGCAAGTCCATGTAAAACTTATATAAGGACAATATAAGGCATTGAATTTTAAATACTGCTGAATTCCTCGCTTTGAATTTATCTGTAAAAACATGTTTGAATTATTTTTATTTTGAATTTTAGTTGCTGGAAATTTAAGTATACTTTTTCTTTTTTTAAATGTTTAAATTTCAATATAAAACAATTGGCAGTGAACAAAAATTGCAGGAAAGAGCCAAGATGCCAAGGCCTAAGCAATCAATCCAAAGTGATCCAATCTGATTTAGTAACAAACAGAAATTGATGAAGTGGACCAATCTGATCAGAATTAGCCTAATCAAAACCTCATCTCTTTTATTTCTTAAGTCTAAACCCCGCCCACAGATGAAAAAGTCTACAGTGGTACCTCACCTTACGAAATTAATTCATTCCACAAGTGGTTTCGTAACGTGAATTTTTCGTAAGTTGAGTAGCTATTTCAATGGAAAAGACCTGATTCGTTCTTTTTTTTTATAGTGTAACTTTTTTTTAAAATAGTGTAACATTGGTTCTGCATCCTGATTGGCTAAGAGACTAGACCAGGACTAAACGTGGACTAAACCAGGTCTAGACCAGAACTAAACCAGGTCTAGACCAGGTCTAAACCTGGACTGGACCTGGACTAAACCAGGACTGGACCAGGTCTAGACCTGGACTAAACCAGGATTAAACTACCACGTGCCGCTCTTTGCTGGTTTCGTGCGGCTTTTTTGTGGCTTGGGCTCCAGAGGACGCGGTCCGGGCGCCACGGTTCTATCTTGTGCTCGCAGCCCCGGTGCCGGTCGTGCAGACCAGGACTAGGGGTGCTCCTCGCACAGGCTGGTTTGTGCTCCTCGCGCGCGGTGCCGTGCTCCTCGCGCGCGGTGCCGTGCTCCTCGCGCGCGGTGCCGTGCGCGGCGTGCTTCCGGAGTCGTGTCTGGTAAAACGTTGTTTTACCGTGCTCCGTGCTCCTCATGCGATGCGTGCTCCTCGCGCGGTGCGTGCTCCTCGCACGGTGCGTGCTCCTCGCGCGGTGCGTTCATGTCTCCGCGCTGCTTCCGGAGTCGTGTCTCCCCCCACGCTTCACTATTTAATAAATTTTGTTGAAAATCTTGCGTGTTCGGCGCTAGAGCTAAGAGGCCGAGAAAGGTGCTTTTTGAGCGGGGATAACAGCGGGGTGTGCATCTGAGCGTGCATTATTCGAATTTTTGAAATTTCGCGTTTCGTAACCTAATTTAACATGAAGGCGTTTCGTAACTTGGATTTTTGGTATGTTGGGTCTTTCGTAAGGCGAGGTACCACTGTAATAGGAAACAGCCTCTGCCCTCCTCACTCACACAGGATCGATTGGTTGAATGCCCGGAAAGCGCCTGGCCCAGACGGTGTCTCTCCTGTCACCCTGAGACACTGTGCCAACGAGCTGGCCCCGGTGTTTACGGGCATCTTCAACTCCTCACTGCAGGCTTGTCATGTGCCTGCCTGCTTCAAAACCTCCACCATTGTTCCTGTCCCCAAGAAGCCAAGGATCACTGGACTTAATGACTACAGACCTGTGGCTCTAACATCTGTGGTCATGAAGTCCTTTGAGCGCCTGGTTCTGCCCCACCTCAAGACCCTCACGGCCCCCCTCCTAGACCCCCTGCAGTTCGCCTACAGAGCCAACAGATCTGTGGACGATGCCATCAACCTGGCTCTACACTTCACTCTGCAGCATCTGGACTCCCCGGGAACCTACGCCAGGATCCTGTTTGTGGACTTCAGCTCTGCCTTCAACACCATCCGCCCAGACCTCCTCCAAGGCAAGCTTTCCCAGATGAACGTGCCTGATCCTCTCTGCAGGTGGATCACTGACTTCCTGACGGACAGGAAGCAGCACGTGAGGCTGGGGAAGAATGTCTCGGACTCCCGGACCATCAGCACCGGCTCTCCCCAAGGCTGTGTTCTTTCTCCTCTGCTCTTCTCCCTGTACACCAACTGCTGCACCTCCTCCCACCAGTCTGTCAAGCTCATCAAGTTTGCAGATGACACCACGGTCATTGGACTCATCTCGGACGGGGATGAGTCTGCCTATAGGACAGAGGTTGACCGTCTGGCGTCCTGGTGCAGCCAGAACAACCTGGTGCTGAACGCCCAGAAGACAGTGGAGATCATTGTGGACTTTAGGAAGCACACAGCCCCACTCCCCCCCATCATCCTGACCGACTCCCCCATTACCACTGTGGACTCATTCCGCTTCCTGGGGACCACCATCACCCAGGACCTCAAATGGGAGCCCACCATCACCTCCGTCATAAAGAAGGCCCAGCAGAGGATGTACTTCCTGAGGCAGCTGAAGAGATTCAACCTGCCAGCACGGACAATGGTGCAATTCTACACTGCCATCATCGAGTCCATCCTCACCTCCTCCATCACCGTGTGGTATGCTGGAGCCACATCCAGGGACAAACAGAGACTGCAGCGTGTTGTGCGCTCTGCTGAGAAGGTGATTGGTTGCAGCCTTCCATCTCTGCAGGACCTGTACACCTCCAGGACACGGACACGTGCAGGTCGGATTGCATCCGATCCTTCTCACCCTGGACATGGACTCTTTGACCTGCTTCCCTCAGGCAGGAGGCTACGGTCCATTCGGACCAGAACCTCCCGCCATAAAAACAGCTTTTTCCCCTCTGCTGTCGGACTTTTGAACAATAACAACACTAGGACTCTTCTCACCCACCCTCCCACCCACCTGCTCTGTGTCAGGCACATGACCCCACCCCCCGCTCTGTGTCAGTCACAAGACCCCACCCCCCGCTCTGTGTCAGTCACATGACCCTGCGCCGGTTCTTCTTTTTGCACCTGACCATACCTGCACCTGCACTGCTATATCCTTGTACTCTGCTACTCTATTTTATTTTATTCTATTTTATTTATTGCATGTTAAGTGTTGGTTTACATTCTGCTCCAAGCACCGCAGCAATTTCCTAATGTTGTGAACTTGTTCAAACATATGGCATTAAAACCTTTCTGATTCTGATTCTGATTCTGATTGCATCTGCCTTAGCATCTTGGGTCATTGCTGTGGATTTTTTTCTCTGCGAATTTTACGCTCTGAATTTTGACTGTTGAATTTGAATAGCGTGAAAATATGTGTGCTGGTGACATTTTTATTTTACATTTGAAACATATTAAAAAAGTATATTCAAAATTTGAGCAACTCAAATTTAGAATAAAAATAATTCAAACATCTTTTTTCAGAGTTAAAAAAAATTCAAAGAGAAAAATTCAGCGGCATTTCAAATTCAAAATCTTCTATAATAAGGACAAAAATCATAGCGTAGACTGTAGGTTACATTTAAATGAGTGAGTTCAGACCGGAGTACTCCTCAGAATAAACAACCTAGTTAACCTTTGAACTGTGCAACAGTCCACTACAAGAAAACAACGTTTTGCCATTTTCAGACCAAACAACAATACTTCAACACCAAAAATAATTGCAAATGCTTAATAGGCTACACACCAGGGCCAGTCCCAAAACTTCCAAATAATGTATCACAATTCAGCCTATATTTCGCCTTTGCTTACATGAATATTGTTCTATAAATGCCCTCTGTTTGAATAACTTCTGAAAGAACTGTTCAGCTTTGGAGGGTCCGAGGCGCCACAGTAACTAACTCACCACTTGAAGAGTAGAATCTGAACCAAGTTCGTCCACAGCCAAAAGGCTTTCCACGGGCTGTAGGACGAAACAGAAGCTTGTACATGTTGTTGAGCATAATTACTGCACACCAGGTCACAGTTTGAGGGGCTTTGGCGTTTGGTGATGCAAAAATCCTCTTGGGTAAAGTTTAGCCGACAGCAGCCCCTGCGCGTCTCTCTGATTGGCTCATCATGACAAGTGTCTGTCACGTGATTTTATTTTGACGTCTTTTTCGTCACTTTTTTTGACAGTCTAATATGGTCTGTACCAGATTCTTGGGATAGACTATTTTTCAATTGTACTTACACAACCCAAAAAAAAAAAAAAATGCTCCAGGTAAAATCCTCCAGCTGAGGTCCTGACCAAGCCAAGCACTAAGATCATGGAGATGGGTCCCCAGGCGCCTGAAAGACAAGCTGCCCACTGCTCCTGAAGGATGGGTCAAATGCAGAGAGATAATTTCCCTACGGGGATGAATAAAGGTGTCTTCTTCTTTTTCTTCTTCTTTTTCTTCTTCTATTTCTCTGCATTTGACCCATCCTTCAGGAGCAGTGGGCAGCTCATCTTTCCATGATCTGCGAGGCTTTGGTCAGGACCTCAGCTGGAGGATTTTTCCTTTGGAGCTAGAAGTAGGCCTACTTTTCCACGCATTTTGAGCCACACATTTTTTTTTTTCCTGTATTAATAAGTCTACTCTTTAATATTGTGCTGTGAATGTTGTATGTGAGCTGCTGAATGTGTGCTAATGTGTGGTTTTTATATTGTTGAATGTGTAAATTGCACTGTATAATTTATTATTGTTCCTCAGGGGCTGCAGATGGAAACTAGCTGTTTAGCTATAGTCTGGTGCAGTACATCTCTATTATTATTATTATTATTATTATTATTATTATTAGGGACCGAGCCCGAAGGGGGACGAAGGTCCCTATTGTTGTTGCTTTGTTTCCGTATTATTATTATTCTTGTTCATACACGCTGGGGCAATTTTGAGCATGTTCCCATGCTTCAAAACAAACGAAACTTTGCACGGGCATCACAAAGTGCTGCCAGTACGACCACACAAAGTCTCGTCCCTGGGGGACCTGGGGGTCCCTGGGAGACCCCCCACTGGGGGACCCCCAGTGGGGGGTCTCCTAGACCGTACCTCAGATGGGCATAAATTTTGGTAAGCATAATCTTAAGACGTTGGAGATGTTAAATTGCGAAGGATTTTCAAATAGGCGGTAATATGACGATACGGCGGATCGATAAAGTTAGGTATGGAATTTGAAACACTTCTCCTACACCGTACCTCAGATAGGCTTAAATTTTGGTGAACATAATCTTAAGACGTTGGAGATGTTAAATTGCGAAGGATTTTCAAATAGGCGGTAATATGACGACACGGCGGATCGATAAAGTTAGGTATTTATTGAATGGGAGTGATGAGTTATGAATGGGAGGTATTTGTTGCTAGGCAACGCCCTGATCAAAGGTCTTTGATCTTTGTACCTTTGATCTGATATAGCTGCAAGCAGCAATGTGGGGACAAGCATCGAAGGTTCATGTAGGCCTCAGCATGTAGGCCACATGCAGGGTCTGACAGGGTCTAACAGAGTCTGACAGGGTCTGACAGGGTCTGACAGGGTCTGACAGGGTCTGACAGGGTCTGTTCTGACAGGGTATCTACAATGTCATGGCCACGCCCAACAGGAAGTGAGATAATTGTGCCAGGCACACGAAATTTGGTATGGCTGTGCGTCTCAGTAAGACGAACAAACGCAGGTGCGAGGTCCCGACCAACGCCGCTTGCGGCTTTAATTATTATTATTATTACCCTTTATTTGAAGGGACAATGTACAGAGACATTATGCTCATAAAACAAATATAGCAAGCAGCAATGTGGGGCCAAGCACCGAAGGTGCACGTAAGCCTCAGCATGTAGGCCTCATGCAGGGTCCGACAGGGTCTGACAGGGTCTAATAAGGTCTGACAGGGTCTATCAGAGTCTGACAGGGTCTAATAAGGTCTGACAGGGTCTAACAGAGTCTGACAGGGTCTAATAAGGTCTGACAGGGTCTAACAGAGTCTGACAGGTTCTAACAAAGTCTGACAGGGTCTAACAGAATCTGACAGGGTCTAACAGAGTGACACGGTCTAACAGAGTCTGACAGGGTCTAACAGAATCTGACAGGGTCTAACAGAGTCTGACAGGGTCTAACAGAATCTGACAGGGTCTAACAGGGTCTGACAGGGTCTAACAGAGTCTGACAGGGTCTAACAGAGTCTAACAGGGTTTAACAGGGTCTAACAAGGTTTAACAGATCAAAGACACATCAAAGACAGATCAGTTGCTAGGTGCGTTGCTAGGGAATTCCTGAAAATTCCTGCAACTATGACCTGCTGGTGGCACTAGACGGTTGGGGCTGGGGGCCTATAAATCGCTGTGGGTAACGAGGAGACTGGCTGGAATGTGCATGCAAAATTTCACAACTTTTTACCAGACGGTTCTAGGGGTTGCCATAGGCTCCCATGGTGAAAAGAATATAAAATAATAAGAATCAGGAGACCAGACACATCAAAGGAAAGATCAAAGGGTTGCTAGGCAACGCTCGCTAGGCAACGCTCGCTAGGCAACGCTCGCTAGGCAACGCAGTACAAACACTATTTTTTGTTAAATCTTTTATTATTACAAGGTGCACAATAATACACACTTCAGGTACATAATAATACATATTTTAACACCACAATAACATTCGCAGAGCACTCAGAAGACACATCGGGGGACGTGAGCACGGGAACAAACACCACTGGGCACAAGGGCTAAGAGAAACAGGGGGGATGTAGAGGACCAAAGGGATTGCCCCAGGTGAAGGAAGGGGGCCTGGGGGAGAGCAAGGGCGATGCAGTGTCCAGGGAAAGTCCAGACGACAGGGTCCAAGGGGGACAGGATGTATGGAGTGGTGGGAGCCTCAACGCCGGCCACCGAGCGAGAAGGTCCAGTGTTCGAGTCCGGAACCGCGACAGGACACCGGGCGGCCAGATGGAGGAGGTCTTCATGTGCCTTACCGTGTACCAGAAGTCACAGCCGTACCTGTCAGGGTGTGTTGCGTGCAACCTGGTGGTGAGGTGTACCAATCATATACGTGAGTCCAGATGGAGGTAGTGTCATGTGTGGGAAATTCAGTTTCCTGAATGCACAGTACGGACGGCCCAGGTAGTGTCGTGGATAGGGTGCCTAGCACCTACGGTGCTTGGCCCATAATAATAATAATAATAATAATAATAATAATAATAATAATAACCCATCACAGCGGGTCTACATTTTACCCCCACTCAAAGTGGAATGATAGGCCTCGATATATAGTCTACTTGTGACAAGAAATATGATTTTCATTAGTAATATAATTTTCTAAAGGTGTTGAATAAAGAAAAAACGTTTGTAACTTATGAATTCAGATTTGCTGTAGGCTATCCAAAGTATTATAATGCAATCTCTTATAAATGTGGCTCAACAAGATATAGTACTAATACATTAAATTTATCCCATCATAAGGGAACTTTATGTTGATTTGAGTTGTACAGTTAATAACAAATATGTTGTTTTCTCAACTACTAAATCCCTTAAAAGACTTTTTCCCCTCAAAGATGAAAAAAAGAATTTGAAGTATCTGATGTTTCTTTGTCTAAACAAAATAAATACCCTACATGAGATTTATCCAAGAAATTTGTATATGTATTCTTGATTTGTAGATTTCAAATGTTATTTTGGATTTTGTGAGAGGGAGGCTGAGGATTTGGATTATTTAAATTTTATGTACGACTTTCAACACATTTTTTATTTTATTTTTTTTAATTTGACTTTCAACAGTGGATTTATTCTCAAGGGATTCAATTAGCAAATATCTGTCTATATATTCTGTTAGGTACTTTTATCAATGACAGTTTCACTGATCATGGTATTAATATTATTTTTATTAGCAAAGCATTATTACATATATTAGCCTATACAATTTATTTAAATCTTTTCCCAAGTTTATTCCATTTTTATTACTTTACTCTCCAAGAATAAACTTTTCCATAAATCAGATTTTCTTGTTAATTTCTAAAGAGCATTCAAACTTCTCACATTTATGGATAAATTGTTTCTGTAAAGAACTGCCTTGTATCTTTATTTCTTAGTAACATGTGCCCCCCTTCTCCTTGTAAACCAGTTTTGTTTTGTTTTTTAAACTTAGACTGAAACAGACTTTATTGATCCACCAACCAGCTGTTTTTTACCAGTAGAGTTTGGCCATGATTCTTGATTTCTCCTGACCTGATTTTATGGTCAAACACACTGCCATGTTGACAATATCAGGTTACATAACAAACCTAACTATATCAACTGAACAAATATCAGCTGGCAGTCTTTAGGCTCTTCAAAATAACTTATTATAGCAATAACCTTACAGCAGAAAGCATTTACAAGGCCCCACCCCCACAATAAGCAACAGATTGGGGTTTGTTTGTTTGCTTGTGTTTTGTTTTTTTGTTTTTTTGCAAATGAAACAACATAGAATCTTAATTTAAAACTTTTAAACAAAACATTTTAGTACAGTGAATACATTTGATTATATTATTGGTGAGCAAAAAAAGTCAAAGATTAATGATAAAATAATACATTTCATTCAACATGACTACATACACGTGTACTGTGCAATTTGCCACCTGCTTCTCTCCATGGCAATAGATGTTAGTGTATTGTTTTTCATTATATTACTCAAAAATATCATAAATATAAGTAAAATCTATAGAATTCTTAGTGAGAGCGGGGTCACCTCTCCACAATGCTTGAGATATATAAGCAGCTAAAATCAGTATTCTGAAAATTGAGATTTTTGTTATAAAATAGTCATCTCTATGATATTGCCACTAAAAGAAATTAACTGGTTCAACATTCGTGAATTTACTTAATAGATAGTTCTTATGAGAATACCATGAAATCTGACTCTCTGGGAATGTGACACCATCAGGCCACTAATAAGTTTCAAGCAACAATATTCTTCCATTACGACAGCAATTAAAATCAAAGTATAATAGTTTTTGAATGAGGAAAGATTCACACAAAATCATTCTAATCATAAAGGAATTAATTTGTCTGGAACCCATAAAAACATAATTGGAGACAAGTTGGTGGCGTAATCTCCACTAAACAACATTATGTAGTGCAGCTTTAGAATAGAAGAAACATTATATAGTTTGAATTTGTCTTGCATGGTGTGCACATTCATTGCTTTCTTTCATATTTCTCATTTGCTCAGTGGGCCTAACACTGAGACTCACAAGCATTTACTCGCACATATAGTATACACTGCTACAATTACATGTTTTCACAGCAAAGAGTTTATGTTAGGAGCAGTAACTTTCCCTTGCCAAAAGGCTATATACAATATAAAACAAGACATCAAAACATCATATGGAGTGTTAAAATATACATTTCAGTGAAAAAGATAAATAATTTTCTTTTATGGCAACAAAAACAATCATTTTCTGAAGCAGCAGTCACTTTGTCAGTATAGCTCTGACATGAAAAACAGGCCATGGGCTTTTTAAAGTCTTTGTGCTTTTAAAGGTCCCATGGCATGAAATTTTCACTTTCTGAGGTTTTTGAACGTTAATGTGAGCTCCCCTACCCTGTTTAGGCCCCCCCCATGGTTAAAAGTTGCGAAATGTCTAAACTGAGCATTTGCGATCCTTTTCTGCGTTACAAAAAATCGGAGCTCAAACGGGCGAGTTTGAACAAGGCACCTTATTGACGTCAGATCGAAAAAAGAAATGCAAATGCAGTTCCACCCCCGTCTGTCTGTACTCAGCGTCTCTGTAAATCACGCCCAGAGAGTTTGGACTGCGAATGCGCTAGGCAATGCGAAATGCGTTTTTTTATTTGCCTGGAGGCACGTCCGAGTGTTTCTAGGCTCGGAAGTCCTTTATCTGAGCCTCTGGACCTTTGAACAGCAGTGGTTTAATTTTATTTTATGTGGAAATGTGTTTATTTTTCAACTCCAACTCTCTCCCCCTGTGCAAAAAAAAGGAAATGGATCAGAGAGCGCTCAGAGCGGAGGGCGGAGCGTTTAGCCACGCCCCCACCTTCTACTATTGGCCAGCTTTTTTCTCCTCATTTGCATTCAAGCAACAACGCCCATTATAGAGTGTTCAGAGAGAGAAAAATTACTCTTTCTCAGCTTATCTCTGTTTCTCATGCACTGAGTGTTGAGTTTGAAGAAGGATTCATTTACAGTATTAGGGAACCATTAAGGAGCCATATAAAAGCATCAAGAAGTACCATGTCATGGGATCTTTAATACATGGGCACTGAGAACATGGTGGCAGTGTCAACATAACCATTTGCAGCAAATGGTTTCTGATCTTCTTGCACTGGCGGGGTGAGGCTTTGGATGGAGGGTTGTTTGTGCTTCCAAACATTAACTGATGATATGTAACCACTCTCTTTTATTGCATGTGTCTCCATCTTGTCACAAAAACACCTGTCCGTTTCCTGTCCCGTTACATTCACGCCACTTTCCAGACGTAACGTTTTGTCACTGTTCACTCCTTTGACCTTACTGTAATCCTCTCCCTGATGTACATGGGGGCAGCCCTCAGCATGGCTTTGGCTAGTTGACTCCACAGGCTGTAGAAGAACCATATCCTCATCATTCACTTTTTTTACCTCCACATATTGTGTAGATTTGAACAGAGTCAGGACTTCATTGGCCTTTTTACTGATGTTGATATCGCTATGAGCCTGGAGATGCTTTGAAGTTTGTGGGTGCATTTGAGGTAGTTGCTTGCTATTTAGGCTAAATTCCCAGTAGCTCCGCTCAAAAGACTCATTTTGGTTGATGAGGTTTGACGACATGGAACCAGGTGGAAATAAGGAATCGGAAAAGCAGTGCTGTTTCACAATTTCCAAGGGAGTCTTTTCTGGGATTGCACTTGTGTACTGTGGCAGAGGTGTAAAAACAGAGGGCCATGTCTTCACTCGCCCTTTGCATGTGTCAGGGCTGCCATGGTAGCTCAACATCTTCTCATCTTGGTTGTTTTGGGATATCTCTAGCTCTATGATCTCGCCGGCATCTTCACAATTGGAGTTTAGTTCATCTCTACTTGTCTCTTTACATTTGTCTATCAGCAGAGTGTGGCTATCGCAGCTGCCGCGGCCAGAGTCGCTGTCACATTTTGAGCTTTCGGATTTGCAGTAGTGATCCTGCATATCTTTGCCTTCTTCCATGAATGCCTCTTGTTCACCAGTGACAAATACCTCCAAGTACTCCACCAGCAGGTCATCATAATTGGATGAGGAGGTTGGAGGATATTCAGGAATCATCAACGCGTTTAAACCATCTTTATAACTGCTGTTCTACCAACACATGAAGAACAAGTGTTACAGAGATGTTCTCATCTTTACTTGAGAAGAGTACTATTGACGTTTGTATTGTTATTTATTTTTTTTAAACAATATACAATACTGATAAAAAAAATTGTGTTGCTAGTAAACATCAACCAAACAAGCTCTTTATTTGTTATTTAAAAATACAAATAGACAGACAGAACAACACATATGATTACATTCATAAGAGTAATGAGCTTACCTTCAAACGTTGATGATCAAATCCCTTAATTTTAGGACCAGGAACCGGTGGTAGAATACAGTACTTCAAACTAAAATATAGCAAAGAACCATAAGTCAGCACCAGATAAGTAACAGCACAAATCATGCATTTAAGAATCTTTACCTATGGCTATTCATGTAAATAATCCATGCAAGAATGAGAATGACCAAGGAGGAGAAAACTAAAATAAGAATCCACAGATATCGTCCCAAAAAATCTATAAAATAAACGTAAATGATAATATTGTGTTTTATAATACTGTGTTATAATACCATATTGTAATGTAAACGTTTCACAAGGTCTCACATTTAGGCACTTTGATTTTGGTTGTAGGACTCCATTCACTCCAAAAGCCGTGATCAGGTCTGCAGCGCACCTGAACAAGGTAGGAGCTTCCTGATCTTAAACTGAAAATGTTGAATGTCTTTTGCTGACCGGGAAAATGTTCCTGGAAAAACACATGGCAGAAAACAATTGTATACAAAAACATTATTGTTAACAGCAATACTGATCTAAAATGGCTTAGTAATAATAATGGGTCAACAGACATCTTGTTCAAAACTGCAGAACTGAGAGGCGCTGCCACAGTCTCAAGCAGCAGAATTTCATTTACAGATTTTATTGTGGAAAAATTGCTATGTGACATGTTTTGTGACCCAGAGTCTGATTAATACAAGTTTGAGTAAATTAATGATGATGGTACTGCTTTATAACATGGTTATAAGCTCAAAAAGTTGAAAATGCATCCCGTTTAAAGACTTCTCAGAGGGAGCATTAGTACTTTTAACACACTGGTTATACCATTACCTCCCATTCCTCTTCACCCTCTATCTTGCTCCGGAGCTCATAGATCAGAGTGATCCACCCTGAGCGGATATCAGCCTTGTGAGGGGATTCCCAGGACACGCGCAGGAAGGGCCAACCCTTGTCTTCCATCACATTCACTGTCACATTCTCAGGTGTATGGGGCTGGACTGCAAAGACACAATCAAAGTCACATCAGAGAGAAGACAATGCACTCAAATGGTAACTTTTGATGTGAAATATTAAAGTTCATGGCTGTGTAACAGATTCTTCATCATACATTAATCCAGGTAATTACAGGATTATGATAAAAGAGATATATTGTTATTGTACAAAATACAATGAAGCACAGCATCAGTGTCTAAAATGACTGAATGAATGATTGATAAATACTGACAAATTCTCACATTCATATCAGTAAATATAACCTATAGAGTATACAGTATATAATATATAATACAGTACATGTTTGTGCCTCAAACCAGTGTTTCCCAACCAGGGGTACAAGTACCCCTAGGGGTACACGAGCACACTGCAAGGGGTACTCGGCAGTGTCGCTGCCAGGCGCAGGGGGAGATTTTTTTGAATTTTTTCATTCTAATTTGAGTAATTTGAGTTAAAGAAAAGAGAGAAAATGCCTGAGAATTACATTTTCAAATTAAGGAGATGAAATAAAATGATTTTCATTTAATAATCCGTTGTGTCACGTTCTACTTATTATCAACACGTATGAATGAGGGGGTACTTGAGGTATGACAAAAAAGGCTCAGGGGGTACACAAGACAAAAAAGGTTGGGAAACACTGCCTTAAACTGTGTCACTGTGGAGGTCTATGGCACATGGATATCAACATTACATTTTAATATAATTGAAGCTTCTGTATATTTGTTTATTATTTGTTTTTAAATATATCATATAATTTTTATATTTACCGATGTAAGCAACATCCACATCCACTGGATCAGAAAAAGTGCTCCCCATTTTATTGGTGGCCACAACAGTAATGTTATAGTTGACCCAGACAGATGTTTCGTTCTTGTTAAAGAAACAGGAATTCTTGCCTGCTGTGTGATAATCAGGGCATTCATATAATGTTTCAGAGCTGAAAGAAAAAGAGGAACATTCATATAATTCATATAATAAAAAGTGTAATTGGCTGTGTGAGCAAAAGACAAGCATCAGTTTTTTTTAACCATACATATAACTGAGTAAGTGTAACATGTAAGACATGTGTCTTTGTTGTCATAGGAGTGGGTCTAGCTAAGAGGCCAGAGCACTTATTCACAGGAAACAGATGTCATGGAGATTAACAATGGAAAACCTTTTGTTTTGTCTGTTTAAAGAATATCTCTTGGTGATAAACCATGTTTTTGAGACTTTTATCACTGATCTGTCCTTAAAGCAGTGCTTCTCAAATAGTGGGGCGGGCCCCCCTGGGGGGGGCGTGGCGTGATGCCAGGGGGGGCGCGTATGACCCTGGGAAACATGTTTTTTTGCTGTACTGTACTAGAACTAAGTGTAATTGCACATCAACAACAGTAGTTGGCAGTGCGATTTACGCACAGTCTCACCATTAACAGAACATCCTCTGTCACAGAAAAAACACGTATATTCCACTGAGTCGTGTCCTTTAGTCCGACAGAAGCTGACGCATCAGTGGCACAAGGAGAGAGCGGTTTTTTTCAATGCTTTTAGCTTATGCAAATGAGGTGGTTTTAAGTTTCATTTCTGTAAAACGTAAACAAATGTGCGCAAAGCTGCATTAAAAACACATTCATATTTGAGTCCTCAGTGCAGTCTTTGTTGTAAGTTTCTTTCTTTTTTTTGTTTATAATGTTAATAAAAGGATACAATGGTGTTCTAATAACAATTTTCTAGACAAATAATACTATTTATAGTCGCGCGCAGGAAGGGGGGCGTGAAATATTTTCTTCTTCCTAGGGGGGGCGTCACAGAAAATAATTGAGAAGCACTGCCTTAAAGGAACAGTATGTAACTTTTTGGAGGTGGCATGTCATCTGCATGATTCCATGGCTGTCCTCTAGACCTGGTCTAGACCACCGCGGCTCTTGCATGGGTCTCGTTGATGCGTTCATGCGCTCAGACTGCGTGCGGTCCTCCTCGCTGCTCGCCTCAGCTGTGACTCGAAACGAAACCAGGAAATAGGCGCTTTAATCCACCTGGTCTAGTCCTGGTTTGGTCCGGGTCTGGACCTGCTGGCAGCTCCGCGCCGGGTCATGCTGCGCTATCACACATGTCCGCGCGCAGTCTTCTCCCCCCTCCCGCTTCCCCCCACACTTCACTATTGATACGTTTTGTTGGGAATCTGTGGGGGTTTGGGTGTTTGAATGGGGGACAGGTGTGAGAGGGGTTTAAATCCAGTCTGAGAAAAGCTATAATGTGTGTGACTGAGCGCGCATTATTTGAATTTTTGAGATTTCGCGTTTTGTAACTTGAATTTTCTTTCGTATCTAGAGACCAAAATTTACCGTGAAGGCGTATCGTAACTTGAAATTTTCGTTTGTTGGGTCATTCGTAAGGTGAGGTACCACTGTGTATGTATATGTGTGTGTATATATATATATACTAAATTTCGAATTCATTCTATGTACATGTACATGATTGTTTTTGACAATAAAGCAACTATGACCTATGACCTATATATATATATATATATATATAGTATATATATATATATATATATAGTATATTGTTCACTCACTTGTCTTTAAGATAGTACAAGGCATAGGTGGTCGGCAGTCCTCCATCTGAGCCAGGCTTCCACCAGCATGTAAAAGTCTCCTTTTCAGGGGAGCGACAGTTTGTCAAAGTTGGCTTTCCCGGAGGACCAAGGCCTAAATGCAAGATAACAATGAATCTGCACAATGAAAGGCACTTTTTCCCATGATTTGTTTTAAATTGCTAATTGCTATACAACAGAACATCAAAAGTGAAAAAACATGAACAATGGACATGGCCGTGGTTCCTGTTTTTGACTATACACTGACAATAAGATAATGTCACTTACCTGTAACTTTTCCACTGGCCATAGAAAAAAACAGTATCAGGAGACCGATTTCCTTCATCATGGCACCACGTTGTTTTTTCCTGTAGAAAAACAGACAGGCAGTTTTTCAACAGGAACATCCCATAACTTGTATTCAATGACAACTCGTATGCATTGTCTGTGACTGACTTCCTTTGTTGGTACAGTGAAACCTTAGCATGCATTTTATACTATAAATAATAATCTTCTGAAATTGAAGGGAAATATCTCCTGTGGCTTTATAACGGATTAAAAAGCAGAGGATACTGTATACCTCTGCTGGCTGGTGTGTACAGCATGACTGATTATGTAACAGTTGGAGCTTTTCTCAAGGACAACAAGGGCCTGATTTGCACCACGATTTGACAGCCTGTAAATTTCAACACTGGGATGCGGCACCAATAATAACCCTATTTTATTTTATTCTTGACCAATAGTAAAAAGTTGTGAATTCAGGAATTCGACAAGGTTGTTGCAAAAAATGTCTAAACACAATAGCTACTATTGCTGCACACTACACAAATAAAAATAAAGGGTGAAAACATTTTAGGCCTACATGTACATGTTCAATCAGTAGTTTTAATCACCTCAGTGATAGCACACTGTACCTTTATAAAGAGGAAATTGCTCAGTGTTTCGCATCTTATGCCATGTGATCTACTTTTTATAGGAGAATGTGAATAACAGAATCTTTATCTTTAACAGAATCTAAGATTTTTGGTGGTGATATAGTGGCAGTGGTTGATGCTTTAACCTTACAGCAAGAAGGTTTGATTTGCAGATGATTTGCAGATTCAAATCTCTTTTTCAAACTAATGTAACGTAGATAATTACTAATATAATGCTCCACTGTAATAATCCTGTCATTATTTTTGCCTTTAACATATTATATCCAAATTCTTATGTTATATTATCATTTGAATACTGAGTTAATTTTGCTGTTGTTTCTATGATCTAATTGGCATTAAGGTCAAGCCACAGGATTAGTATCCTTCTGCTGCATATAGCACAGTTACATAATCCAGAACACAAACTGAGACTAAGCTGCTAAGCTTTGCCAATAGTTAGTTAGCCAACAGCACAAATGTATATCTGTATAATGTAAATGTATATATAGGCTAGCCTTAACATTATTATTATTATTATTATTATTATTATTATTATTATTATTATTATTATTATTATTATTATTATTATTATTATTATTATTATTATTATTACCGTATTATTATTATTATTATACTTTCACACTATATGCTGTATTGGGCTTATATTAACACTGAAAATTAGTTCTGGTTTCACAATAAGATCAGATCTCACGTCAAAAGGAGTCACACTAGTCATATCACTAGTTTGCAGCAAAGCAAAGGCAATGAGAAAATAACTTTTTGGGTGTTCATTATTCAGAGTCACACAGTTGCTGAGAGCGCTGATCAGTGCAGACTGATCATGCGTGAAACTTGGACTTTAAGTATCTACATTCTGGGAAACGGGTCATGCTTTATGATAGTGTACGAAGAAAACATGACTAGCAGTCATTTCAAGTTTGATATTTAACTTTATGTGATGCCTGATATGAAGTTCTTTGATGTGAATTAATCTTTGTTAGCACTAGCACAAAGATTACACATTGTCTAACAATGGCTGGTTAAGTATTTGGCCTTGATGTGCGCACAGTCAATGGTCATGTTCCTTGGTAGTTCCTTGAGAGACACAACTATTTTTTAAATGACTCACATTACACCATTTTGACCTGCTCAAACAGGAGCTCACTTCCTAGTAACATTAACCAACACCTTTCTAGGAACACTCTAGCCCTGCCCAGTCCTGCGGGTACAGGGAACAGTGCATCAAAAATACAAGGCAGAGTAAAAGTACCAACACATTTTTATTCATACATTTGATTTTGACCCTGATTTTATGCCTTTCTGTTACTCTCATAAGCTGTAGGTTCGTAGCTGTTTGTACTAGAAGTCTAAACTGTTTGAGTTTCTGATTGTAAGAACGTATTAATGGCTATACTATATAAGATAAGATAAGACCTTATTGATCTCACACAGGAGAAATGTTTGCGAACCATAAAAGAAAGTCTTCCAAATATTTATGTGTAGAATCCCTCAGTCGTCCAGCTAGAATCCATGGCAAAAGGACAAATTCAATTTTCATTCATTTCAACTGGACAAAAGTTTATTTGGTCGAATACATTTCGCAGCTCAACCAAGCTGCTTCTTTGAAGAAGCTACGAAACATATTCGACCAAATAAACTTAATTGAAAAACTAAATTGAATTTGTCCTTTTGCCATGGATTACAACTGATTTTTTTTTTTTTTTTACTTCAGGGCTCACTGCTTGGGTTGGCGTGAGTTGCCAGGGGGAAAAAAAACTTAATCTAATATCCTGACTAACATGATATTTGCTATTGGACCTCAGGGAAGTCATACTGCTTAATATTTTATTTTTGTAGAATTATCCTTATAGGCTACATTCTTTGTGGATAGGTTTTGCAAATGTAAATAAATTAGCCAATGTGTCTGTCTCATTAAATGTTACACTGAAAAGACTTACAGAGATAAGGAGAGATAGCCTTAAGAAAAGTATTAGTAGATGGCTATTGAGCAGGAAGTAGTCTTATGAAAGAAACAAAACCTATTTTAAAGATAAAGCTGGACACTTTATTTTGGTGACATGGGTGTTTGCTGTGCCATAGCACCTGCCAATAGTCTACCGTCTACCCTTTGATGTAGCCTGGATTGGACCTATAGATTTGAATTCAATTTATTGCTATGACCTTGGTGGCCATGAGAGTAAGCCTGAAGGAGTTCCTCCGTCATTGGCACCTGGACACTGTGACAACATGTGCCAGAGAATGAGCATGGACCTATGAGAATGAGTAGATTAAATGTAGCAGAAGCCTACACTACACACTCAATGAGTAGCTTACTACCTTCCTTCTACGCAAAAGGAAATCACTTGGCCAACCATGGGTTCACAGCTTCCAACTTCATTCTATGGAATAAAACAAAACAAAAACAACTGCGTTAGTTTCCAGAAAGAATAGAGCTCTTAGAGAAACAGACTAACCAAGTGTGTTAGTCAAGCCAAAGTAAATCTCCACAAATAGGCTACTGAGAATTTGCTATCGATATGACCACCTGTTGAAAACAAGTCAACTCAAAACCTTTAGATTGCCTATAATAAATTATTTAGGTAAACCTTAAGTAAGAAAAACAGTGGCGCAAGGAGCGTTACTTGTAATTATCAATCGATGGAGTCTGAAGAAAAGTGAAATGATATAAGTCTGCCTTACCTCATTTTGACAGGATCTTAATTATGATCTTAAAGTGCACATAAAGTGTCCTCGGGCAAAGACCTTTCCCCGATGGGTAGAATGTTTCTGTGAAACACGGATGCAGGAAAAGAGAGGCGCGCGTACCGGCGGAACCTTCTGGATGGACGGACGCTGCGCTGACCGCTGACAGCGCTCACGCTCTGGGGCGGAGCAGAGGTGGGAACGCCCCGTTTCTGAGAAACAACTATCCCACGGATTGCTTGGAGGACTTGTTTAGTTGTAGGCAAATGCCATCATCTTATAGCCTCGCCCTTGAATACACTCACTTTGGTGAGGGAAAAAAACATTCATGCAATGTTGCAGCATCAACAAAGCTAGTAGGACTGTCTACAATTATTTGACTTCTTTCTTGCATGACGCTGCCCCACCTCCTCTACAGACCTATGTCCAGCCACGCGCTCGGCTCACCAGCCGAGTGTTAAGGTCTGTTTCGAGGGGAGACTGCGATGTCCCAAAAAGGAGAACTGCCTTCTCCCAATCAGCCTTTTCTTATAAAGCTGCGACGGAGTGGAACAGACTCCCGAGTCATATAAAGGACATGGCAGACTTTTTAACATTCTCTCGAGCCGTTAAAAGCTGGCTCCTGGACAGTCAGTCCTGCTCTCACTAATACCAGACGGTAGTTGGCCAACAGACGTTACCCTTGTGGGTATCCTCTGTTGGCAAAGGCCCTATTTCTAAAGCTTCACCTCAAAATAATAGTACCAGTTAGGTAGGTGGCTGTCGGATGATACCCTCGTGGGTACCATTCGACAGCTGCTGCTCTTTATAAAAGTAACGAAAGTGGGTTATTATCATCAGCGTTCACCTTGCTCTCATTGACTTTGCTCCTAAATTATGCGTGTGATTACTACCTGTATGCGCTTATGAATATGCACGCACTTTAAATGTCGGATAATGTATAGAATTGTTTTGAGATTGTTTATTTTAGAAGTGCTTATATTTTAAGATTTTATCCTGCACTAGCTTTTTTAAGATTGTACCTTGTATTTGATATGTGATTTCTTTTTATTATATTGTATTGTATTTTTATTGTATTTATAATTGCACTTTATTGTATTTTTGTATTGTATTTTATGATGTGAGGACTGCAGATGGAAATTAGCTTTGAGCTAAATCTGGTGCAGACATCTTTTTAATGAAACTGCACACTGTCCTTAATAAACTAAGAAACTAAGAAACTAAAACTATTATATGATTAGGGCTACCAGTTTGTCAAATTGCATTTTGTTGATATTGAAAAATTATCCTTTATCATACTTTATTGAACCTTTTGGGGATCTTTCTATCTATCTGAAGTAACCTATGTGCAATAGGTTCAGTGATCCTATAGTTTAATAGGCTTATGCATTGAGCTGGTGGACAGGTAGGCCTCATTTTTCTGTGTCAGATTGCCATTTTTCCTACTTTATTTAGGCCTCTCTGTCATTTCTGTGCCAGTCCAAAAATATTTTTTTCCAGAGAAGCTTCAGAAAGTGATGCCATTATTAGGCCTATAATGCCCTTAGATTAGTTTTGTGGAGCCAGTCCCTAAATAAATTTAGATCATAATTGTGGATATTTCTTTGGGAATGGCTGCGCTTGAGAAAAAATAAACTTTAAATATCTTGAAAGGTATGCTAGGTAGGCCTAACTCTGTAGGCAAAGGAGGCAGCTAAAGATAAGATGCGACAGGCCTCTGCTCTGACAAACCTAAATAGCCTACGGCAAGAAGACATATATGACAAAATAAGCAGTTGCAAGCTTATACCACCATGCTTCCTCAGCGTTGTCTTAATTTATTTATGCCTGTTGAGTAACCCTATATTAGTAACCCTATATTGCAGAGGTCTTCAACAGGGGGGTCGCGACCCCTAGGGGGGTCGCGGAGGTACTGCAGGGGGGTCGCGAAATCTTTTGATTTCACTTCAAAATAATATAATTTTATATTTTATAGTGTAAAATACAGTATTAACCTGTGTATTATTTCCTTGTATTGGATGTACCATAACAGAGTAGCAATGTTTATACATGACACTAAGCTCAATTTAATATAAAACACAATTCTATGCCGTATATATAGTAGGGGGTCCCTGGCCCAGTTCGCCATCTGTTTGGGGGTCCCTGGCCTGAAAAACGTTGCTATATTGTTTGGCATTTGATGCTTGAGTACTCAAAAAAAAAAAAATCAGTTTAACAACATCTGTCTCTGCCCACTACTCTGTACCTACTGATTATTTGAAAAAATCTGCCTCTGGTCATACATGTAGGATTAAAAATGTCACATAGACTTTTTTTCAACAATAAAAACATACATGAAAATCTACTGCTTACTATGGTGACATTGCACTGTGAAGAGGTAGAGCTATTTTGAACAGGAGTTCATTGGATCTGTTTCTATTATCAAGCCGGTTTGAATCAATCAAAAACCTACCTTCTAATGACATCACACTGGGGGTGACACAATGTGCACATTAACAAACACAACCTGATAAGATTTTAGACCCTACAAAATAATTTAAACAACACCTGAAACCTGTGATGAATACGAGCATTTATGGTCTCTTTTCAGTGTTTGATCTGTGTGAATGACTGTTGGGTAATGCTAGCTTTAACGTGTGATTTTAATAATTTAGTACTACTTGTTAACAGCACTAAATCAGCTCAACTATCTGTATAACTTGAATAATAGAGCTTCAGACAGAGCAGTGCCTTAAGTTAGCTTCACAACCAAGCTAACTGTAAGGCATCATTTGCAGGGCTCTCAAGTTTTGAAGTCTGGTTGGAGTGAGATTTATATTGGGGGAGCGGGGTGGGGTGCGTGTGACATTTGTGCGAGTGAGGTTTTTTTTTCGCTGAAAACGGCACGGTGCCTGCATAATTAACTCTTCTGAGCCACACAGACTGATTTTCTGGGCACCGAAGCGCTGTGACCAGTGGCTAGAGTTTTGAATTGCTTAACCAAATTTCAGCGTGAGAAATACCATGTGTGGCGTGTGAGCGTGTGAACTCGTTGAATTGCGTGTGTCACACTCTCAAAGCGTGAGACTTGAGGCATTTGCCCCTATAACATTGATAGGCAATATTGTAATGTCTAAATAGGCCTATTTACCATGAAAATGTAAAATAAACATTTGTTGTAGGCCTACATATAGACCTATATTTTAATGCTAAATACCACAAAAAGCATGATATGGCTCCTTTAAAAATATGGCAGTAAAATAGTTCTTACTTGGCTATAACATTTAGCATAGGTGAGTATTAAACACAGGAAATTCGGTTCAGTCTATTGTCAGACAGATGCTTCAGGAGAGGGAAACAAGCTACCAAGGTTTTGCTTTGTTTCCATGGAAACCCATACCGCTGAGGATGTAGGCTGGACCCGAGAGGAAACAGAAACAGCTTCCTAAAGAAACCTTTGGGCATCTTTTAACTTAAATATTGTATTTTTCAATGCAAATCAAGACCATTTGTTTTCCAAGAAGCCCAGGAAGGTAACAGTCAGGACAGAAGCAATTTGAGGAAGCTGCACTAACATAAATCCCAGTAACACATATCACAAGGCAATCAGAAATACTTATTACCTATACTTATACTTATTTATCCCCTATGGGGAAATATTTTTGTTACAGACATGCATCTGCTGACAAGCAGAAGAAATAGATTTATCAAGTAGGCAGGTCAATGCCCAGTTTTGTCTGGTCTCAGAAGCTTAGCAAGGAAAAATGGGACACTTGTTACTATGGAAACTATTGTTGTATCTAAGACACTTCCCACATTATGGATAAGGTGTGTGCGCGTGAGTGTTGGTCAGAGGGGCCAAAGGCGCAGACTGACAGCTTTGTTTCTGTACCCTCAGGGCATCTGTGGGTTTGCATGTTCTCCCCGTGTCTGGGTGGGTTTCCTCCGGGCACTCCGGTTTCCCCCACCAACCCAAAACATGCACCATAGGTACTCCAGCTTAGGTCCTGACCAAGCCAAAGCAAGAAGATCATGGAGATGGTCCCCGGGCGCCCTAATGTGTGCTGCCCACTGCTCCTAATATATGTATATATATATAGGATGGGTTAAAATGCAGAGAAGAATTTCTCCAGTGTGAGATCAATAAAGTCACTTCTTCTTCTTCTTACAAAAGGGAGCTTACCACCACCAAGTAAGAAATGAATGAATAATGTTGTATACCACTTTGGGTGTAAGGTGCTATAAATGTAATAAGAAGAAATTAGGCCTCTTGAAAGTTAAACAAGTAGCACCAGGTGTTCACTGAGACAATAATAATGTTCTCCGAGTCTTATTGTTACATATACATATTTTTGTAGGCATAATTAAAAGGTGTCAAGTTCTGATGACTACCTCATATGAACATATTAAAAAAGGCCTAAAGCTGTAACCTAAAAGTGCACTATGTAACTTTTCTGTTGGAAGGGGACACCACCCACTTTTATCCATGGAGATGTTCCTGCTTTGCCTGGAATTTTACATAAAACTTAATGAAGACAAGCAGGTGATTCAAGTTACAGGTCAGATGAGAGATTGACCGGTCTAAGATGGACCCTACACCAGGAATACTTACAGTATGATGTACTGTAGAACACTGCAGGTAAAGGTAAGCAATAACATCCTCCTGGACACGTTGTGGACCTTCCTCCAGAAAAGTTACTTAAATGTACCAAGGCAAATGTACCGGCTGGTTAGCTCAACTGGTAAGTCACTGACTTTCCCCCTGGGGGTTGTGGGTTCTAATCCCCCCCGGCAATGAGCTAACCAGTGTGGGTCCTTGGGCAAGACCCTTCACGGTACTGCCCCCCGGGTGCTGAAAAAGATGGCTGCTCGCTGCTCCTGAAAAGGATGGGTCAAATGCAGAAGTCAAATTTCTCCCATGTGTCACTGTGTGTCATTGTGTGTGAGACCAATAAAGTCTTAACCCTTTCATGCATGACGGTCACTACACTGGACAGCTATTAAAATGTCATTTTCTATGATAAGAATAGGTTTTGATGGCAGTGTTGCATATAAGCCACTACAGTGGACGCCTGAGAATCACCCAACACTGCCATCCAGTGGTCAGCCTTTGCAACTGCAGAATAATTGTGTCAACATTAAAGATGGCTGCTAGGAATGAAAACCTGCCCAGCACCTCAGGGATTTCTTCTCAATCCTTCTACAGTAGGAGACTCCTGCAGGTAAAAAAAATATTTTAGCATCAAGTAACACCTATTAATCACTATAGTTGTGAAAATTTCCAAGTATTGATTTTAGATTGGAAGGAAATTGCAATTTTCCAGATGTCCACTCAAGTGGACTGCATGCATCACTGGCTTTATTTTTACTTCAATACATGCAATTGCTGACAGTATATCACTCTTGACAATGCTTCATCTGAAGTAGTTTTCTTTTGTATAAATCAACATTTTATGCTATTAGAATATAAGATGCATTGTATATATCAATATCTATGTTTTCTGCATTGTTCATTATGAGCAAGGTTGCTGGTCGTCACCCTAATTATGAGTAACAGTCACAATTCATATTTTACAGGCTAGTGCCGGGCGTGCCAGGCCCAGCGAGGCCTACAGAATTGTGGAGGAACTGCCTTATGACTCAGAAGATTCACAGTACAGTGACAGCAGTGATGAAGAGTGGTTGCCAAGTAAAAAAACTCTAGATCAATGTGAAAGTGCATCTGAGGAGGAAGGACCGGATGTAGAGGATGTGGAGGAAGAAAGCCCAGATGAAATAGCAGCAGAACCTGGTGTGGAAGCAAGGAGCTCTGTTGACACACCAGCACCACCCGCGAAAGCAAAGAAAAAACAACAAAAAAGACACACCTGGAAAGTAAAGGACAATCCATGTGAGGGAATGTTACCGAACTTCTTGGGAAAGTGGAGTCTAAATGTTCACGCAACTGAGCCCCTGGAATTCTTCTTGCACCTCTTCCCAGAAGAACTCATAGATGATATGACATACCACACCAACCTCTATGCCCTCCAGAAGGGAAGGGAGAACCTGAATGCTACAGCAGAAGAAATGAAGGCATTCCTTGGGATAAACTTAGTCATGACCTTCATCCGCTACCCACGGAGACGGATGTATTGGTCATCTGAACAGGGACTCCGTTTACCTTTGATTGCTGATGCCATGGCAGTGAACCGTTTCGAGGACATTCTCCGATACCTTCACTTTACAGACACCTCCTCAACGGATCCAGGAAATGATAAACTGTTTCGAATAAAACCAGTGCTAGATACTCTTCAAGCAAATTTCCTCTCTGCTGTGGATCCTGAGGAGTTTCAAGCCATAGATGAGATGATCATGCCTTTCAAAGGCAAATTGTCTATCAAGCAATACATCCCCAAAAAACCCAAACCCTGGGGTGTGAAAATTTGGGCAAGAGCAGGCGCTTCAGGATACATGTACCGCTTCGAAGTGTACAGGGGTGCAGCCAGCACAGGTGCGGTCAGCGAACTGGGAACGGCTGCAGACGTCATCTTGCGCCTCTGTGATGACATCCAATTCAAGAACCACAAGGTGTTTTTTGACAACTTCTTTTGCAGCATTCCACTGATTACTATCTTGAAGGAACAGGGCATCTATGGCACTGGCACATGCCGGGTCAACAGGCTTCAGGGGGCACAAGCGAAACTCAAGAGTGCAACAGAACTCAAAGAAGAAGGAAGAGGAGCTATCTCTGTTGTCACCAATGGTGAAGACGTCACTGTCACACGTTGGCTTGACAATTCACTGATCCACATGGCCTCTTCCTGTCTTGGCAAGCACCCGACAGATGTTGCACAGAGATGGTCCAAGAAGGATAAGAAGATCATCACCATTGACAGGCCATTCGCAGTGAAGGTGTACAACGATTATATGGGAGGGGTCGACCTGATGGACCAGATGGTGGCAATGTATCCCCACAGACGCAAGAACAAACGCTGGTACATCAGAATGTTCTTCCACTTTCTGGATGTGACCGTTGTGAACGCCTGGCATCTCCTCAGATTCTCTGGATTGGAGCAGGATGGTCTTCTGCCTTTCAAGGCATCTTTGGCTCGTTCATTGATAAATTCAGGCACCGTCCGCAAAAAGGGGAGACCAAGTGACACTTCCCCACCTCCTCTTCCTGTGAAGCGCAAACGTGTATCCAAGGTAACCCGTGAGGTCAGACTTGGCCCTGGAAACCACTGGCCCCAGCTAAACGACATAACAAATGCCCAAAGGTGCCAAGACCCTGCATGTACACGAAAAACGAAGTACAGCTGCATGTGTTGCAGTGTGGCTGTGTGCCCTGGGTGCATGGCAAATTTTCACAAAAGATGGTGAACTGATCTTGTACTGGAAGTACATAAGCATGCAGTGCAATGTGACTGTGTGCCCAGAATTCTTTTCAATTTTTCACAAAAGACATGCTTGGTGAAGTGATGCAAGTACTGAGACTGCTTGTATTTATTTTTATTTTTTGAATGATAAAACTGCATGGCAGTTTATTTTGTTTTATTATTTCTTGTAATAAATGTCAATAAACATTGAATGTTATATCACTTGATCTTTGTTGATTTTTTATTATTTTAGTTAAAATCCACATACGCATGCTGTCCACCTGACTGGACATGTTCATAACTCCTTGAAAATTTGGTGTATAAAAACAGAACCAAATCAGTTCTTATTTTTATGTCTAAAAACACATAAAAACACTTAGTAACATTTTTTTAACTCAGTATATCATGGGTCATGCATCAAAGGGTTAATCTTAATATGATGGTAGCCAATACAATTCTGCCTGCAGGTGGCATGTTAACTAATTTAAAACTTAACTGTGGCATAGCACCTTAGTCCAGGACAGATAGCCTAAGTTTATATCATATAATAAGCACAATTTAACCCAAACCGGGAAATGTGATAAGCAGCCAAACAGATGTTCAGATTGTTTGTCTATTTATGTCTACCCGTGTAGTCTGTTTATACAAGATTTATACAAGAGGCATTTGTTTTGTTTTATCACAGTAAAGACCTTCTTCTGACATGTTTAAGTCTTTAGGTGGTTAAATCCAGAATTTCAGAATTACTGCCTAATTATTTAGGTTTTTATTTTAAATAGCACGTGAGCCGAGCATGTAAAGAATAGTTTATGACTAGACAGAGACACCTACAGACGGGCGGAGGAGCTACATACTTCATTTAGATTATAAACCACTGAACTGAATCTAGAGGCCTATAAAAAATAAAACAAAAGTATAAAGTAAAGACGGGATATTCCAGAACTATAGGCCTAACACAAAGCATAATCTACCTTTTTAAGGCAGACTACTATAGTCACAACTAATTCTGGGTTAACCCAATAGCCAGTGCCTAAGCCTGTAGACCGATATATATATATAAATTTCACATACAGTTCCTTCAGTATATGTATTATATTTATATTATATATTTGTTGTTATCGAGAGAAGAAAGAGAAGAAAGGCCCATAGACAAAACACCCCAAAAGTGGACAGTGGTTGAAGTGTCGCTTGTTCTTCACATGGAGGCGGAGGGACAGTGGGAAAATAACACTGAGTCTGGTTGGTCCGGAGCCTTTTCCATCATGTTTAGCTGCTGCTCCATTGGTCGGTGCTTTAGGAGGAAATCAAGTGTCAGAATTTCGCAGGATAAGCTTGGAGTTGACAAAAGCCCTCTGTATTTCTTGAAACAAATAGAGCGTTGTGGATTTTGATAGCCCAAAGTTGTGTCACAGACAGGCGTGTCTGCTGTGTTTACACTTTCTGGACACACTTGAACCTCGAGCCTTATGCAAAGAACCGGACAGTAACATCAACTTGACCACCGCCACCAATACAGAGAGCAAAGTGGGACTTTATTGTTCAAAGCTAGCTAGCTAGCTCTGCCATTTGGCTTCTGTGCATTGCTGATCGCGGCTTTATGGCTACGAATTACGAGCCGATATATGGACTTTCAGAGGACGAGGTAAGCATTAAGCTAAATACTGTATGTTATTCCCTGGTCGGTAGAAGGAAATAGAGGCTTACATAGAGCGGCGTTGACATTAGCTCACAGTGAGGCTAACAAGCAATCACCCTGATCCACATATCGTAGTATAAATGTGGCTGCTGTCCGCCTCCGGTCCATTTGTGTCCATTTCTGTGCTTGTGAGTGAGTGGACAGACCTTCAGTGTCCATTTGTGTTACTCATGTAGCATGTGCAGTACACAAGAGTCCCATGGTACTTGTGTGTGTGTAAAGTGCACACAAACCCTGCTGTACCACTTTATTACGCACAGCAGAAGTCAACACCTGTAATAATGAAATAATCCACACACAATATAGGCCTAAAGTTTTACTATACTGTATCTTATAAATCAACACAGCTAAGTTTAGTGATCCGAGTCTGTTTTGAGAAATAGTTCTGGAGTAGAGGCCCTGTTACACTTCTCATATAGTACATTATGTAATTAATGATTTTAATGTGCACTTAAATAATCATATAACTGATGTTTCCTTATATTTTTTAAACATTCTGTTAGTGTTGCAATCATAAAAACTCCTTTAGACCATACTAAGAGGAAATAACACTGACTTACAAAATATGAAAATGATAAACGCATCAACACAGCTGTTATTATAATAAAAAAGTCAGATGTGTTTTGTATGTTGTCATTTGTCAGCAATGTGCAGATATGTGTTTAAAGCTGAATTAGGGCTGGGCAATATGGCCAAAAGTAATAATATCTTGATTTTTTTGCACAATTTTTAATCAATTTTGATCAAATTCAGGGCGGTTACTGCTAATCCTTTAAACAAGGAAAGCTCTTTACATTTTGATTTAAAAAAATTTAAAACTTCGATTACATTTGTATAGATAAGTAAATTAATTTTCATTAGTTTAAATTTGAATGAAATTGCACAATAACCCTGCTTTGCAAGTAAGAAAGTCAGGAGTAAATTTGTTATTTTCACCAGATATGTAAAGAAATCAAGAATAATATAAGGTATGTTGCCTTATATTATATTATTTGGTTCTATTTGGGTAGAATTGTTACTATAATCAAGGGACTGATATGAACCTCAAATGACCTCAGTCAAATTCTATGTGGCTTTAATGTGATTTATGGATGTTGAGTATTTTATTTAATGCCTGTGTTGTCTTTCTTTGCAGCATGAAACCAGGGTGTTACGGGTTAAGGTCATTGCAGGAATTGATCTGGCAAAAAAAGATATTATTGGAGCCAGGTGAGTTAAAATATACAGTATTTTAGGAAACATCTTGTCTTGTCACTGCCTCAAGAATGGCAAAATTGGAATATACAAATATCTTTTGAGGGATAGATGAGTATCATCACCTATTGATTATTAAAGGACCTCTGTATTCTTGATTTGTGAGGGATAAACTGTTTAGCTAGATTCCTTCAATATAATAAACTAAGACCTTGAACAAGGAGTTAATAAGTGATTACCCAACTGTCTATTAACTAACGCTCTTCATTTAAAGATTTCTGTTGAGTAATAATTACATTACATGGCTCACACATGGAATACAGCAGAGAGATAATTTTTAATCTTTAGCATGTCCAATGTTCAAGTGTGGCTGTTTGTCTGTTTTTATTTTCCTTTGTGTGCCTGCCCATGTACTGAAGTGTAACTACTGAAGTTAAAATTAAATGTACCTGTGATTCTGTTTTCCCTTGTAGTGTAGGCATATAGTCCCAATTTGAAGTAGTTGTTAAAGGCAAATTAACGTTTTTTTTACAATCTGAGCCTTCTTTCGGCAATAAAACAAGTAGTTTTACTCACCCATAGCATTTTTCTGTCAATTGTATAATAGTTATAATAATAGTAAAAAGTAACAATAGTTTTCAGCTTTGCGTTTCATGTTTGGGTCCCGGGAGCAGTCCGCGCATGCGCACTGGCGTCCTCATCTACTCGAAACTATGGCTAAATCTGGGATTACAGGCCACTTTTGCTTCAAACGAAATCTTACATTAAGACATCGGGCTTCTATGATTTGAAAAGTGCTAAAGTTTGTGTTATTTGGACACCGCAAAGTAATGCCCCGAGCATATGATACAGCACCATGTTAACGGATACGGGATCATTACTAGAACAGAACGGCTCAACATAAGTTCTGCGATACTGCTCCAATTGACAGAAAAATGCTATGGGTGAGTAAAACTACTTGTTTTATTGCCCGAAAGAAGGCTCAGATTGTAAAAAAACGTTAATTTGCCTTTAAAGGTAAAAGCTAATTAAATTGTTGGCATGAAAATACTAATAGGCCATATCTTGTATTTTTGTCTGCAAGAGCTTGTTTTGCTATCAGCATATTGTAATCTTAACTCTCAATTTAACAAAACATAGTATGATATAGTATATTGAATTAAATACAGTAGATTTAGTACAGACTTTTTGACCCTCGGCTTCCTCATTCAGCTCTCCTAATTTAAAAACGAGATGGATGTACCAGGCATTGCAATTACTGTTTTTGTGTAGTCACACCAGATCACACACGTATCTAAACACACAATTAAAGGCCACCGGGTTTCTCAAGACTTCAATTAGCCATTTTGCTTGGGTACTATTTCAGGCTTAGAATCACAATGTCTGTTGCTGCAGTGTTTCTCAAGACCAAAGTGCTCAGCGCAGCTCGGATAAAACAAATGTTGATATGATTGCTATGTTTGACACATGATTAGGTATGAAACAGACATTGACCTCTCTCCAGGATTAAGATCAGTGAATTAATGTGGTTGCGGTTCAAGTGAAAAAATAGATCAGTTTTGTCTAGCAATTACTTGAGATTTTTTTGTAGTTGCTGCTGATTTGAAATTGCTTTGACTCATACGCCGTGGTCTGTATTTTCTGCAGTGTCTATTTTTAGTACTTTTTGCTTTGTCAATACTAAATTACAGCTTTATCTCTCAATCTACAAATGCAGCAGTTTTTTATCTGCAGAATTGTTTGTGGTACACTTGTCTTTCAGCTTTGGGTTTGAAGAACAGAAAAACAAATGCAGGTCTAAAAGGGCTGAACAAAATAAAAATGAAAAATGTATACTACTAATCCTATACAAATAATGGGTAAATATTTATTTTGTTATGTGGAGTAGGTGATATGACCAAAAATTTATCACAATTTGATTTCCTTCATACTAATTTCCAAGATTTTTGATGATTAATTTGTTTTTTACCGACAATGAGTTGGCTGTAGACCTCTTGATTGATCATTGATGATTATAAAAAACTGAAAAAAACTTAAAATTGTATGAATTGCCCAATAAAATATGGGGTTTTGAATTGTTTAATTTGATAGAATTAGTTTTATCTTTTTGCTTTATTCATTGTTCTGCCCCTGATTAAATCCATATGCTAATATGTGCTGAAAATAAAAAAAAATCTTATGTGCAACTGTCATGTCTTTTTATTTTTCTACAGTGACCCTTATGTGAAGCTGTCCCTTTATGTCGCAGATGAAAACCGAGAACTTGCCTTAGTTCAGACCAAAACCATTAAAAAGGTGAGTATACCTTTTAATGCAAGTTCAGTATGAATTCCAAACAATTAATTGAGATACAGCTAGACTTTCACAGCGGTGAATAGGGAGAATTGACTTTTAGATATCCAGTAACAGAGAGAAGAAGCCCAAAGCCAAAATAATGAAGACCAGCCTTGAACAGACACACCTTGTAGAGAGCAGAGGATACCAGGGTCTTGGGGATTTTGGTATTAGTTTGCTTTTACCTCTTCATTGCTTTACTCAGACCCAATAGTGTGTTTACTTTTTATTATTCTGGGTGTTTGTGTGTGGGAAATCTTCTCCCACCACAATTACACTGACTGTACACTTGGCTTTGTCAGTTCTATTTTGAATTAAGTGTGTAGTGTAGCAAGTAGGCCTGTCACAATTACCATATTGTTTATTGACTGACATTTTTAATGAAATTGTTGTATAAAGTAAATACTCAAATTTGTTCCATTTCACTTGTTGTTTTCATGTAGTGCAGATTAAGCTAGCCAGCCCTCCTTGGGAGTCATGTAGGCACACATATGCTGCCAGTGGCCATGCTAGGCTTATAGGATAAAAATAACTGACAATGCAGTGCTCTGTGGGGCAGAAAACGCATAACATACTTGGCTCTTCTGTGTTCCTAATGTGTGGGACACCTTTGGTGACGTTTTACCCTATACATGGGTTTCAGAATGATGAAGTTGGGACTGTTGCCATAGCAATGAACAATTCACAACAAAATATATTATATTATATTATATTATATTATATTATATTATATTATATTATATTATATTATATTATATTATATTATATTATATTATATTATATTATATTATATTATATTATATTATATTATATTATATTATATTATATTATATTATATTATATTATATTATATTATATTATATTATATTATATTATATTATATTATTAATCACCTCAAAATGGCACTATATAACAGTAAGCTGAAACCTGTGAACACATTATAGATTCACAATCCCAAGGTGTTGCACTCTGGTGTCCTCGATCATAATATATTGGAACGTGTGTTTTTCTATGAGGGGTTTAACTGTAGTTTGTAATGTTTTTGTTACAGACACTAAATCCAAAATGGAATGAAGAATTTTACTTTCGGGTAAGTTTTCTTACATCTTGAATGAACATTCTCAGTTTTTCTAGAATAAACAAACTGATAACTAAGCTAATGTATAAAAACAATATAGTTCTAGAGTAGTTGACATGTTGAATGCAGTTATGTGAATGCAGTACGGGTTGGGGTACAAAAGAACTGAATGTATTGCCTTTTTCCTTTAGTATTAAAATGTATTATGATACTGTGCTTTAGATTGACATGACATCTTGTCCGGCTGAAAATACTTTGTATTGCTGGCATGGAGCATGCCCCCCCACCCCCGTAGGCCGCAGGTGCGAAGGCCCGACGACGCCGCTTGCGGCTTTACTGATATATTGTAACAGCAGAATAATGGTGTGTGTACAGTCTGTTCAAAAACTGATAGAAGTAGAGTTTCAAAATGCTAAAAGAACTAATGTGAGCTGTCGAGGCTCAAATAATAATTCCAAATCTGTGATATTAGATTCTAAGATGCTGTTTTCAATTCATACTTTGTTTCATGGGACCTCAATATTGACTCTAACCACTTAGCTGTTTTTTAACTGAAGGAAGGGGATTGTATCTCTGAGTAAAGTGATTAATAGTACTTATGGTAATTTTGTTTGATAAACACATTAATATGTGGAGTGACAAATAAATTCAGCAACAGAAATCAAATTGTTCTGAGCCCGACCAGGTCTATAATATGCTGAAGCCCAGCTGGTAGTAAGCCGCGACACAGCTTACGTTTGTGATTAATAGGAATGGAGTGCAGTTTGTAGACTAGTAGCTGGAGGTTTCAAACTCAACTGCTTTGTTTAATCTGCTTAATTATTTCCAGTGCGTTTTATTTATTTATTTATTTGACAGGGACAGTGTACATTAATGAACATTCCTGTAAATGCACCAGATTTAGCCAAGTTTTCATCTGCAGTCCCTGTACAGATGTTACATTGTCATCCTAAGAAAAAAACAGGTTAAAACAATGTACATACAAAATTATTTACACTATTTACATTTCACTTATAGAAACAGCCATGCACACTTGGTAACACATTAACAATACATACATACAGCACATACACACACAGAACACACATATGTGTGTTCTCCTGATCAAAATCTTAAGACCAGTTAAAAAATTGCAAGAATTTGCATTTTGCACTGTTGTATCTTAAGAAGGTTCTAAGTAGAGTTTCAAAATGCAAAAAGAAGAAATGGGAACAAGAGACCAAATGTTTTGAGCAGGCAATTTATTGAAAAGAACAATTTAACTGAAATAGGCTGTTCATCAGCTGATCAAAAGTTTAAGACCACATCCTTTAAAAGCCCAAATCTGTGCAAAAATTTGGATTCCATGTCATTTTCTGTCAAGTAATCACACTGTCAAGACCTCTTGATGGGAAAAGCAAAAAAACTCACTGCCTTCGAACGTGGCAGGATTGTTGAGCTGCATAGACGAGGCCTCTCACAGCGTGCCATCGCCGCTGAGGTTGGACGCAGTAAGACAGTCATTTTGCATTTCTTAAAAGATCCTGAGGTTTATGGAACAAAAAAATCAAGTGGTAGACCCAAAAAAATCTCACCGGCACTGAGCCGGAGGATCCGAATGGCTGTCCGGCAAGACACGGGACGATCCTCATCCCAAATTAAGGCCATTACTGGTGCTGACTGCATCCCAATAACCATCAGACGGCATCTGCAAAGGAACGGCTTCAAAAACAAAAAACGTCTTCAAAGGCCACGTCTCCTTCAACGCCACAAAATTGCCCGTTTGGCCTTTGCAAGGGAGCACCAAACATGGGATGTTCAAAGTTGGAAGAAAGTTTTATTCTCTGATGAGAAAAATTTTTACCTTGATGGTCCTGATGGCTTCCAACGCTACTGGCATGACAACGAGATGCCACCTGAGATTTTTTCAACACGGCACAGCGGAGGGGGCGCCATCATGATCTGGGGTGCTTTTTCCTTCAATGGAACAAGGGAGCTCCAGGTTGTGCAGGGGCGTCAAACAGCAGCTGGCTACGTGGAGATGTTGCAGCGGGCATCCCTCATGACTGAGGGCCCTCGTCTGTGTGGTGATGACTGGGCTTTTCAGCAGGACAATGCTGCAATTCACAATGCCCGTCTGACAAAGGATTTTTTTCAGGAGAATAACATCACTCTTTTGGATCATCCTGCATGTTCCCCTGATCTAAATCCAATTGAGAACATTTGGGGATGGATGGCAAGGGAAGTGTACAAAAATGGACATCAGTTCCAGACAGTGGATGCCCTTCGTGAAGCCATCTTCACCACTTGGAGCAACATTCCTACAAGCCTTTTGGAAACACTCGCATCAAGCATGCCAACACGAATTTTTGAAGTGATCAACAATAATGGTGGAGCTACTCATTACTGAGTCTGTTTTTGAGACTTTAATTTCTGTTTTAGGGGTTTTTTTGAGCTATGGTCTTAAACTTTTGATCAGCTGATGAACAGCCTATTTTAGTTAAATTGTTCTTTTCAATAAATTGCCTGCTCAAAACATTTAGTCTCTTGCTCTCATTTCTTCTTTTTGCATTTTGAAACTCTACTTAGAACCTTCTTATGATACAACAGTGCAAAACGTAAATTCTTGCAATTTTTTAACTGGTCTTAAGATTTTGATCAGGAGTGTACATCTGGCACCCCTCAGTAACACAACAACAGGATAGAACAAAAAAGGTGACTCTAAAAGGAAATTAATGTGTGCAGTGCTGATTTTCAATTAGCCACTTTTTAAAAAATAGTCCTAAAAGTGTGATATGATGGTGAGTCCAGTGGCGTTCCACTTTTTTTTTCTTTTTTCTTGTCAGAGCAATACGATTATTCTTGAAAAAACTGCTAATCTCAGTGTTAACATATTAGTATTGTTTTTTATTTTTGCCTCAGGTTTGCCCACAGAATCACAGACTACTTTTTGAAGTGTTTGATGAAAATCGACTGGTAAGATTTTTCCCAACTTGTATCTCTTTTTTTTTTTTTTTTTTTTTTTGTCTAAAAATATAATCTCATTGTGACCTACATGACGACTGTGGTAAAATGGTGTCATTATCTTTTCAATTATTTGCAAGTGTTTTTTTGTGCAATTCAATATGGACAGCCATTCAGTTGCCCAGTCAGTTCAATTGAAGTATTTACTAAATAACCAATTCCTACTACCTAATGTACCACTGTAAAATGGTCAAGTGGGTGTTGATCAAAGTTTTTTATTTGTTGTCGTTTTGCAGCTTTTATTGAGTTTTTAAACACATAATTAGGTAATGTTCCAATATATATTTCCACTGTATTTCACTGATATGACATACAATAAAGAAAATAAGACCATCTTCAATCATTCCCTTGTGTATGTGGCAATAGATTAGTGCCTGACACAGACAAGCAAAATGAACCAGTCTCACCAGCGCTCCTCTCCTTATATGTCTAAGGAGGCGCATATCGTTCTAAGTCTGTGCCAGGAAGACTCCTCCAATACTGTGCGGTATCTCTGTGAATGCTCTGTGTCCTCCTTTACCTTAATATTCTTACCATGACTTTACCCCTATTTAGCAAGCACATAAGTAATTATGACTTTATGTAGCTTGTTCACTTGTGTAATATTTTGTAGTGTAGTCCTGTATAACTGTCAGTGTTCTGTTATTAAATAAACTAGACACCATTTTACATTCACACTACACATTGACATTATTTGGTGTCTTTTAATTTTAAAGTAAAAGCTGACACATCTCTGTGTATTGACTAAACCATTGAATGTATTCAGTGAGTCATTTCAGTGTACATGTCGAGATGCCAAGTTGCAGTTTCCATCCTCCTTCTCCTGTTCTCTTTGTTTATTTGTCTTGCCGGTGCCACGCAGTTTAACGCTGCAGTGTTATCCATTTTTACCCATTTGGTCCATCAACAGCCAGAGGACTGAACTTTTGATACAATGCAAGCAAGGGATTCTGTTAGTGTAAATCATTATCACATTCTCAGTGATATCTTGTAGGAAAAGGTGAGAATGTTGTGGTAACAAGTTGATTTTTGTACTCTAAAACCTAAAGAACTCAAATAAGCATACTGTACATTAGTATAGTCTGTTGTTAAATAATCCTTTTTATTGAGCACATTGATGTGCGCATACATTCATTCTTAAAGGTCTAGTTTGTGAGTGACGCATATTTGTCTACCAGTCTGAACAGCCTCCAGATGGGTTGTGTCTTGCTGCAAACCGAGTGGCCTATAAAACCAACAGAAGTACTTGGCTGACTACATATTATTCGTTTGAAAAACCTTTCTTATGAGAAAGACAGCTGCACTTTTTGAATCAGACAATGGGATATAATGACTTTATATTATCACTTTATGGCTTTTTATGCTTTCTGGAAACTTGGTTGTTGGAATGTTTGTGCTTACCATTGGGAGTGTTAAATGGGGTAGAAGATTGAATAGGAGTACCAGTTGGCACTTGAGGGCAGTATGGCTTTGTAACTTGAGGTGCTGTGGCCATTTGTGGTCACATGACTCCAACCCACTGTCACCTCAGAAACCAGCAGCGCCTACTGCTCTTATCCAATCATGTCAGGAATGCTGGCCCTTACTCGGCTCAGGCTATTTCTGCTGTCTGTCTCTAGTGCTTAGTAGTGCTAAGAGTCCCTTTTCCCCCTTACCCCTTTCACTTATTATCACTCCCTCTGCCCCTCCGTTCAGTGTGCAGTGAAAAAGTTGTCTGCTCTCTCTGTGGCTCCTTTAGCTCGTAGTGTTACGTCAGTACAGAGCAGTTGACTGGAAAAGGTTTGTGGGAGGGGTGTGGAATTGACAGGGGCAGAGAAAGAAGACTCGGCAAAAGAATAGAAGTGGAAACCGAGGCACAAACTCAAAAGTACTTTACAGTAAAAGTGTGAGCTCTGGGACCTTTGGAAATGGCACAGCGTCTGCGTTTGTACTTTGGCTCTGGCCGCAGTAACACAGCCCCGGAGATACTGGAGGAGGACTCAGAGGAGCAGCCACCAGGAGAGCATGATCCAACCACATCAGCCCATGCCCAGGAGTCGCCTTTCGAAAACTTTCCAACCAGGACTTTACAACTGAACTCGGAGCCTTCACTTAAGCGCAGTTCGTCTATGTTTATTCCCCAACTTTCCTCCTCAGAAGCACGGCCGACCAAGAGCTCTTCCATGCACATCTCTCTCCAGCGCGCCAATGGATTTAACAATGGAGATTCCAGTATTTGCACTGATGATGTCCTGCCACCTTCATACAGTCCTCCAGGTCCTGCGCCTGCTTATCCCGAACCTCCAAACCAGCATGTCCCTCTACAGCCACCTCCTCCGTATTGCAGTCCAGAACCAAGCTCATCCACTTGCTTTACTGAGCCAAACTTGCCCAAACGAAGAGTCTTCAGTATTGGCTCCAATGGCTATACCGTTTACAGCAGGGCCCAACCAAGTATCAGTGTTGGTGGAATCAGTATCCAGAGGAAATCCCCAGATGGTAGTGATATCCAACATGTCCGAATCCTTCCTTATGGAGGAGCAGGCTGGTGTGTTCAACAGCAGAACTCTGATTATAATTCCACTGCTAATGGGGAAACGCAGAGAGTAGTCTTTCAACTCCAACAAAACCAAAACCCTCAGTGTCACAGTGACAACCAAGAATGGCAACAGCATAATATGGCCAGGGTAAGCAGTTCAAAGGGAAACCGCATTGTGCGCTACCCTAGAATAAGACTAGAAAGAAGCTCCTCTTATCCAAAATTATATCAACGTCAGGAAACTGGGGGTGTAAACAGAGAAGAAAATCAGCCAGGCACGGAGACCCAGCAGAGGAACAGGGCCAATGGTTATGTGTTGAATTTAAGTGGAGATTCACAAAGAAGTAAGCCTCGTTTCAAGATATATTTCAATTCTGGAGGAGGAGGAGATCAACATGTTGACAGTGATTCCACATGGAATGATCCTAAGGTAAAATGTGTTGTTTACTGTAAATGTATTAATTGTGTATGTATCTTTGTAATTTCGGTGTAATCTACATGCTGCTAATATTCTCCTGTCTTTATTGTACACCGCTAGAGGTGCAGCTATGTTGACTTATACTTATTTTTATTTCCCTTAAACCTCAAAGAAAATGTTCTGTGGTATTTTATGACCAGCTGCTGCTAGTTCAATCAGGAAAGTACACTTGCATGGAGAAATATAATACTAAAGTTTGGTAATACCCATAACTTTGCCCATTGCTCTGAGTGTTTGCTGTTACTATCTTTAGCCTCAAGTGTGGTTGTTGATTTTAAGTATGAGTAGGCAGTATGCCAGTGAAGGAACCTTAAACAGCCTTACAGTCATTTAATGGCCTATATTATGATAAATTGATTTAATAGCAATTGTGTCTAGATGCCTAGTGCAATAGTCCTTCCAATGGTTAATCTTCACCCACTTCTAAAGGTGTGCTTTGTGTCACTTTTATTATTCTCAACTGAACTCTGTTATTGCCCAACTTGGAGATGTTCCTATTAAAAACCAGGCTGTGCACTACTCTAGAAACAGTTATTCATGTTTAGAAGTTTGCAACTTCATGCAGCTGGGCCAGAATACCCTTATGGTAAATTTTGTGAAGAAGCAGGACATTTGATGTTATTATCTCATTATTTTGTTATAGTTGAGAGTTGCAGTCAAACAGATTTACTACTTACAGTATATCTGCATGTGACCAACCTAGCCTTTGGGGCAGCTGCTGGCTCAACTGTGACCCTTGACTATAAGTACGTCATTAGTTAAAACGCTTGTTAGAGTTTATAACAGACCCACAATTTATTTGTCAATGATGTTTTTCATCAATTCTGAAGGGATGTACAGTGCATCCGGAAAGTATTCACAGCACTTCATTATTTCCACATTTTGTCATGTTACAGCCTCATTCCAAATTGTATTAAATTAATCTCTTACCTCAAAATTTTACACACAATACCCCATTATGATAATGTGAATTTTTTTTTTTTTTTTTGACATTTTTTGAATTAATTAAAAATAGAAAAATAAGAAATCACATAAGTATTCACAGCCTTTGCTTAATACTTTGTTGATCCACCTTTGGCAGCAATTACAGCCTCAAGTCTTTTTGAATATGATGCCACAAGCTTAGCACACCTATCTTTAGGCAGTTTTGCCCATTCTTCACAACTGTGTCACAGCCGTTTACAGGTCTCTCCAGAGATGTTCAATCGGATTCAAGTCTGGACTCTGGCTGGGCCATTCCAGGACATTCACAGAGTGGTTCTGAAGCCAATCCTTTGAGATCTTGGCTGTGTGCTTCAGGTCGTCGTCCTGCTGAAAAATGAACCTTCGCCCCAGTCTGAGGTCAAGAGCGCTCTGGTTTTCATCCAGGATATCTCTATATTGCTGCATTCATTTTTCCTTCTATCCTGACTCGTCTGCCAGTTCCTGCTGCTGAATAACATCCCCATAGCATGATGCTGCCACCACCATGCTTCACTGTAGGGATGGTATTGGCCTGGTGATGAGCGGTGCCTGGTTTCCTCCGAACATGACGCCTGGCATTCACACCAAAGAGTTCAATCTTTGTCTCAACAGACCAGAGAATTTTGTTTCTTATGGTCTGAGAGTCATTCAGGTGCCTTTTGGCAAATTCCAGACGGGCTGCCATGGTCCTTTTACTAAGGAGTGGCTTTCGTCTGGCCACTCTACCATACAGGCCTGATTGGTGGATTGCTGTAGAGATGGTTGTCCTTCTGGAAGGCTCTCCTCTCTCCACAGAGGAACGCTGGAGCTCTGACAGAGTGACCATCGGGTTCTTGGTCACCTCCCTGACTAAGGCCCTTCTCCCCCGATCGCTCAATTTAGACGGCCGGCCAGCTCTAGGAAGAGTCCTGGTGGTTCCAAATGTCTTCCATTTGCGAATAATGGAGGCCACTATGCTCATTAGGACCTTCAAAGTAGCAGAAACTTTTCTGTATCCTTCCCCAGATTTGTGCCTCAAGACAATCCTGTCTCGCAGGTCTACAAACAATTACTTTGACTTCATGCTTGATGTTTGTGCTCTGACATGCACGGTCAACTGTGGGACCTTATATAGATAGGTGTGTGCCTTTCTAAATCATGTCCAGTCAACTGAATTTACCGCAGGTGGACTCCAGTTAAGCTCTAGAAACATCTCAAGGATGATCAGTGGAAAAATGATGCACCAGAGCTTCATGCAAAGGCTGTGAATACTTATGTAAATGTGATTTCTTAGTTTTCTATTTTTAATAAATTAAAAAAATGTAAAAAAAAAAAAAACTAAAAAAAAACTTTTTTCACATTGTCATAATGGGGTATTGTGTGTAGAATTTTGGGGTAAGAGATTAATTTAATACAATTTGGAATGAGGCTGTAACATGACAAAATGTGGAAAAAAAAATGAAGCACTGTGAATACTTTCCGGATGCACTGTATATTTAACTTCTAAACCTAAATATTACATACTGGGAATACAGAGATTTCTACATTGGCTTTAATCCAGCTGTACTGAAATAATTTGATTCCACTGATTGTACCTAGTTGATTGGATTTTAGTAGATTGCCTTCACTCTGAATTAACATGCTTTAGCAATGATTATGTTCTTTAGTGTTGATTTTTGTCTGTAATGAGTTGTGTCCTACGCAGGCTGTATCCAAGAATGGGCTTTTTCATCTTGGACAGGTAAACAATACAGCAGTAAGGGCGTCTCCAGTGCAACCCCATTCTTTGTCAGTCCTTCCTCTTTTCCACTTTACCATTGATTACAGCACATGGATGGACACATCTATTGCCTTCTTTGATTCAGACAATGTCCCTCTCATCTTTTCCTGTGTTGACCTCTCACTCCTTTGTTTGGCTGATGTGTCTTCTTTCTGTGGCAGTGATGGGTGGATTTGAATTTTGGGTTTACAGTTTTTTTTCTCCTCCTAATAAAATCAAAGGTCAGCAAATCCTCGGAAGTATAAGCTTTTTATTTGCATACCTGAAGAAACCTGTGTTGATAAAAAAAAAAATCAATATGTTAAATTTTATATTTAAAAAAAACAAACAAAAAAAAACAAACTAACTAAAACATTTAAACAACAGAGCTGGACCTTTGACAATTTTAGGCAATACTGGGCATATTCTGCTGTAACTGAAAAGGTGTAAACTCTGGCTTTCTTTGTTCCAAGAAACTAGCATACATATCACATAAAAAGTAATGTTTTTACTCTTTCCTCTAGACCAGAGATGATTTCTTGGGACAAGTTGACGTTCCTCTCAGTCATCTGCCGGTGAGTTATTTGCACCTGTGGACAGTGGTACTGCAGGTTTGACTGCTGAATACTCAGCTGTTTTCTTATCTGTAGTTTTTCATGTTTGACCTCTGTAAATGTGAATGAACAAAGACTTGTAGGGCCTGTCTTTACTTGAGTGTAATATTCAAGAGGATTTCCATCTTATGACTTAGGACTCTTTCTCTCTGTTGGAGCTATTTTTGGAAGAATACAATTATCTATGATCAATACAACTTTGATTGTACTTGCAGAATATGATAATGTAATGCAAAGACATGTTCTGCATTTTAAACTGCACTATATAATTCAGTGACTTTCATGGTTTTATTGTAGTAAAGTATACTACAATAAAATGAGTATTACCATTCAGAAAATTTCTATGAGGCATTCATTGGTTTTCTCCTTGGTACTAAATTTCTCAAGTCCCAAATGGCAAATTTTTATTCCCATTACAGGAAATTTTAGATTAGGATTTTAGATTTTAGATCTTAGACTTTAGTTTAACCTTAGATCTCTGTCTTAGATAGTTTTCGTTGTGTTTTGTCTTTATATTGTATTTTGTACACTGTCTTTTTGCACTACTTGGCCAGAGAGAAACGAAATTTCGATTCACTGTATGTTGAACACATGGCAGAATCGACAATAAAGCTGACTTTGATCTCTCTTTGATCTTTGAAATGCTTTGAGGTTAATGGTTGCCCCAAATGCCTTAAAACTATCATATTTATTTTAAGCCTTTTTGTTTTCCAGACTGAAGACCCTGCCATGGAGCGCCCCTACACATTTAAAGACTTCCTCCTGCGACCCCGAAGGTTAGTTGACCAGCTGAATGATCTTACTGAATGAAAACAAACAAAATGCTGTCCATTGATGCCATCTTAAAACACGGGTTTATTGTGTAGATTAGCAGTATGTTTGGTGGACTCTTATCAAATGGGTGTATTTTGTTGATCTTTTATTTCCAGTCATAAGTCCAGGGTAAAGGGTTACCTGCGTCTAAAAATGGCCTATCTTCCAAAACAAGATGGACATGAAGATGAGGTGGGAGACGTGAGGGAGGAAGCCGAGGTAGGGCATGACATACTGATAAAATATTGATTACCTTAACCAAAATGCTGTTACATAAACTTTTGCTTATTTGAAAAGTTAAAAAAAAAAAAGTAAAATGTAATAAAATTTTGTGTTTATCCAGTGTGGTTTGAGAATAGAGCTTCTTTATTCTTCTAAGAATTCAGACAGTTACTTGCTGCCAGAATCTGTGCAAGGTCTTGTCCCGGTCAGACACTGGAAAAGTCATTTACATCGCTTTGCTTTATTTATGAAACAAAAATAAATCACAGAGCTTATGTTTATCAGTTCCTTTTATACATAAAAAGAGTACAAATTTAACATTAACATTTTGTTGTGAAAAGTTGCTTAAATGCATTCTTTCACTGACATAATCATCTTAAACACTTTCTTACATAACTCTTCTTTCTGTATTCATTTTTGGAGTGGCAAAGTTACATGCATTCTCCACTAAGTCTGCACACTATGTGGTTTAGACTTTATCCCAGTCAGACAAAAATAACTACTGCAAATATTAACAATAACATCAAAAACCACAACATAGCTCTCCAAAATGCAAAACTCACTCACAGCCAATTCGGCCCCTTTCCAAGCTTTAGTTCCAATTTTACTCACTTTCTTTTATAAGCTGTTAAATTGTGTCAGAAATAAACAGACTGAAATATTTGGCAAACATTTCTTTATAGGGCTGGGAAGACTCTGCTGACTCTGGCTCACAGCGACCACAACAGCTACTGCCACCCTTACCGCCAGGCTGGGAGGAGAAAGTGGATAACCTGGGTCGCACCTATTTTGTCAATCACAACAACCGTTCAACGCAATGGAAGAGGCCCTCTAACATGTAGGTCTAACTACAAAATGTCATCCTATTATACAACGGGACATAAAGATAAAAGTGTTTTGTTTTTTTAAGTGATGTTATTTCGGAAACTGAGAGCGATACTCAGCAGCGGCAGATTCACCAAGAAGCCCATAGAGTTTTCCGCTCCAGGCGCCACATCAGTGAAGACTTAGAAAATGAGCACCTTGAGCCCAGAGACTTGGATAATGTAAACTAATATCAACTACACATTGTTCAAGAATGTTAGGAGGAGCTTTAAAACTGGTATTCTTTGTCTTACAGTCTTGGGAGCTGATTACAGAGGAAGATCCCAATGACACTTTAGCCCAGTCTCTGCCTGGTACTTCTTCTGTTTTGACACCACAGCATCCCACAACACCGGTCACTCAAGAGTTCTCTGAAGATTTGAACATGAGACTGTCCCTCACAACAGATACGAATGGTGAAATGCCAGGACCAAGCACTGCTCTGGTGAGAGGCTAAACAAAACAAAACAAAACAACAAAATATAGTACAAATCAAATTAACCATAGTGGAGCCTTGATGACCTTTCTGTGTATTTTGTTTTCTTCACCAGCAGAGCCAGCTAACAAATAGACTCCGCTCATCCAGCATGACGGATGGTGTCAGTGATCAGGCCCAAGCCCCTCCTCTAATGGTACATGTCTTTGAAACCCTCAAATACTTGTTCCTTATTTACCCAAACCCTTGCCATTCCTTTTAACCTGTTTTTATACTAAACTTCCAGTGAGTGTTTTCCCTTCAAAATTCTTTCTGCTGCTTTGCTTTTGTTCTATCTGCTGTTGTTTCCTTAATAACTGCAATATTTAATTCATTTCTGTTGTCACAACTCTTGTCAACTTTATATCAAAGTGTTTTCAATTTGTCCTGTATCAAAAATATTCTTATCAGAAAAAGGTTGCTACAGTCCTATCTGAAATAGTACAAGGTTATATTGCAGTTAACTTTCCTATTCACTGCTGCTATCTGGAGCTTTTTGATTGCAGAAATCTTTGTCTTATTAACTGAGATTACTCTTGGAACACAGTAAAATCTAGAAGATCTCAAAAGTACTTAAAAGTAGAAGAGCTTTCATCACTGTGACATTGTCAACCTTACCTGCTGTTTTGACGCCTAATTTGTCAGGATTGGGTTTTTAAACTTGCAGGCGTGAGTGAGAAATGCACATTGTTGTATTGTGGCTTAGTTGCCAGCAGTAATAGGATCATCTCTTTGTTGGAGCAGGTTGAGAATAAGAGACAAACTTTGGGTCAGATGTGCGCCATTCACCACTGAGTCACAGCATCACACTCAGCCAGAGGCATTTGTCAGGCATGATTCACCTTGATGAACTTGGTGATGACTTTGGTCAGCCAACAGAAAGTACAGTTGTTGAGGCTAGACTTTCTCTTTATAAACCCAGTAACCATGTTTATGTATGGCTTTGTAAGATAAGTCATCAAAAATCTGACTGTTGATACATAATTAGATAATTAAATGGATTATAGAGTTTATCCCTATAATTTATCCTATTACTGTCAATAATTGTATTAAGCTTACAGTTTCTAAAAAGAAAATCACAATGTTGTTTAACCTTGCATCTTAAATTACCTTTTCTCCTTACTAAAATCACAAAAAATCACCTGTCATTATCCCGCTCTGATTTGCACTAAATCCTTGTCAACCAGTACACCCACTGCCCCTTCTTCACAATAAAAACAAAACTAAAGACCATCTTCCCCTATTGTCCACACCAGCGAAGTTCCCAATCCAGAAGAACCAGAGCTCAGACAGTCACAGGTGGCGAGGAGCCCATGGTAATATCAATGTTTATACGGTACTCTTCCCATCATAAAGACATATTTAATACTAACATTCACTTTATACAAAATACCTCATAGTACTGTTGTACTTAATTTCAAAACAAATGCCATTTTATAGTTTTAATGTTTACAAAATTTCGACACATTACGCTCAGAGATATTCAGTTGTGTTATTTGTAGTTTTTAATAGACCAGTTACAAGGGTGACCACCTCAAATAGTAAAAAGGACAAGCTATTAAATGTGGGTGGACATGGAGAGACTCATAAATAAGCTCATAGATAATAACTACAGCAACCATGTGAGTTTTAGTTTGTATCAAACATAACACAGAGACAGTAATAGCAATAGGTGCGTATGTATATATTTTTTTATATTTCTTGTGGCATCAATGGAAAAGTGGTATGTTCTCTGAACAGGAGCAAAAAGGGTCCTAAATGGTGGTGCAGGACAACCAAAAGAGGGCCTGGTGGTCACCTTACATAAACATTATCAATTATTTCAATTTTTTTTGGCTTGTAATTCTATATGTATGTATATATATCTTGTCTTACCCTAACCATTTAATTCCCCTATGCAGGAAAACATTTCAAGAGGTCTTCCAGAGTTATTTATGCTGTGCTCTTTTCTATACTCGCCCAGTCTCCTTCTGCCACCACTTTCTCCCTGACCACACCTGGCCTGCCCCCTGGATGGGAAGAGAGAAAAGATGCCAAAGGAAGAACATATTACGTCAACCATAACAACCGCACCACAACCTGGACTAGGCCCATTGTGCAGGTGGGACCACAGGACCCTCCCCTGGCTCTAAGCACCATCTGCATATGTTTGCTGGACCTCTTCCTCTCTCCCCTTTGTCTTTGTTCTCTCTGTAGCTGCAACAAATAATGGACATTAGCCAACTGTCTAATCCCAGCGTTTGCTTGTCTGTCCGTCCCCATGCCTTTCTATTGTGTCAAGTGTGTTTGATGTCATTTTGCAAATAATTTCTTCTTCTTCAACTGTAATTGTAGTTAATTTGTCAGTTCCATGCATAGAAAAAATATGATTCAAGGATTTCCCAAATTACTCTTCTTTTTGGAGGCAGCAATAACAAATTTCTTTGACATTTTAGGAATACCCTTTTGACCGCAGAGCTTGCACAAATGTCTTCCAGAGCAAGTTTGCATGTTATACATCATGTTTTTTTCACACCCCGATTTGCTTTTTCATTTCTACTTTCTTACCTAAAAACATGTTTCTTTCAATGACAGCTCACTGAAGATGGAGCTAGTACGTCTGCCGCAGCCTCTGGAGGAGCCTCAGCATCAGCCTTGGCCCCTACCTCCACCCCCTCCTCCAGTGCTTCCAGCAACCACCTCCACGAGCCCCAAGTCCGACGACCTCGTAGCCTCAGCTCTCCCACTGTCACCCTCTCCACTCCCCTAGAGGTGAGAATGACCCGCCTGTACCAAGTTCTCCTCTCGCCATTTCCTTTTCCCAACACCTGCTAATTACCTTGCTTCTTTTTTTACCCTCATCCCCGTCATCAGTCTGAAATTACTTCTTCTGTAGCTCTCTCCATCAATCCCAAGTAGGGATGTCAACAATTAATCGATTAACAATTAATTGTCGATTAAGACGTTGGTCGAACAAAATGCATTAATTGTAATTAATCGCTAATCGCGGACACGCGCACCCGCGTGGTCACGAAACAAGGCAACCGCGCACCGCGCTGCGCCAAGCCAAGCTCGACTCACAGCCGGCCGCAGGCACCAACGGCACTGCTCAGCAGCCCCGGTGTAAGCGCGAGGCGAGATCGAACCATAGTCCGTAGTCTCCGCCTGAGCCACAAACCAGCCGCACGAAACCAGCAGCGGCACGTGGTGGTTTAATCCTGGTTTAGTCCAGGTCTAGACCTGGTCGAGTCCTGGTTTAGTCCAGGTCCAGTCCAGGCTTAGACCTGGTCTAGACCTGGTTTAGTTCTGGTCTAGACCAGGTCAGGTCTGGTTTAGTCCACGTTTAGTCCTGGTCTAGTCTCTTAGCCAATCAGGACAGAACACAATACACTATAAAAAAATGTTACACTATAAAAAAAAATTTGAAAATTTTTTAAAAAATCTGCGAACCGCGATAGAGCGAGGGACTACTGTATTTTGTTATTCAGCATCAATACATTTGTCTGCTTTTTACTAAGGAATAATTAATTGAGGAATATACAGTATAATAATACGATGATATATTTTTGACTCAGTGTTATGTTACTATAGCTTATATTCTTAAAGACCCTATTGAAACACTAAAATTCAGGTGAAAAATGCCGCTTATCAGTTAATCGTTAATCGATCGATAAGGTCAATCAACTATCAATTAATGAATTAATCGATAATTTGCATCCCTAATCCCAAGCATGGCAATTTTCAGCTTTTTAAAAAATGCTAAGAATGCTTTTTTTCTTCATTTACTATTTTCATAACTATTGTTGTTTATTTTTATTTATTTATTTATTTGACAGGAACAGTACATTAAACATTGCCACCAACAGGTCACCGATGTCTATGCACATAAGGCTTATAGCCATTAGCTAATTTGCAGCCTCCGTCCCTGTTAGGCTTTTAAGGTGTAGGGGGAGAACAGTTAATAAAAAGCAGTTAATGAAAAAGGGGGTTAATAAAAACAGTTAATAAAAAGGGGAGAACAGTTAATAAAAAGCATAAAAAACACACACATAAAAGATTGTCCATGACTCCTTCATTTGTATACTTTTGCACTAAATTGCACATTTCTTTAGGAGCAAGGCCATTAAGGCACTTAAAAATGGCTTTTAAAAATGTAAAATTTACAAAGTTCTCAAATGTCATCGTGTTATATTTTTTGATAATTTTACAATGATGCCATTTGGTTTTTGGTCAAATATCTTAAGTGCTTGTTTATGCAGCGATACCAAAGGTTTAAGAACAGATTTTGTGGCTTGGCCCCAGACAATGGAACAATATGCCATGTGGGATAAAATCATAGCATGCAAATATACTTTTGCAGCTTGATTGGATACACAGGATAACCACTCCCAAATACTTAAATTCATGTACCTGCTCTATTTCATGTTTATCAATGATTATTTTAAGTTCATTGTTTGTTATTTTCTTCAGTGAAAAACACATCTGCATACATTTGGCAAATGGTCTCTTTGCAGACTTTTGGCATATCATTTATATACAAGCAGAAAAGCAGAGGGCCCAAAATGGACCCTTGCGGTACACCCAAATTACATTTTTGTATCTCTGATTTTACACCATTTATTTTAACACATTGTTGTCTCTGTTCAAGATAGGATTTAAACCAACTTGATGCATGTGTAGAGAAATTTAGTTGTTTCAATTTCCTTATCAGGACCATGTGGTTTACAGTATCAAATGCTTTTGTAAAATCAAGAAATACTGCTCCAACGCATTTACCATCATCTAAAGTGCATTTTACAAATTCTGTAAAATGGCAAACTGCCATTTCAGTAGAATGGTTTTGTCTAAATCCATATTGTTTAGAATTAAGTAGTTTATTTTCTTCCAAATAAGTCATTAACTGTTCAGCCACCAACTTCTCTAGTACCTTTGATATTACAGGTACAATTGAGATAGGCTGATAATTACATGCCTCCTCAGCTGCCCCAGACTTAAAAATTGGTGTCACAACAGCAGTCTTAAAGCCTCGAGGGAATTCACATTTTTCTATTGATAAGTTTACTAAATGTAATATTGGTTTTAATACAATTGCACTATGCTTCTTGATTAAGGAGGTGTCTAGGTCAAACATATCTTTTGCTTTTGAAGAATTTAATTGGCTAATAATTTTCTCAATCACCTTGACCTTTCCTTGGTTCCTTTCATCTAAGACCATCTACTTTAGTTTCTGTTCTATTTCTAATAGACATATACACAATCAACTTTTGCTGTTATTGCTTTTCATATGGCTAGTTTTGCTTGTTTGGCATGTTTTAACAACCAAATGGTTTTAGAAAAATAATTGCCCTGTAGTTATTATAACATTCAAAGCTGGGATGTCTGGATTCATTTTCAAGAGTCTTTATTAATATGGTGCTGGGCACCCTATAGGAATTGCTTTCTGTTGCATTTCCTACTATTGCCTAGTAACCCTTTGAAAGATCAAAGGGTTACTAGGCAACTTGCCTAGGCAAGTTGCCTAGTAACCCTTTGATCTTTCCTTTGATGTTCTGGTCTCAAGATTATTATTAGGGGGCCAAGCACCGGAGGTGCTGGGCACCCTCTAGGAATCGTATTCCGTTGCCTAGGCGAGTTGCCTAGTAACCCTTTGATCTTTGCTTTGATGTTCGGGTCTCAAAGTTATTATTATTATTAGGGGGCCAAGCACCGGAGGTGCTGGGCACCCTCTAGGAATCGTATTCCGTTGCCTAGGCGAGTTGCCTAGTAACCCTTTGATCTTTGCTTTGATGTTCGGGTCTCAGGATTATTATTATTATTATTCTTCTAGTATAGGAAGTCTATGGCAGCCCCTAGAACCGTTTGGTAAAAAGTTGTGAAATTTGGCAAGCACATTCCAGCCAGTCTCCTCATTACCCACAGCAATTTATAGGTCCCCAGCTCCAACCGTCTAGTGGCACCAGCAGGTCAAAGTTGCAGAAATTTGTCAACTGCCTAGCAACGCACCTAGCAACCTTTGATCTGTCTTTGATGTGTCTGTTCTGACAGGGTTAGACCCTGACCCTGTCAGACCCTGTCAGACTCTGTTAGATCCTGTCAGACCTTGTTAGACCCTGTCAAACGGTGCTTGGCCCCCGCATTGCTGCTTGCAGCTATATTTATTATTATTCTAGTATAGGAAGTCTATGGCAGCCCCTAGAACCGTTTGGTAAAAAGTTGTGAAATTTGGCATGCACATTCCAGCCAGTCTCCTCATTACCCACAGCAATTTATAGGTCCCCAGCTCCAACCGTCTAGTGGCACCAGCAGGTCAAAGTTGCAGAAATTTGTCAACTGCCTAGCAACGCACCTAGCAACCTTTGATCTGTCTTTGATGTGTCTGTTCTGACAGGGTTAGACCCTGACCCTGTCAGACCCTGTCAGACTCTGTTAGATCCTGTCAGACCTTGTTAGACCCTGTCAAACGGTGCTTGGCCCCCGCATTGCTGCTTGCAGCTATATTTATTATTATTATTATTATTATTATTATTCTCATATAGGAAGTCTATGGCAGCCCCTAGAACCGTCTGGTAAAAAGTTGTGAAATTTGGCATGCACATTCCAGCCAGTCTCCTCATTACCCACAGCAATTTATAGGCCCCCACCCCCAACCGTCTAGTGCCACCAGCAGGTCAAATTTGCAGGAATTTTCAGGAATTTGTACCTTTGATCTGTCTTTGATGTGTCTTTGATCTAGCCGAAGTGAGCTCTGGGAGCCTGGGAAGCCTGGCTAACAGACCCTGTTTGACCCTGTTAGACCCTGTCAGACCCTGCATGCGGCCTACATGCTGAGGCCTACATGCACCTTCGGTGCTTGGCCCCACATTGCTGCTTGCAGTTAATAATAATAATAATAAATAATAAATAATAATTAATAATAATAATTTAATTAATTAATTAATTAATTAATTAATTAATTAATTAATAATAGTATTAGTTTTTATTTGAAGGGACACACATTAGCACACATTCAGCAGCTCACATACATTACAACTTCAAAGATCAAAGATCAAAGTCAGCTTTATTGTCAGTTCTGCCATATGTGTTTAACATACAGTGAATCGAAATTTCGTTTCTCTCTGGCCAGGTAGTGCAAAAAAGACAGTGTACAAAATACAATACAAAGACAAAACAAAAACTATCTAAGACAAAAATCTTAAATCTAAAAACTAAAATCTAAGATCTAAAATCTGAAAGCAGTGCAACAGAATAAATAAATACCTATTTACAGATGTCCAAAAATGTGCAGTGCGCATCAAAAATGTGCAATGGAAGATATAGCAGTGAAATGGTAATGTCACAGTGTCTGCGTACTCCTCAATGTCTGTGTGGTTGTTGTGTGTGTCTGTTGTGCTGAGGCAGTGCTGTAGTGCAGACGAGGCCCCTCTGGCCACACCTGGATCTGCTTCAGAACCGGTTTGGAGACCCTCACCCGGGGTCTGTATGCCGGTCTGAGCAGAACAGAGATGCGGTCAGAGAGGCCTATGTGGGGAGGCCACCCTGGGGGTGTGTGTACAGTGTGATGCAGCAGTACATCACACCAGTCTGGTAATTGGGGATACAAACGTAAGAGGATATTGTTTTAATAAGTTTTCATTTATTCCACTGTAAAGGCTATGTAGTGGAGTTATACCTTTTACACATGAAGTTGTTCAGTCATAGCCATATTTGTCTGTTTATTAATCATGTTTTTTAGGGAGCCAACAATATTCCTGTTCGAAGGGCAGTCAAAGACACCTTCTCGAACCCGCAGTCTCCTCAGCCATCACCCTACAGTTCACCCAAGTCGCAGCATAAGACACAACAGAGCTTCCTCCCCCCGGGCTGGGAAATGAGAATAGCCCCTAATGGACGACCTTTTTTCATCGACCACAACAGCAGAACAACCACTTGGGTGAGATATGACAATAACAATTGTCAGCATGTGTATGTTCCAGATTTTGACTAGTTGCTGTTAGTGACATCTAGTGGTGTGAAAGTTGATATACAAACTGCTTTGGTCCCAAATATCTTTATTTTGTGTAAAAATGAAATGCTCCTTTATTTCTTCCAGGATGATCCCCGATTAAAGTATCCTGTCCATATGAGGAATAAGAACTCAATGGAACCTGGTGAACTTGGTCCACTTCCTGTAAGTGCTTCATAGTGGAGTGCCTCAAAAGCAAATCACAATTCCTTTCCTTATCTTTCAATGCTGAGTCTGTTTTCACGTTTGTGCTTTAAATCAGTTTCTATTCAATGAAAGTGACTCTGGCTTTAGCATGTCCATTAAAGAGGATGTATTGAACTTCCATGGGGTATGAAGTGCTAAAAAATTTTTGGTGGGTTGAAAATGCTATAGTCACCAAAAACAACACAGTAAAAGCTGAATTTTTTTCAGTTTAGTTTTAGACATTACAAAGAAAGGGCTGAACAGAGTCTCAGAGTGGGCTGAGTCTTAGACAAGCGATGTGATTTTGTACACTTAACTGTAAGGAGGATTCGAATAGTGCCAGTGAGATAATATGCCCGAATGATTCAGAAAACCATTTCAGTTTTTGATGAGCAAACCACATTATAACCAGGAAGGTATCTATGGTTATAACAAGATAGAAAGCTCAAAAAAGTTGATTTGGCATAATGCTCCCTCTTTAACAGCTCAGTTTATGCAGGATTAATCTGAGTACAGTTTTGCTCTATTGACTTAATTTGTCTTATTTGTAGAGCTTATTTTGTAGGTTTTTAAATCTGTACTTGCCAAAAGTGTTTTAGTAATTAGTTATTAAAAGCATAACTATTTTGAGGAGACTTTTGCTGAGGTTTTTGCATCTCATGAGTTTGTGTGGTGTGTGCATGTATGTCTCTTTTGTCTCTCCATTCTGGTGGATCTAATGTTTGCTTCTTCTTCTGCACCTGGCCATGTCTGTTTGGCAGCACCTACCAGAGGAGGTTGGTTGGTGCCTCCCTCCATCTGCCTGCCTACCTGTCTGGTGGTCCAGTCAAATGCCTGCAGACAGCCTTGCATTTTATTTTTCAGTCTCTCCTCTAAAATGTTCTTTTCCCCCTCTTTCTGTCAAGCCCAGCATGGATGAACTGAACCACTCCCAGTCAATACTACTATAGCTGCCTCCCTGCATCATCACAATCACCCTTTTGTGTTTAACATGCACCTTATGCCCCCCTCTGACTGCTTCTTTGTTACACTGTGCTACTAAAATGGTGTGATACGATCACTAATAAGCACCTGTGAAAAGACAGTTAATTAATCAATCTTGATTAAAAACAAAAAAAGGACTGTAAAAAGCATGTTATTTTTATTTTATTTTTTTGGTTTCCACTCATGCAGTAGCAGCACCTGGAAACATTCAACATTTATGCTTGTATTTAATAACAAGCTTGATCACAGCCTTTCCCTACCCCATAAAATATTTGCAAAATTACAGTCTTTGATTTGCCCTAACGCTGATGCCGTATGAGTGAGTGTGCGTGTGTCTGACACTATCACATGTAGCCATTGTGTCCGTGGTGTATTGGTTTATACTGCAGTTATGATATAACTTCTATTTTGTTCTCGTATCCCTGCCTGGCTCCTGTTTCAGACCTTTCTCAAATAGAAGCAAAAATCCCTCCCGGTCCTTTTTTGTTTGATTGATTGATTGAGCTTAGTGGTTTTGAGCTTTTAAATGTTCAGTTGAATGATTACCATAGTTCAATCAAGCAAGGACGCAAATGGATGGATTTCAATTACTATTTGATGGCCTGCTTTTTGTTGTCATTGAATACAATCTGTGCATATTTTTATTCATATATATTCATATATATATTTCTTTTTTTTCCCTTTTTAGCCGGGATGGGAAGAAAGGGTCCACACAGATGGTCGTACCTTCTACATTGATCACAGTAAGCCATTCAAATAAGCCAAGTCATTTGTGCCTTCATTTAACTTGTCCTTTTTCCGTATAACTGGTATTGCACAGTTACAGATGGGGAACTAGCAAAGAACAGAGACAGAATGTTCTTATGGCAGTGTGTTATTTTTGATGATAATTAGAAGAGAATGATTTGACTATAGTAGTTTTAAAGGTCCCATGGCATGAAATTTTCACTTTCTGAGGTTTTTGAACGTTAATGTGAGCTCCCCTACCCTGTTTAGCCCCCCCCATGGTTAAAAGTTGCGAAATGTCTAAACTGAGCATTTGCGATCCTTTTCTGCGTTACAAAAAATCGGAGCTCAAACGGGCGATTTTGACCAAGGCACCTTATTGACGTCAGATCGAAAAAAGAAATGCAAATGCAGTTCCACCCCCGTCTGTCTGTACTCAGCGTCTCTGTAAATCACGCCCAGAGAGTTTGGACTGCGAATGCGCTAGGCAATGCGAAATGCGTTTTTTTATTTGCCTGGAGGCACGTCCGAGTGTTTCTAGGCTTGGAAGTCCTTTATCTGAGCCTCTGGACCTTTGAACAGCAGTGGTTTAATTTTATTTTCTGTGGAAATGTGTTTATTTTTCAATGGAACGCTTCAAATCTCTCCCCCCGTGCAAAAACACGGAAATGGATCAGCTGAGAGCTCAGAGCGAGAGCGGAGACTTTGGCCACGCCCCCACCCTCTACTATAGGCCATCTCTTTTCTCCTCATTTGCATTCAAGCAACAATGCCCATTATGGAGTGTTCAGAGAGAAAAACAAATACTCTTTCTCATCTTATCTCTGTGAGTGTTGATTTTGAAGAAGGATTCATTTACAGTATTAGGGAACCATTAAGGAGCCATATAAAAGCATCAAGAAGTACCATGTCATGGGATGTTTAAAAGGTAATATGAGGCAGTTCTTTTGTTTGACCTTTAACTGTTTTATTCAGATACAAAGAACACTCAATGGGAAGACCCTCGCCTGCAGAGTCCAGCTATCACAGGACCAGTGAGTTAAAATGCCCTTTATTCTCAAAATATGAATAACTACATAGAAATGTCACTGGTATCCCACTGTAATGGCCACTTCTCAAAATAAGTATGTCATTTGTATAATAATCATTAGTACTTTGTAAGTACTTTGATTGCAGTATTCACATACCAACACCTTGTTGCCACTTAAAGCACCAAATGTAACACCAGCACTGTTTCCATGACCTCTTTTCATATGTATTTATTTATGTAGGTATACATGCATAAATAAATACATGCATACCAGCTTAATGCAATAACCCTTTTACGTTGTTCCTTTCAGGCTGTCCCCTACTCAAGAGAATTCAAGCAAAAATATGATTATTTCAGAAAGAAATTAAAGAAACCAGTAAGTGTGTGTGTGTATATAAGCAATAGCAATAAATATAACACATTCAGTTTTTATTTGAATGTCAATCATTTGTCCTTACTCTTCTTGCATTTTAGGCAGACATTCCCAACCGTTTTGAAATGAAGCTGCACAGAAACAACATCTTTGAAGAGTCCTACCGTCGCATTATGTCTTTGAAAAGACCAGACGTCCTGAAAGCTCGGCTCTGGATTGAGTTTGAGTCTGAGAAAGGCCTGGACTACGGCGGAGTGGCCAGAGAGTGGTTCTTTCTCTTGTCTAAGGAGATGTTTAATCCTTACTATGGCTTATTTGAATACTCTGCTACGTAAGTACTGCTTTTTACTTTTTTTTTTTTTTCCATTCTTGTTGGGGATATGGCCAAACAACTGTTAAATGAATTGAGTTTAAGAAAGGCTGTGAAGTAGGAACCATGGAAAATTCTGTGGTCATTTAGTTTTCCTATGAGACTTGTTTAGAATTTCCTTTTTGTTTGAGCAAGATTTCCTCACATTGAAATGGTCATCCTGATGAAGTTGCTTCCCACGTCCATTTAGTTTAGTTTTTCTTTTTTTTTTTTTTCTTTTTTTTAGCTTTTCGTCGATTTGTCATTGTTTGTGTTACATTTTTAATGAATTCTAGTATTCCTCATTACATTTTTACCTGTTACTTAATACAGTCTTTGCATATTGCAGATTTTTTTCCATATTACAATTTTTCAATTTTAATTTTCAGAGATAATTACACTCTTCAAATCAACCCTAACTCTGGCCTCTGCAATGAGGATCATCTGTCATACTTCAAGTTCATTGGTCGTGTAGCAGGAATGGCTGTGTTTCATGGAAAGCTGTTAGACGGTAAACACTGGATTTTCTTTTATCCAAGTGTTATGTATTTATCCACTGACAACTGTTTGTACTGTAGGATTTTTTATTCGACCATTTTACAAAATGATGCTAGGAAAGCAGATTTCTTTAAAAGACATGGAGTCTGTGGTATGTGGTACTCATTGAGTAACTTAACAAACATATTCACATATATTATTGAATTTAAGTGTGTACCTCTCTGTAGGATAGCGAATACTACAACTCCCTCAAGTGGATCCTTGAAAATGATCCCACTGAGCTAGATTTAAGGTTTTGCATTGATGAAGACAACTTTGGACAGGTGGATAACTTTCATATTCAGAAATTCTTAAAATGCCTAAATGCACATTATCAAATAATTACTGCTACATTTGTGCTTTGCTCCCACAGACGTACCAGGTTGATCTGAAGCCCAACGGTTCTGACATGGTGGTGACCAATGAGAACAAAAAGGAATACATTGAGTAATTACTTCTTATCATCTCATAAACTTAAATATTATTATTTATTTTATTTTTTTTGTAAAATCAACAAGTATAAACATATTTACATTTCTTTCCAATAGCCTAGTCATTCAGTGGAGATTTGTGAACCGTGTGCAGAAGCAGATGAATGCTTTCCTGGAGGTAACATATTTATAGAGTTACCACTTGGGGGCAACACACATCACGTTAATGCTTCCATTGTCCTTTTGGGGCGGCAGTAGCTCAGTTGGTAGAGCGTTTGTCCACTGATCCAAAGGTTGGCGGTTCAAATCCCGCTCTTGACATAAGAAACATCAGTGGTTGAGCCGTCAGATCCACTGACCCACAGGTTGGTTGGTACGATTCCAGCTCCCACAGATGAATGCTGCCGTTGTGTCCTTGGGCAAGACACTTAACCCACCTCGCCCCCAGTGTCTGCGTACACTGGTGTGTGAATGCAGTGTATGTGTGAATGGGTGATTGGTTCCTTGTTGTAAAGCGCTTTGGGTGCCTTGAAGGTGGAAAAGCGCTATATAAAGATGTGACCATTTACCATTTTCTTTAATGGATACATTTTTTTAAAAATAGTTAATTACTGCTTTACCTATCAAAATGTTTTTGTTTTCAGGGTTTCACGGAGCTCATTCTCATAGATCTTATCAAGATATTTGATGAAAATGAATTGGAGGTATGTCAAACTTAATTATATCCAGAGTGCTATTTGCTGTGATAATTATATAATAACTTGAACTAAAAGTGATAATTGAGTGTTTGGTTTGTCATTGCAGCTGCTCATGTGTGGTTTGGGTGATGTAGATGTCAACGACTGGAGACAACACACTGTTTACAAGAATGGCTACTGCCCTAATCATCCAGTCATACAGTGGTTTTGGAAGGTATTGGATTCATTCAGTTCACTAATTATTAGCCATTTTGCTGTCTTTTTGACTACCTAACCCCCATTGTATCTATCTGCCAAGTCCATTGGCCTTGCTTGAAAAGATCAAAGTCTGTTATAATGGGTTTGTTTACTTTGATAAAAGTTCTAGGCTGCCCTGGTCAACACTTGTCATGACCAGTACTCTTCAGACACAGTATGCTCATGAGTAAACCATGATAAACAGCTGGTTTACAACATAAATAAAACATAAATAATTTTATTTAACTGAATCACTTAAATATATTCTGTATTTAAATCAGGTTGTACTGTTAATGGATGCTGAAAAAAGGATCCGACTTCTTCAATTTGTCACTGGAACTTCAAGAGTGCCAATGAATGGCTTTGCTGAACTTTACGGTATGCATAAATGCTCAGTGTTACCATTAAAGCTAAAATGTATTCAGTCAAAATGTCAACCAACCAGTCAACCCTCTTAGAGACAAAGGCTGGCAAGTTCCAACAGTTACTGTTATGTTTTTGTGCCCAGGTTCTAATGGCCCGCAGCTGTTCACTATTGAGCAATGGGGGACACCAGACAAGCTGCCAAGAGCTCATACATGGTATGTAACCAGGCTTTAATAAAACAATGATTAACATGCATAAGACCCCTAAGCATAATGTCTTCCTTTTAGTTTCAACCGCTTGGATCTCCCAGCCTATGACTCCTTTGAAGACCTGAGGGAGAAACTTCTCATGGCTGTGGAGAATGCACAGGGCTTTGAGGGCGTTGACTAAAGCATCTGGCCACACTGCACAACAAACAATCCAAACAAGAACAGGCCAGAGGGAAGTCCAAGCAGCTGTCGGTTGTAGCAGTTTTCTCTGAGCATGTAGTACTGTAATCTCAACTGCAACATGACACATGGCAGCCACTTTTTGGAACAGTAATGTCTTCATCTTTCAATCTTTTTAAAGTGAGTTCACTACTTGGGGGTGCTGTGAAGGAATAGTGAGCCAAATGCATCTTTCTGATGAACTGGCATGAACAGTGACTGACTATCTGACCCATGTACAGTCTAATTTACTATTCTCTTTGTCCTGTGAAAATCGACAGTGCTGGAATAACACTAATGCATTTCAAGAGCTCCTTTGTGTATGTTATAGCACAGTATTTGAGCACCCTTCAGTGAATGGGTTCAAGCATGGCCTTAATCTGGCTCATTCATGCACTATTTCTCTATAAAACCTGCAAAGGCACTATGATCACACAATTCTCAGATCCTTTGACCAACACCAGATTACCTTAGGAATGCTAGCCACTCAAAAATCAGGAAATGGGCGTACTTCACAGTAAAGCCTTGTCTAAGTTTTGTGGTCATTTATTGCCGCTGCAGCCTTTTATAAAATAATTTACTCATTTTTTTTTAGCTATATGGAAGGGTTTAAAAACTGGGGATGCAAAAGTCCTAAAAGATGAATTTTATAGTTTTTGTGAGTTTTCATGGAAAAAGGTGATTTTTTTAAATCATTAGTTATGAATATGATTCTAATAGGAATTTCCTCTCAAACCTATTTGTACTGATGAACAATGATGTTTACTATTTTGACAGTTCAATATAATCATGTGATGTGTAAGGCTAGTCTGGGGAATAATTAGTCCTTATCATTTGTTAAAGTGATAGCATAAAATGGTTTATATTGTGTTTCTACGGAAACAGCATGAAACTGTATCCTGTGTTTGCTTTAAATACATAGTTAATGAACGTGCAATCTTGATGGAGTTGGAGGGCCAACTAAAAAGTTGGTTAGTTGCTTCGTTATAACAATATTCTGCCTGTTGCTGTTCATAATGCTGTAAATTGTTATTGAAAAAAAGTCCTTTCATGATATATAAATATGTGTATAACATTAAATAGAAGTATTACTGATTAATGACACTAAATGAAGCTGTGCGTGCAGATGATTGAGAGAGAAGCTGTGATTGTCACTAAATTTAAATCGCATGTTAAGATCTATGTTTTCTTTTATAATACCTACGAACCAAAAGGGCACTTTATTGATCACTCCGAGGTTATGTGAGTATTGTACATCTTATGTCATTAACATGAATGTGATTCTTTCTTTCCAGTTGGAGCACTTACTTGGTGCAATATACAATAGTCTAAGTCTTAGCTGCTACTAACAATAAAACAGATTGACAGAAGTGATTTGGAAGCATCTATTTCTTTTGTACTTTCCTGCTTACAAATCCCGGCCTACTGTAAACAAAAAAAAAAACAAAAAAAAAAGCTAAAGGTTCTGTTTTTATAGAGAAGTTTCTTTTTTATTCACTGGTCTAAAATATTAGATTACTGCTCTTGTTCATCAACTCTGTGGTTCTTATAATTTCTGTCAAATAAAAATGAAACTTCTCAGTCTCTCAGTCTGTTGTCTTGTTTGCATTTTACATTTTGTAAACCAGTAGTTCTCAAATTGTGGCATATGTACACAAGCTTGTTGGTAAGTGAACTCCTTGCAATGTATTCTATTTCAGATCTAATTTACCCCCAATTTAGACTTTGTATAGTCCTAGTATATATAGGTCTGGTTTAAATCTGGTGGGACTCAGAAGGCTAAATATTTTCATTCGTGCTAAGACACTTTATGTTAAATGAATTTTAAGTATTTGTTCTAAAATTGGATACACATTTTTCCACAGCAGTGCCTGATGGGGCCACCCTGCAAATAAATGACATTTCATATATCCAGTTTGTGTTTGAGCACGTGCTGTGGTCAAAAGACCTCCGTTCATTCACTCAGACAATCAGGGAGTTATCAGCTTCAAGGACAAGTAAATAAAAGCCACCCAGCCACTGGGACATTCATCAAAACCTCCTAACCCCAGAGAGATCACAGAGCAGGAGCCAACCGCATTTAAGATCCACTTTAACTCCCAGATCATTTTAATCAGAATTAAGTACCTGTCGCTTCTGTTGCTTTTTAATGAGGATTTGAATTTGGATTAAAACAGCACTTGTGATGAAATATTGATATATATTAACAAAAATATGCTACTACATCAACCTAGACAACAACTAACCTAGACATCCAGTAGCATGTGTACTGCTAACATATAGATTCAAAATCTATAAGTATTTAGAAATGCTGACAATCATAATAGTATGTCCTTGAACATTTGATCTTTTGGTTATAAAATAGATGTGAGCCTTGTCACCAGAGTTGGGCAGCTTTTGTTCTTGCCTCCTTTTTCCCTCCAGCCTTCATCAGTGGTCAGGGTCGATCGATACTTCCCCTGTAGCTTATCACTGATGTGGAACTAGCTGTTTGTCCAAAGCATGCTGTGTCTACATAAAGAGTTGGACAGAACTGTGCTGGACCCCACATGCACCATGAACCACCCCATGGACCTCCTCTGTGTGGTACACTCACTTGTGGACTTTAACTGTTTGAACATAAGAAAAAACTGGGGGGACAAGAGTTGGTCACTGTTAGATTGAAGCAGCAGAGAGAAGAGAGCAGTTCTTAGGAGAGATGACGGTATGGGGTGCCAAGGTGAGCTACACTATCTGTAAGTATCCAGGTTGAACATTTTGCTTTCATTTAAATCTTTGTCATTTTATAGTCTACTTCTGCAATTACTTCAGCATTTATTTTTTTTAAAAAAGGGTCAAAGGTCAGCATATTTTTATATTTGGCACAATTTATTACCTTGAAAACAAATATAACAAATAGCAAAATATATTATTTGCTTTTTATATGAAAATCTCAATGTCAGGGAGTATTTTCTTTGCAAATGAAAGTATTGTTACACACATTCCACACAGTCAAGTAAACACAGGTGCTCTCATCTCACCAAAACTAGACTGTACTTTGACCACCACTGATATTGTTTTGTTTTTTAGGCTTCTTCTCGTCATTTTCTCCTGAATATTCCAATCTTCTCCAGAGCTGTGGAGTGTGACAATGGTGTTTGTGTCCTGATCATCAAACGCCATTATCACGCTAAATAGCTACAGTGAGAAAAAAACGTCAGTGAAGTTGTTAAAAAATATTTTTTTATTTTATTTATTTAGTTTTATTTATGAGACCTTAACAGGAGAGATGCATTGTGCCAGGTTGTAGCACTAGAGCTAATGTCCACCTGTAGTCCCTGGTGCATGTTTTTTAGGTTCTTTCTAGGTTCTTTTACTTGTATGTATGAGAAGACTCCTCGTAGTAGTAAAGCTAAACATAGAAGCACATGATATGACATATATGATACTAGCAGCACGATCATGCCCTGGAGAGTGACCTAGTTTTCTGTTAGAGGTGAAACAACAGCCGACCTGATGAAGCCAGTTATAGCACACATTTGTTTTTGCCCTACAGAGATGTGCTGTGTTTTTACCACCTGCTACTATCCTACAAATAGGTCAGTAAAGTTTTAATGTGACTGCAGAAAAAAATAAAATGTCTGTTTTTATTCCATTATGGCTTTGTTAACAACATTGCATTGTATCTATTAAAAACAGAATTTAATATAAAAAGCTATTGGATAAACTGTTCACTTGACATTACCTTGAAAGATAAAGTGATTGTGTATGGCACATGAATTGATGAGCATGTTCTACACTTCCATTACTTCCACACAGTTGTGTTTGTTGAATGAGTAATTACAGCATAAGATCCAAGCAGCAGTGACGATAGGCTACGAGTAGTCTTTGTACTTATGGTGGTTATACACACTACTTCAAAAATAGTTTTAACATCTGCAAAAAAGAGACTAAAAAATAATTGTTCACATTTCAATAATCATTTACAAAAACTATATCCTATTTAATAGACAGTACAATTAAATTAAAGTATAAAGAAAACATACAAATATGTTGCATTGCAACCAAAAGAATAGGGATGCACCATTATACTGTAATTAACGTTATGATGTTTCTAGCATCAACAGAAAATACAATAAAAAATGTATGCATCCCTAAAAGACAAAGCTAAAGGCATGTTATCCAATCAAATATTAAACGCTCATTAATTTAATGAACTATTATTTGAAAACATCACGTTACTGTCAAGCCACATGAAAATGCAAAATTTCAAGTGTTTAATCTGTCACAGTTTTTTTCATCATCAGACACTCTTAAAAAGTCTTTTTCAAATAAAATGTTTAAGAAATCAAGAGTCTATTAGCTCAGCTGTGTCCTCCACCCGCTCGCTCTGTTATGACTTCCCCTTCAGTGAAGACCCGAACATCTTTTTCTTGGGGATAGCTCCAGGTGGATCCTTGGACTTGGGGGCTGGTGCAGTCTTTTTCGGCTTTGGTTGCAGAGACTTAAGTCCCAGGATTTCACAGTATGTGTTGCACTGATGCAAGGCTTTGAACTGGTCAATAAAAGATGTGGCACAATTTCCTTTGAAGCCTTTGTACCTATTTAAGCAAACTCATGTTATAAATGTAATTTAATAGACAGACATCATTGTTTACATAACAGCCATCTAAATGAATGCTTACCCTTTCTTACCAGTGGCAATTCCAACATCAGTGAGCTTCATACCAACACCTATAAATGAGTTAAAGCATGTTGCATTATTACTATTTCAGTGGTTAAGGATATTGCAGTAATTGTTATCTGTACCTTGCATATCAGTGACAAGAAGGTTGCCATCAGTGTGGTGGTAAACCCAATGTTGAAATGCACAGCATTTCTGTCCTGCCTCAGAGTCCTTCCTCATTAGGTTTATTTCTTTACCATCCTTTACCGAATACTTCACAAAATCTCCAAACAGCTCCTCTTCAAGAGTGGCATAAGGTATGTCATTGGATGTCCGGTGGACCAGGTAGATGGGAATTATCCTTTACAAACCATAGAAAACAATAACTTAGATTCTGTCTTACAATGAACAGCAAAATGTTTAGATCACAGTTTCTTACTCTGGGACTGGTCCAAAAGCCTCAAAGGACTGAGCCACAGCAGTGTATGCTTTGATGTACTCCCTGGCAGTGTTCTGCACCTGACACTCCTGCAGTCATAAGGCACAAAACTTAAGATAACTTTTGTAAATACATTAAAATAAAATAAAAATAAAGAATCATAATCACCAAACTGTATTGAACCGATATGGTCTTTAATATATTTATTTATTTAATTTCTACACAGAAAACTATGTGGTCACGTGGTTTGCTAACGCAAGCTCAGCACTAGAGATGGACCCATACAGTCTATGGATGGAGCCCATGAGATAACCAAAATAGTTTTACATTGTAACCTATTTTACGCCACCGTAACGTTGATATTTTAAGAGCTCTTTATAAGGCGATATAATTATGTCTTTGATAAGCCTAAAATTGTTATTTGTACCATTTTATTGATGCTTTTTTTCTTTAGTTTTACAAATGTTCATGGCTAGAGTGCTGTCGTGCTATTTCGCGTACATTTTTATCCATATATTATGTATATTATGTTATATCATAATACATGTATCCTAATGGCCCTACCTCCACGGCAAGATTGAAGTTTTTCTGCACAAGTTCGTCGTTGTTGTTGGTTCCATAGCTGATGGCGTTGTGTACTTTAAGCACACAGGCGTGTCCTGGCATTAGCAGTGGGATCTGTCCTGCCTGCAGCGTGGTCCTGAAGGCCCGTCGGTGCATGCCCTCTCCGAAGTGGATCTTCTCAGTGACAATGCTCGCAGAATGACTCTCCCCAAAGTATTGTTCAGCCAGAAAGTCCTCTTTGAACATCAGTCTGGAGCAGTGAACGCTCTCCTCCTCATGGTCCACCTCAACAGGAACAGCTGGAGAAGGCGCATCACTTAATGGAACTGGTAAGTATACAGTCTATTTTAAATTTGTGTTTAGACTTACCAGGAGTGGTTTTAGAAGTTGTTGGGATGACAATCTGACTGAGCACTGTAGAGGAAGCTCTCATTATTAGTTTAAATCATATATAATTATGACATTAAGTATATGTACAACATACATTCATAGGTAAGCAAGAAGTCCAGGGTGACCCTTCCATGTACATTTTTCAGTTCACACTGGTACTTCCCCAAGTCTTTGTGGGAAGCATTGGAGATGGTCAGCGATACTCTACTCTCATCCCCTGCACTTCAAGAACAGGTACGGTAAATGTGTCAAAAAGGAATTACTTTGCACTTTATATTGAATGATCATGTGTTATAACCTATATAACAAATACCCCACCCCGACTTAAAAATAACATTGAAGAGATACAAGAAAGTTCGTTAAATTAGTGCCGATACTACTCTTAGAAAAAATATTATCTAATACTTAAGTAAATTTAGTAAATGTGACATTTTGCTATATCTTCATTAGCTCACCACTCATAAAAGTATCTGTTGTTCAGGTGATTTGTAGTTTTGAGTGTAAGGTAAGAATAAATTGTATAAAATAAAATACCTCCTCTTAATTTCAGCCAGAACAGCGCTGTCTTTCCTCCATGTGACTGTGTAGTCAGTGAGAACATCTGAAACCTGATACCAGAGACAAAGGCTCTGGGGGTCTCCACTCACAGGCACTGCCTGGATGGGCTGCACAACCTTAAGATCTGTAAATGAAAATATTTCTATCACTGGCCTACAAAAATCCTACCAATTGGTAAAAACAAATAAAAAATGTACCTTGCTTCGGTTTAACACTTTTCTGCTTCACTACTTCGCTGTATGCTTTCCTGCGGGCTGCCCCAGCATCAGCTTTGTCTTCTACTGCTTTAGATGTGTCTCCTTTAGTTAATTTAGATTCCAGAGAACTGACCAATTTTCCAAACTTATCCTGTGACAGACGTCGTCGCTTTTTAATCAAGTCATCGTTGTTATTTGGTGCACTTACATTTTGGGGCAATTTGTCTGGACAATTTGGTGGTGTTTTAGTTTCTGCTTTCTCAGTCTTTTTCTGTACAGCATCTGATTGGTCACTGTCCTTTGTAACTTGTTTCTCTTTAAGTATATCAGTTCTGGCTTTGTCAGCTTTTGCCTCATTCTCTACTTCAGTCAGTGATTCAGTTGTACTTTTCCCTGGGTGTTTCTTTTTCTTTTTACTATGACGTCTGCTGATCTCTTTCTGTGGGACCACTACCGCCTCTATAACATTTTCTCCATGCTTATGTTCCACTCTGATCTCCTGTCCTTCTGTGAAATTTTCTTTGAATGTACAAGGTTGTTCAGCTCCATCATTATAGTGTGGGGTCTCTTGCTTCCTTAAGGATTGCACGCCATGGGAATGATCAGCATGTCTGTCCTTTTTGGACAGTGTTTTGCCCTCCAATGAGAACTTGTGAGTTTTGTGTGGCATTCTTGCAGCAGAGGTTTTTGAAACCAAAGGAACAAAAGGGTCATACAGGTCCAAAGTGAAGCATGCTACCCGTTTTTCCACACAGACTGTGAAATGATCATTTGGTATTACTGCCAAGTTTAAAAGGTCTTTACTTTCTTCAAAAATAGTTTTAGGTTTATGGAAAGAACACTGTATAACTTCATCATATATTAGGTCTGTTGAAGAATCTGTTTCAGTTTGCTGTGAGCAAGTAATGTCCTCAGTACTTTCTGAAGAGAAGTCAGTAATACCATCTGAATTTGGCTGGCAATCAAAAGCTTCATTGGGATCATAAACACTGTCTCTGTTGAGAATCCATCTAGTCGCCTCTTGGTCTCCATTCAAACTGCTGCTTGCTGCCTGAGTGACAAGGGAGGAGCCAATACTCACAGGAGCTGAGGGCATAATAAACTTAGGAATCCCCCACAGTGGCTCCACCTGACATGCTCCATCAAGGTCCGCTAAAGTCACATGCACATTCAGCCCAGGGTTACTGTCCTCTTCAGGCACGTGCGTGTTTGTTGGAGTGAGTGGGCTCAGAAAATTAAAGGCTAGTGCATCGTTCCCTTGATGAGTGACCTTGAGTGTCTTCGGTGAGGCACAACTTCTTTCAGTATCCCTCTCAGCTGCCAAGTCCAATGAAAAGAAACTCGGCTCATCTTTTACCTCACACTTGTTATCTCTATGGGGCTAGAATAAAAATAAATCACACATAAAAATCATCACTGTATATTTCTGAAAGGACATTCATGCTATTGATCTCCAAATCTTTTTGTTATTAAACACATACCTTTGTGTAAAGCCCCAAAGTAAAGCCTCCATGCGTCTATTAATCCATATTGTGTATCCAACATGCAAAAAGGATTTTCTTTGTCTCTGTAGTTCTTCACTATACCTATTGCAGTCAATCTAATGAAACAAAAGTGTGTGGGCCAGTGGACCTCTTGCGTTTTTAAAGGGGGTGCACTGGGTGTGTTAAAGGGTGCACTGGAAAAGAGAGAGAGAGCTGTAGAGGGTCATGTTACAACCATCAGCTGTGCAGTCCTCTCACCCCTCCACCCTGACACGCCACAGATGCATGCTATTATCATTGAACTCTTGGCTATTATTAGTTGCCATTTCTGTCCATCTGAAGTTTTCACTTAAGCACTCCTGTTTCCCCTATCACACACACCTGTCAGTTTGCTAGACAGGAGCCAAATCACATCACAATCAGACTCAGATGAAGAATAAATGGCATGTAATGTGACTGTTACTTAAGGTCAGATGAGCAGTGACATTTGGATTTGTGCACTATGTCTCATGACTGGCTATCAATACAACTGCAGGTATGGCAACACCGACAAGGACAGGAGTAAAAAGAAAAGTCCTTGATGTTCTTTCCGTAGTGCCAGCTGTGTGGGAATGTAGTAATTCCTTTAGTCTCATGGGACAAACACATATTCAGTTATAATTAAGGAGAGTGTCAAAACCACTATATGCACATGCACATATTCCAAACAAACAGGCATATTTGAATGCACACAGTCTTAAATCATCCTTACCTCACAATAGAGAAGACCTTTGGATGCTCTCTCAAATTCCACATCTGTGTCCTCTACAATGTTCAGAACCACGTCACTGCTTACATCTGTCTCAGTTGAATCCGATCTTCTGTGCAGCTGACCTGTAACTGCTTCAAATGTTGGCCCTGGTGCCACAGAAATTGCAGTTCTATCATCACTGTATATTTCACTGCATGTGGTGACCTCACATGAACTCGTGGATGGTTGTTTGGGCTCAAGCTGACATCTGATGAGCTCCTCCTTTGTTGTACACTTTGGCTCAATACCTTCTTTCTCTTGAATCTCACCTCCAAGACAACAGGTCAGGCAGCTCTGTTCCGAGAAGGTTGAACTTTCTGTAATGCTGTGTGAGTCTAAAGGCTTGTCTTGGACTCCCATAATGGTCTGATCGAGAATATCTTCTGATGTTTCACTTTGTTGTCCTATTTTGATCTGAGTGGTTACCTCAGCAAGTGCCTGTGTCAGAGCATCTATCTCTGCTCCTATCTCTGTGAAGGCAGCAGTGAGGTCTTCTGGTGGAGACGAAATAATCTCTGCCCAGTCAGAAAGAGCGCTAGCCCAGCTATCTACTGATGACCACCTCTCAACCGGGGCCCCCCAACTTTTGTTGTCATCAAAGGACCAGCCAGTCACGTCACAACCACTTGGACTGAAACCTGATCTTTGTGTCTCTTCTGAGGGGACAGAAAAGTCACTTGTCGTGTTGGACACTGATTCTTGCATCACAGATGGTACACTCAAATTTCCACTCTGTAAATTTTCACATGCAAAATACTGGCAAGCATCAAGCCACAGTTCCGTAGGACTATCATTTCTCACTGTCAGACCAATAACCTCAGTGTTCTCATGTGGCACATCAGAGGCGCCCACAGCAGGTGTTTCTACACTCATACTGTCCCGCTCCTCTGATTCATACTGGACTATTATCTGATCATATTTAGTCACCACAGATGAATCACCCACCTCTGAAAGGGTTGTAAACTGTATTTCTTCCGTTGTTGAATGGAACAATGACACACACTCTGAACATTTAATATCTTTGGGACCAGGATCAGAGCACAGGGGAACATCTTTTGATTCATTTTCAAATATGTAAAGCTCTGAGAGAGGTGCAGCTAGTAACTCACTCTCTGAACCATCTGATTGATGTGATAAGGACCTTAGTAGACCACCAGCATCACAGTCATCTGACTTAAAACTGGCACTAAACATAAAGTCATTGACACTCGGACCAGATAAAATCCCTGCTGTAGATGGCACAGTGGCAGGTGCATTGGTCATAGATTTGGATAGAGCAGCTGCCACAGGGTCATTTGCTCCATCCGTAGGGACTGCAGGTTGTGCAAAATCACAACAAGCCCACTCTAGTAAGTCTTTGTCATTTGTGGTACTTTGGGAGCAAAGTATGAAGTTCTCAGACATAGTCAAAGGCGTGTTCGAATGGGCTCTGCGAGTATTTTGCTGTAGAGATTCAGCATCTAGCAGTGTAGTGTTTTCTTTAGTACCAAATACATGTGACATGTCTCCAGGTAGTATCTTGGACACAGTGCTTCCTAATGAACATTGTAACTCAGAATCAGGGTGGACATCTTGGCATTCAATGTCCGCGGCTGTGGGCAGAGGCTCAGGCTTTGGTGGGTCATCTGTACAGAATATGAGCTCCATTTCAACATAGGCCTCTTGAAAAAAAAATGCAGTAAATCTCCAGTTGTTCAACTAGTTCAACCAAAGTTTAGTACACAGTGCCTAAAATGTTAACAAAAAAACACTTAAACACAGTCAAAATTGTAATATACAGTGTATCACACATGTATTATTAAACATGCAGGGACACAAGAGTTATTGTTGAAAAAATACTGTTCTGTCACATGTGAATAGTTTAGTATTGTGATTTATTTAGAAACATAATTGTTTAACTTTTTTATTTCTGTACCTTTAATATATTTGAAGCAAGGGTGACAACAAATACTGAGTATCATTTTTAAAAATCTGTTAAAAAATATAAAATGTTCGTTACGGTTCTCGTCTTGCTTGAAACCCACATATTTTTTTAATCTAAATTACATGGATCACAGAAGTTTGTCATTGATGAAGGTCTGCCCTATGATACACAAACAGAGGAGCTGTGGCACAGACACTGGAAAAATACCAGTACATCTTCACCCATGACCTGCATTGGTCACATTCCTCATTCACTGAAGGGCGCCTGACTCTTCAGCCCCTAGTGTTTACTACACGATTTACTACACTACACGATTCAACAAATCTGCCATGTACACTACACTACAACCATTTGACCTGCAAAACAACATAAACCTCTTAAAAGCACTTGGATAACAGCATGACGTTTATGCACCTGTTGTTCAACACATAATTGAGGAACGATGGACTATATCTGCTATGTTGGTGTGCTTCACTAGTGAATTAAATGTAATCTGTGCTAACACTAAATCTGTCAGCGCAGAAGACCAAAATATGCAATCATATCACTGAGCCAAAGGAGCTTCTCCGTCACACAACACTGATAAGACCCCACATCTCAGGGGCTTCTGTCTGTTTACTAAAAAGCACTGAGACTCATATAAACTTCAGACATCAGCAGGCAAAGGTAACATTAATAAACCCATTTCAATAACATATGGTACCAGACAATAACTGTTGACAGAGTCTTCAAGTGTGTCAGCCTTGATAAAGTTGACAACCAATATTGATCACCTCCGTCCTTCTATGCAACCTCCAAGAACACTATAGCACTTTACAGTTATTAGAATCATCGAGGATCCCACAGGGACATTTCCAGCTGTGCATGAGCCATACGTACCTTTTTCATGGCGGTGAAGTGAAGAACCAATGAGACCTGAACATGAGCTAAGACTTAGTGGATACACTCAGGGTGAGGGACTATTTTTAACGGTGGGCCCCCACAAGTACAAAGTCAGTTACCTGATATTGGAGACGTGCCGATCTTCAGCGTTTAACGAAGGAGATCTATATTCACACATCTGACCTACTTTATTTGCAATATCCCATTTATAACATATTATTTATAAGTTGTTTTTTTGTTGTTTTTTAGCTGGTAATCTTCTTTTGCATCACCTATAATACATAACTTGTTATACTGTGATAGAGCTAAACATAAAACACCTTAGTTAGAAAAAAAATGATTATTTGTCTGATATCACTTTGTTATCTTAATATAAAACACCAAACTATAAAGTATGATTGCCATTAAAAAAAAGAAGATACTTCTCAATACTAAGTGAATCGATTATTAATTGATTGTTGAAATAGTTATAATCATTAACTGGTTAATACATATTCTTCAAAATATGTCATGAGCTGACAAAAGAGGTTTTATGAGTGACTTCACATCAGCTTTATCTGGGTACAATTTAGGAAAGGCTATCCACAGGCTATTCACAAAATAACTAATTGATTAATTGAAAGAATAGTTGCTAAATGAATCAATTAAAATAACATTGCAGCCTTACATGCATGTATGTTGTATCTATGTGTTCAGTGGAATAAAATACTCTGGAGTACTGAGGCTTTCTCATTCAGTTTCATTCTCAGTTTGACATGTATGTAGTGTGACAACACTATGTCTCATTGTCAACAGCACAGAGAAATGTACATTTTGCCACATTTGACTTTTGCTCAGTGTGCTAAACTAAAATGTGTATAAAGTGGCTTCATACAGTATTTAGATTTTGGGGGTTATGTTGTGTCTTATAACCTAAATACTTTTGTAATACTTGGCCAAGAATAAAATTAGCAAGGATTTTCAGGTGACAATTCAAGTCCATAATTTTAGTGACATTTCTATTGTAGAGACTACTTAGATGACAGCAGTTGTGAAGTTGTGGTCTTTCTTGTCCTGATGTGGGGCTCATGGGCCCATTGTAAACACTGCTGTTGTTGATGATACCTTTGTAATAAATGCCTAAAGTTATATTCCTCTGCCTCTGGAGTTCAACACTGCCCCAGGAGTCAACACTGCACCCAGGGGTCAGCTCTGCTAGGCAGAAGAGCAGTTATGTTCTTTGACTTCCTGTGTCATTGTTATGTAACACTTTATGTGCTTACACCTGTTCCTTGTGGTATCTTGTAAAATTACTTACCTTTTACTGTGGGACTGTTCACACAAGTTGCCTTGACCATGTATATCTTGGTTTGTTTATGGTTTTGAAAACATGTCTTATGTCTGATTCATTTTTTGTGAATAAGGTGGCTTGTTAAATGAGTATTTAAACGAGGTTTAAACTGATAACAGATAATTGAGCTTAATAACATTTTTTATGTGAGGTGTTTTTAAGATCACATGTGTAAAAGAAGGCGGTCAGGTATTTAATCTCACATGATAGTCACATGATCACACATTTGAAAATGCTCTGCCAGTCTCAGATATATGGTGCCATCTTGAGCATGTTGTTTTTAGACTCTTGAATGTTACACGGCTATACGGCTACAGTATGTAGAACCATGTTGTCATGGAGAGAAAAGTGTCGTCTTACCAAAGATATATTTTTACTCTGTGTTGTTGCTCTGTCTGCCTATCCAGAACAGACCCGGGTGGGGGACAGGAGCGAAGACAGGAAGATGTGTGCGTCATTACAACTGTTTGTGTGGATGACACATACAGAGGCATGAATGCTCAAGGGAAGCATTCAATAACATTATGATTCAATCAGGGATGCTTATTTGGTAGTCTTATCTTCTGAGGTGACAGACTGTGAATCATAAGTTCATAATCAGTATTTTGTTTGTGTTATTAAGGGAGTATAAGTGTAGTATCTTTGTGTAACATTGCTTTGAAAGCTGAACATTGTGGGTCCATTGCATTTGACTGAATCTCAGTTTGAGTTGTTGGACACTCTGTACATGTTGCACAATGGACATGACTTTGTGCGTCATCATCAGACACTGAAAACCTCCGTCAGATCATGAACTGAGTCACTCGCAATTTTCTCTGCTTGTTATGCTGTATGTCATTAGCAACAACTTTCTCAAGATATGTAACTTTTTATTGCACACTGTTGCTTTGTCCAGTCTTTTAATAGTTAATTAGATCACAAAACACTATATTTGGGATTAAGTTGTTGCTTGTTTCTGTGTATCTATGGTCTTCAAAAGAACATATGGTTTTTCTATCAGAACACATAATACATATGCAGCCATTAGAGTAAGCACCACATTGCCAAGAAACAGGTACATCTGGAAAAGAAAAGACCCACTGAGCCAAGTTTTATCATCTGAAAGCAGCAATACTCATGTCAGAATTAGACACAAAATACACTTACAAAATTGATGTCAGAGTAGTGGATTGGTGTTTCCTGTAAGCCAATATAGATGATGATGAAGACTGGATGCGTCAGGTAGCATGCAAAGCTAATATTGGAAAATGGCATCCAAAAACGTGATGATAAAAAAGTATTTACAGCACCTTGAAGAGAAACAGGGAATAATAAGGTTTATCTTTAAAGGGTGTTTTTTGGACTTTTCATTCATATTCCCCTCAGAATGTTTAAATGTCACATGAGCTGTGTCCCTACTCACCTCCATAGCCCTCCTCACAGGCCACTATGATCCAGGTGATAGCCAGTGCCCAGAGAGGCCTGTGCAGTCCTTGGTAAAGAGCATGTGGTACAGAGGGGTGAGAAGGGGCCTCCCTCAGGATGTATGCCAGTCCAACCAACAGAGCCAAGCCACCAAGACAGCACAGCCAGCCAACTACTGCTTTCCACTGAAATATTTTCAGCATACATAGTCATGCATGTTATTGTTTTTTTTTTTTATTATTATTATTTTATTTTGCAGCCAATGGCAGTCTGAAAATATACACACCTTTTGATTTAGAAATGGACCTTTTTTAGTTGTCAGAAAGATTCCCGTCACAATTCCTATCAAAAACGGACCATATCTTGTGTATGGCCTTAAATAATAAAATACGTACTTTTCAGATGTCCTGAAAGCAAGAAAAAATAGTCATATAAAAATATTAATTTGTTAATGGTCACATCTTTATATAGCGCTTTTCCACCTTCAAGGCACCCAAAGCGCTTTACAACAAGGAACCTTCACCCATTCACACACACATTCACACACCAGTGTACGCAGACACTGGGGGCGAGGAGGGTTAAGTGTCTTGCCCAAGGACACAACGGCAGCATTCATCTGTGGGAGCTGGAATTGTACCAACCAACCTGTGGGTCAGTGGATCTGACCGCTCAACCACTGATGTTTCTTATGTCAAGAGCGGGATTTGAACCGCCAACCTTTAGATCAGTGGACAAATGCTCTACCAACTGAGCTACTGCCGTTAATACTTTCTTTACTTACATTATCGTTAATACTTTCTTTACTTACATTATTGTTGTGTGAAAAACTGGAAGATGCCAGAGTGCTGTTACTACTGAACTGGTTACAGTTGTCAACAACAGGAGCCCACCTGCCACTACTCCAAACACACTTTTGTTTCTGATGAACAACATATTGTTGGATTAAAATGTTATCTTATTTAAGACAACGTTTCTAATCTTATTAACTTACAGTCTATAAAGAAAAACCATTAGAGGAGTGGTTATATAGCACTGAAAGTCCAGGGACAGGTACCACGTCCATGGCACACACTGCAGGGAACACACGCAAATGTACAGCTGTGTGTGCTTATAATAGTGTAGTATAACTTTAGAATATGTATCTTGTACTTACAATTTCATGAACAGGCAAAAGGTTGCTGATCAGTAGTAAGTTAGCCCACCAGTATGATTTACAGTCCATTATTGTGTTTACAAATGGAAACCAGTAAGCCCCCCAATGGATCACTGACATAAGGCCAATAGTAATGCATGTAATAAATATATGCAGAGGCTGAATCCTAGGATCAGGTACATGTGTTGTGACATTTTTGACATTTTTCTTTAAAATATTAGAGATAAAAGTACAGTGGACTATGTGGTGAACCTTTTGATTCTGCTGAAGAGGAAGTGGGTCACTACACTGAGGCTTAGTGTGTCGTCAGCCCTTTGAATGGAGCTCAGCAAAGACCTGGCACTTAGTAGACCTCTGCCACAGGAAAACATCATCATAATATTTGATTATTGCTGTAATATGTCTAAGTGATATGTTTAATCAAGTATTTTCATTCTCACCCTAATAAGAGAAATGTGTCCACTGCCAGAAAGACAGGTCCACTGAGACTAAACACATACAAGGGACTGCTTTCAAAAGCTTTCTTCCAATTCTTATAATTATCTGTAAGGAAAAGAGGAAAAGTTGTGTATTAAAGCCTGGGGGTTTAGTTCTAAAGTTGACAGGGCTGTGTCTCTAACCAATGCTGGCGATTATAGGGTACTGTGCAGAGTGGCCACACATGATCCACAGCAGGCTAAGGACGCGGATGCCATGTAGAGATGCATAGTCTTTCCCTGTGATAGAGGAGGAGGTGCTCAACACGCCCTGGACAGTTGTCTGAAGGGAAAAGGCCTCTATGCAGAGGGACCCACTTTGCAGAGGAAACGTGTCTGTGGAATACAATAACATCTCATTTTCAGATAGGCATTTTGAAAGATCCCATGACATGGTACTTCTTGATGCTTTTATATGGCTCCTTAATGGTTCCCTAATACTGTAAATGAATCCTTCTTCAAAATCAACACTCAGTGCATGAGAAACAGAGATAAGATGAGAAAGAGTCATTTTTCTCTCTCTGAACACTCTATAATGGGCGTTGTTGCTTGAATGCAAATGAGGAGAAAAGAGCTGGCCTATAGTAGAGGGTGGGGGCGTGGCCAAACTCTCCGCTCTCGCTCTCAGCTCTCAGCTGATCCATTTCCGTGTTTTTGCACGGGGGGAGAGATTTGAAGCGTTCCATTGAAAAATAAACACATTTCCACATAAAATAAAATTAAACCACTGCTGTTCAAAGGTCCAGAGGCTCAGATAAAGGACTTCCGAGCCTAGAAACACTCGGACGTGCCTCCAGGCAAATAAAAAAACACATTTCGCATTGCCTAGCGCATTCGCAGTCCAAACTCTCTGGGCGTGATTTACAGAGACGCTGAGTACAGACAGACGGGGGTGGAACTGCATTTGCATTTCTTTTTTCAATCTGACGTCAATCAGGTGCCTTGTTCAAAATCGCCCGTTTGAGCTCCGATTTTTTGTAACGCAGAAAAGGATCGCAAATGCTCAGTTTAGACATTTCACAACTTTTAACCATGGGGGGGGGGCTAAACAGGGTAGGGGAGCTCACATTAACGTTCAAAAACCTCAGAAAGTGAAAATTTCATGCCATGGGACTTTTAAAATGTGATGACTTAGAGGTTTATATGTGTACATGCAGTTTACTTAGAGGTTTATATGTATATTGGGTCTTCACTCATGCACTCACTGTTGTTGAATGTGCTGCTGCCCTTGTTCTCTTGGAGTGTAGTGTTAGAGTTGTTGTGTTCCTTACCACTGGAACTGTTGTTTGTCATGGTTCCATAAAGGCCTAGGCCAGTCTTTAAACTGGATGACTGTTCTGCTGGACTGATCTCTCTGCTCCGCTGCCATTTTGTGATAGCTGTGAATAGACTGGCGGCCAGAGGAATTGCTACCATCACGCAACACACAAACCTAAATGGCATTTTGTAATTATTTAAATCTTCCCAGCAACATTTTGTGTTTTGTAATATTTGGTCTACTCACAGACAGATGACCTCTAACATGTTTGGTGCAACAGTGTCAGGTACACAGTGGATCAGGAGCACCTCCTGAGTGGAGTCATTCACCAGAATAGAAGGAAAGGGGGCAAGAAGAGATGCACGCCCAAACTTCAACCTGTCTGTTAAAAAGAAAACAACATATTTTATCCTATGTAAAGCATGAAACACATTTTTCATTAATGACCTTGCAGCACCAGCAATTGGACATCCTCTTTCTTACAGCTGTCAGGGACACATATCCCCACAAAATACTCGATTGATCCCTGTTAAAAAACTGTTACTTCATATTATACAAATATGATAAAACATTTTTGTGATATGTTACCTGACGGAGGAACACTTGGCAATACTGTCCAGCAAAGGTTGGAGCCTGAGCAGACTGGCACAGCTGCAACAGGCCAGGCTGGTCAGTGTTACCACCCTCCACATTGCTTCCCATTTTTCCAAAGGCATCATACACTGATTAAAACATAGCACAAATTGTTTTACATCACACGAAATAATAGTACTTTACTCTTTACATAAATCAAGTTATAGTCTCTGCAGTGTCACATACACGTTTGCTATAGAGAACCCCTTAATCAGGGTTCCATTGCAATTACAATATTAGTATTGCATGAAACAAAATGAACTCCATTAAATATAAATCATTTTGAATAATTTGTTACTTACTGTGAACAGCATATTCTTTTGGATGCTCCACGTTTATTTCAGATAGAAAAGTGATTGTATCCATAAGACATCTTTGAGACAGTGCCAAGTCTTTTGTCCTGCCCAGGTCTCCATACGAGCACAGTAAAATGAGCAGCAACACCAAACAGGCTTTCATTTTAACATTGATTGCTCCACCTTGCTGACAGCTGTCTTTTATAACATTGTCGTCATTGGATGGGAGTGTGAAATTGGGATTTTACCTTGATGTGAACAGCAGGATTGTGTTACAAACATGAATGTCAGTCTTCAGAATCAATAGGATTTGGGAATGCAGCTGTAGTGTGAGTAAAAAGTCACTAGATGGGGCTAAATTATAGTGAAGTTACTTTGTTAAACGGGGTCCTTCACAACTTAAGCATAATGCTGAAAGTCGCAATAAATTGGGAGAAATACTGTATTATTTTTATGCTCAGGGAATTATTTATAGTCAAAAAATCATTTCAAAATGGTCTTTTCTGAATTTAGATAGGAAGATGAGCTATTTGTCATATTATATATTTTATTTTGGGGCATGATGTTTTCTTTGGCACACATTTGAATTCATATTGAACTCACAATGAACTCATAGAACAGGTAGAGCAAGAGAAATACCTCGGTGTGACACTAGACGCTCAATTACATTTTAAAAAGCATGTCAAAAATATATCATCAAAAATTAAAGCAAGCATTAACTGCTTCAAAATTATTAGAGACTGTTTGTCTTTTGAAAGCGCCTGTGTCTTTGTAAATTCAATTATTCTTTCTCAGCTGTCGTACTGCACTACTGTTTGGTCTCAAACCAACCCGACCACTCTAAAGCCTCTCGAACGACTTTATAACCGTGTTTATAAAATTTTAGACAAAAATCCAATCAGATTTCATCACTGTCTAATTTTATCCAAATATAAGTTATTAAATTTTACAAATTTTTGCAATTTTAGCTATGTAAAGCTTGTTTTTAAATGTTTGAATAGACTTGCACCTGAACCTCTCAGCAGATGTGTAAACAGACTCTCCACAAGGTCCACAAGAGCCGCCACACATGGGGACTGCACAGTTCCCTCATTTGCACAGACTGTATTTTCAGTGAAAGGAGCAAACCTTTGGAACTTTTTACCTGCTCATATAAAAACTATAACCAGACTCTCCACTTTTAAGAAACAGACTAAGTCCTGGTTTATTCAGCAGCAGCAGTGTGATCATGTGTAACTGCATGTATGTTTGTGTGTGTTTGTGAGGGGAATGACAGTGCAAGTGTGTTTTATGTGCCTGTTTAGTGTGATATTGTTGTTTTAGCTTATCTTATCATTATCTTATCATTATTTTAACTTATTGTTGTTTTAGATTATCCATCTCTTTTATTCTTTATTATCAATACATTTTAACTTTTTTTACTTACTGAAATCTGTTTAAAAGCCCTCCTAGGGACTGGTGTTGCGAATTAGCCATAGGCTAAAACACTGTGGTACCTGCATCAGATGTTAATCTATGTTTGTTGTATCTGTCCCTATCAAATAAACAATAAAGTAAAGTATATTGAGACTTTTACCTTTCCCCAATATATTCATAATTTATATAAATACATACCGCATCAATCAGAACCATTTATTATTACGCTCCAATTATTCGTCAAAAGCTCTTTAAGCACAATACAATAGCACACACATAGTTATGACTTATTTGGTGACTTATTTGGTGCTGAACTAGTGATTTGCATTGAATGGAAATGTTATAATGAGCTTATATAATAATAGCTCCTGATTGTCAACATCCAGTTATTTATTGAGTTGTTAAGCTCTTGAAAGGGAACAACAACATAGGTCCTACATTAAAGTTTACATTGATTGGGAACTTGTACAAAACTTCTGTCATACAGTACATTCATTGGAAATAGCAGCATTAAAAATCTGCATATTGCAGACTAAACACACTTTTACAATATTTCAATATAGGCCACAGTACCCCCAAACTATCTAACTCGAGACAAAGCTAAAGGCAATGAAAATAAAAAATATAACAAGAATTCAGCAACATCCGATTGGAACAATTTAATGTAGGATATAAATTAAGTGACTTGACTTGCGGCTGGCTGTTATTTACACCTAAAGAGTTTTGTTTATATCATGAGAGCTGTATTGCTTTTGGCCAGTATTCATCGCTTCTCTGCTTGCTTTTGCTTTAATGAAAGCCATCCCATGTGTCCTCATGTGAGTGTTTAAAATACCCTCAGTTTCAAATTCCCGGCCGCACACTTTACACCTGGTGTTTGGTTTGCCGTTGTCATTCTCGTCTGCACTGTTGAGCTGGTTCTCTCTCTGGCTCTCGTTGCCCCCTCTGCCCTGTCGGTGGCCGAGCCCGCGGGGCTCCTTCATCCGGTGAACAATGAACATGTGTCGGGATAAAGAGCGAAGAGAGGTGTAGCAGAGTCCACACTCCTTACACTGGTATGAAGAGCCATCGGATTTATGCCGTGGGATGTGCTCATGGAAAGTAGTCATGTTCTCTGTGTTAAAGCCACAGACGCCACACTTATGAACTTTAAGGATATTTACTTTCACCTTCTTCAAAGGCTGTGAATCAGAGCCCCTGTTATTAACATCCGGAGAGCCCTCATATTCTTCTGACCTCCGCTTTGGACTTGTCTGTGAGAAACAGTATATAACAAGAACTTGTGTTAACTTGCAAATTCATATACAATTGGTTTTATTATAAACATACAAGATTTTCACAACACCAAAGCCATTTACATAAAACACTTCTAACAGCATAGAGTACCATTTCTTTATCAGACACTGTCCCTGTGATATTAGTATGGGCAGTCTTCCGTTCTTGATCACCGTGCATCAACTGAGTGTGTTGGTCCAGCACAACTCTTTTGGTTAAAGGTTGACTTCGAGGTGGACATTGTCTATAACAAATAACAAAACATTATATTACTGTTTTCACCAACACATAAATGTAAATATTGTCAATTGTGAACTCACAGACAGGGAAGACCTTTGTGCAGCCCCTTGTGCTTGAGACGATTATGTCGACAGAGACTATGTATAGAACAAAAAGACTTCTCACAGTGATGACATGGGTGCTTTTTTAATATCTGAAAAGAAAAAATAATGTCATTGAGTACATTTAATTTTGTTAACATGAAGTCTTTAAAGTGTGACTTGAAACTTGTACCTTTCCATGCTTTTTGCGCATGTGTCCCACATAAGTCTCTCTTGAAGCAAAGGCCGTGTTGCACTCCCCACATGTGTATCCAGTATTTGTATTTTTCAGCTCTTTTTGGCTGCTACTGTTTGCTTTCTTTGCCAACAAATAGTTGTCAGGTCTGCCATGATGGTTTTCATTTGAGCTGTCTTTGTTGTGATTGGTGTTGGCACTGGAGCCGTTACAGTTGGTGGACCTAGTGATGAGAGGGAGGCTGAGGCTTTGTGGAGCCTCAGCTGTCTTCAGTGTACCATGAGTGGCCTGACAAAAAAGCAGAACTTATCATTTAAACCCTAAAAAAGCATGGTAGAACAATATAAAACTATGTGAAGAATCCCTCAGCCGTCCAGGTAGAATCCACGGTAAAGGGAGAAATTCAATTTGTCAACTGGACAAAGTTTATTTGTTCGAAGACGTTTCACAGAAGATGAAGCAGCTTGGATGAGCTGCGAAACGTCTTCGACCAAATAAACTTTGTCCAGTTGACAAAGTGAATTTCTCCCTTTACCAATATAAAACTATTTTACTGTACACAATAAAATGAAGAAATATTATTTTTCTAAATGGTTATTTTAAAAGGTATTGTTTATGTAAGGTAAATTGGTACTGAACGGTATGCTTGGGCACTGATATATAAATACAATGTGCTCCTACCTTGATGTGATCCACCATGAGTTGTTTTTGTGCATAGTACATGGAGCAGTCTGGGCATTTGAAGACAGGTACCCTGTTAGTATTGACATGCTGTTCCAAATGTGAGTAGAGCAGAGACTGTAGAGTGAAGACAGTGTCACACATGGCACATTTGTAGATCAGCCTGAAATACAACAAAAATCAGTTAAAAGGCTCTGTTATCAAAACTCTAATTTGTAAGGTGGCTGTCTAAAGGTTGACACCTGGAAAAACAATTAAGAAAACCAAGCTACCATGTCGAAAGCCTCTAAATCCTTCCATTGATGACATAATCTATTTTTCAAAGAATACATTAGACATGGGTATTCCCTTACACTGTCTAACTACTATCCCTAATTTTATTATAGGCAATTGTGCTTTTGCCAATACACGACAAATGTTAAAGGAAAATTAACATTTTCTTACAATCTGAGCCTTCTTTCGGCAATAAAACAAGTAGTTTTACTCACCCATAGCAGTTTGGTATCAATTGGAGCAGTATCGCAGAACTTATGTTGAGCCGTTCTGTTCTACTAATGATCCCGTATCCGTTAGCGTGAGTGCTCGGGGCACTGATTTGCAGTGTCCAAATAACACAAACTTTAGCACTTTTAAAATCACAGAAGATCGCTGTGTCAGGGTAGACTTTTAGTGGATTCCAAAACGGCCTGAAACCCGATATCCAGCTATAGTTTCATTTGATGACGTCATCAGAGAGGACAGTGCGCATGCGTGAACTCAGCTCTTTTGTAAACACCGCTAGTCCGAAAGAAGCTAACACCGCTCTGAACTTTACTTTTCTGTTGCGATATCGGGTTTCAGGCCGTTTTGGAATCTACTAAAAGTCTACCCTGACACAGTGATCTTCTGTGATTTGAAAAGTGCTAAAGTTTGTGTTATTTGGACACCGCAAATCAGTGCCCCGAGCACTCACGCTAACGGATACGGGATCATTAGAAGAACAGAACGGCTCAACATAAGTTCTGTGATACTGCTCCAATTGACACCAAACTGCTATGGGTGAGTAAAACTACTTGTTTTATTGTCGAAAGAAGGCTCAGATTGTAAAAAAACGTTACTTTTCCTTTAAGTATGTTGTATAAAGAGGCTTACTTGGGCTCCCCTGCTTTCACTCCTGGATGCTGTGTATATGCATGGGAGTGTGTCCCAGGAGCTGACTTGAAAGCCATTGGACAGAGAGGACATTTATAGAAGATTTCACAGTGAGAGCTTTGGATGTGGGACTTGAGAGTGGAAGCATCAGTCGAGATCACACTGCAGTGGACACATCTATGAAAAGACAAGTGTTATTAAAGCGATTCTAATACGTTATTATCTTGAATTTCTATGATGTAAATGAGCTCACCTGTAGCCACTCTTCCGGGTGTAGTGCAGACAGGTTTTGTTGACATGATGTGACTGAAGGTGGGCTGATTGAAAATGAGCTCCACACTCAGGACAGACATATGGAGATTTATGTTGGTGAATTCTCTGGTGTGACATGAAGCTGCACTGATTTGGCAGAATCATTTGGCAGACAGAGCAGGTTTTCTGTAAAAAATGACTGCCATGATTAAATCATACATTTACAACATCAACTAGCTGCAATATCCACACACCTGGCTACTGGACTCCTGTTTGTAGTGGACTGTTAGAGAGTGGACATCTTCAAATATTTCATTGCATTCCCAACACTTAAGCTTTGGTCTGTCCTGTGTTGATGTTTCATCCTCCTCGGCTTTCACAGTACATGGCGTGTTTTGTGCTGCAGTCTGTGATCCTCTTTTTAGTCTTTTGGAGGGGGCGGTGGAATCCATACCGTTTATACCACTTGGACTTGTGGTAACTATCATCTGGTCTGTAGGGATTGGTTTGAGGATGAGGTTTGAGCACTGCATGACTATACCTTTTTCTTTGTGGCTTCTGGCGTGAGACAGCAGGCTGCACTTGTTGTAAAAAACTAGACTTTTGTTGCAGTGGTTGCAAGTCACTTCAATCTTAACACTACGACGCTCACAATGCTGCATCAGGCTTTTCTCCAGGGCAAAAGAATCACCACACTCCAAGCACCTGTAGCCTTGACATGGTAGGGTTATGCACGCAGCCGACGGAGGGGAGAGGTCTGGGACATACACGGGAACAGGGTTAATGCTGCCGAGGAGTTTGTTGAAGGCATCCACCAGAGAACTTTGAGAACTCCCAAATACTTGCACCTTGGACAATTTTTTTGACATATGGTCGTTAAAGATTGATTTCAGTTGAGACTGATGTGTTTGTGAGGAAGAGTACACTTGTTGGAGGTCACAGGAGGATGATGTCATAGCTTTAGGCAAGAGATTGAGGTTGCCAAGATGCACCGTCTTTGGCACCAGTTTAGCACTAGCCGCCTTAGAGGGTACAATGATAGCCTGTTGTTGAATGCCATTTGCACCTTTGAGAATTGCACCACTCGTACTTGACATTGATGAAGCTGGGATCACTGTAGCTTTGACTGTGGTGTTATCCGCCAGCATAAGGCTGATCACTTGTGAACCAACTGTTTTAACAGCTGATACGGGTAAAAAAGCTGTCGCTACAGGCTTCATTTTCATCTGCTTTGGTACTTCATTCACAAAGTCACCAGAATTGACTACTTCTGTTGTTGGTCGTGAAGGTCTTGGAGAAGATGTAATTGGAGTTCCTATAAAGTTTTGACTTTTGGAAATCCCATATTTTTTAACGCCCTTACGCTCAGAAGAAACTGGAGTAACGGTGCGCTTTATTTGTCCAGTTCTTGTCTTAATAGTTTTAATACAGACTTTTGGGATCACTGGGTTGTTGGCAACGATTGAGGCAGAAGAAAAGTTGCTGCTACTTGTGACCATCGATGGGCTATCTGGTAGGTTTGTTTGCAACTTTTGTGGAGACTGTTCACTATTTTCAAGCTTTGCATGAGTTACAGGACTGTCATCTTCTTGAGGACTAACACGTATGGGCTTAAGTTCCACTTGTAGAGCATTGTACACTTCAGTATTTGCAGTAGCAGACCTTTTGGGACTATGGACAGCTTTGTATTTTTCACATGGAGACAGTGTATGAGATGTTTCTTTGTTTACTGGGGATGTATTAGACAGACAAGTTTCTGAGGGCTCATCATTTTTACCCAGTTTTAGTTCTTCAGGTTTTGGAATAACTTCTAATTCTTCTTGCTGCCTACATTCATTGGGTGAAATAGAGAAATCAGTATTTTCTTGACTGTTGTTGTTGTTCTGATCATGTTTTACATTACCCTGTACACTGGCTTTTGCTAGATTGTCATCAGAATTAAGGGAATCAGACTGTTTATTTGTTGATCTATTGGAGGACTGACTACCACATTTGTCACCACAATCTTCATCCTCATCATTTTCCTCAGCACTTGAGATGGGACTGTATTTATTGAGCATAGGTGATTTGGCTCCATTCGGTGAGCTCTGTTTGTTTTGGTTGTGATCAGAGCTTACAGGTGGAATGGTAGACAAACAGCCATTATAATTTTGACTGACTGAGTCTGAATGAGTCCGTGAATGCACATGTCCTTTATTCTCCTTGTTTCTAGTGTTCTTAACAATGACACTAATGCCAACATCTTGGGTGCTCTGGGGCTCATCTTGAGGTGTAGTCTCTGAATTTGTTGGTTTGAGCTGGTTCTCATGATCCACTTGGCCTGACTCAATAGCAGCTTTGGGATCCACCATGTCAGGGATGTCAAAGGCTGCCAGTAAATCATCAAAGTCTGGAGTCTTCATATCTCCCATGATTTTACTTACATCAGCTCACCTAACAAAGAAATATACATTATATACTCAGCAAAAATATAAACGCAACACTTTTGTTTTTGCTCCCATTTTTCCTGAGATGGACCCAAAGATCCAAAATTCACTCCAGATACACAACACTACCATTTCTCTCAAACATTGTTCACAAATCTGTCCAAATGTGTGACAGCGAGCACCTCTGCCCCGCCGAGACAATCCACCCCACCTCACAGGTGCGCCACATCAAGATGCCGATCCGACATCATGACCAGTGCACAGGTGCACCCCAGACTGCCCACAATAAAAGGCCACCCCGAAATGTGCTTTTTTTTTTTTGCTTTATTGGGGGTCTGGGGACTCAGAACCAGTCAGTATCTGGTGTGACCACCATTTGCCTCATGCAGTGCAACACATCTTCTTCGCATAGAGTTTATCAGATTGTCAATTGTGGCCTGTGGAATGTTGGTCCACTCCTCTTCAATGGCTGTGCGAAGTTGCTGGATATTAGTGGGAGCTGGTACACGCTGTTGTATACGCCGGTCAAGCACATCCCAAACATGCTCAATGGGTGACATGTCCGGTGAGTATGCTGGACATGCAAGAACTGGGACATTTTCAGCTTCCAAGAATTGTGTACAGATCCTTGCAACATGGGGCCGTGCATTATCTTGCTGAAACATGAGGTGATGTTCATGGATGTATGGCACAACAATGGGCCTCAGGATCTCATCACGGTATCTCTGTGCATTCAAAATGCCATCAATAAAATGCACCTGTGTTCTTCGTCCATAACAGCCTTTGAAGAGGAGTGGACCAACATTCCACAGGCCACAACTGACAATCTGATAAACTCTATGTGAAGAAGATGTGTTGCACTGCATGAGGCAAATGGTGGTCACACCAGATACTGACTGGTTCTGAGTCCCCAGATTCCCAGTAAAGCAAAAAAAAAAAAAAAGCACATTTCAGGGTGGCCTTTTATTGTGGGCAGTCTAAGGCACACCTGTGCACTGGTCATGATGTCAGATCGGCATCTTGATGTGGCGCACCTGTGAGGTGGGGTGGATTGTCTCGGCGGGGCAGAGGTGCTCGCTGTCACACATTTGGACAGATTTGTGAACAATGTTTGAGAGAAATGGTAGTGTTGTGTATCTGGAGTGAATTTTGGATCTTTGGGTCCATCTCAGGAAAAATGGGAGCAAAAACAAAAGTGTTGCGTTTATATTTTTGTTGAGTGTACAATACACGTTAAGCTTTTTGGACTTATATAGCCACAGTCAAACTAGGAGCTAAGTGGTACACCTTTTGAACACCATAAGCTTTTCAACAGCTGTTACTTTTTTCCTCATTTATTGTTACTAAAAAAATCACAATTTAAATCCACAGAAAAAAACATAAAATAACAAGTCAGCCAGGGTTGTTGCAGCACATTTGCAAATACAGGCATATGTAATCGGGTCAGTATTGATTTAGGTAAACTGTAATTGTTGTCCAGACAAGGATGCTGAGATGCTGGGCAGAAAACACTTGAGTTAAGCATGACTGAGCTGTGGGGAACCTATGGACCTTGAGGAAAAAAATAAATAAACTGACAAAGATTTCACCTGAAGAGATATTTAATACTAATATAACCAGAAAGATGTACACAGTTTAGACCATTTTTTCTTAAGTTCATATTAATCGCTTGATAATGGGACATATTTTATATTTTATGCACATTGTGTTCAATGGAATTTAATGAAATACATCTGAAGAATACAACATGGTAAATGCATAACCTTTTGTCTCTTTTTATGTTCAGTTTTTAGACAAGCTTTCTTTCCTTCCTTTCCTCCATCCATGCTGCAACATAGAATGAAAATTCCTCTGACTCATAGAGCAATGTCTGCCCCGCTGTCTCTGCAAAGTCTGTTTTTGCCATCAAGGCCCAGACCTAAAGGTCAGGTTTCATCTATTGATCTGTTCAATTATTATTTATTATATATTATATATTATGCTTTGGGTAAGGAATCCTTCTCAGCTGTAGTATTAGCAGACAGACTAGTGCTTGTGAGTGTGTGCCTGTGGGTGTGTGTGTGTGAGGAAGACTCTCTTGCAGATTCACTCTGCCAGCCACGTCCCCCTGCTCTCATCTAGTCCCATTCCTCCTGTGAGCGTGCCCATGCTGCTACCACAACGACTGCTACAGTAGCATCGGCTTCAAAGAGTTCTGCACCAGAGCTAAGCACCATAGAAGAAGTCTGGACTAGCCCTCTGTATCTCTCAGTGGAGCACAGAGACAGCATTGTTCCTGTCTTCGCTCCATCTGCCTCCAACCGGTTTCAGCTGGTTCTGGTCACCCAGCCTACAGCAGTACTTTGCTGCAGTACGGCCTTAGAATCGGAGACAGGAGCCTACCCTGCAGGAAATATTGGATTTTTGTCTCTGTACAACATGTAAGTATCTATATTTATATAATATAAGTCATCAACATAATAAAGCCGACATGTATTTTCTCCTAGATAAAGCCTCTGTAAGAAAAAGAATAGAGAAGCATAATGGTCACAGAAAGCACAAGAACTATTGATATGGGACAAAAAAGGTGGATGGTGAGTTGTCTACATGAGCATATGAAGTAAAAAAAAAAAAGACTAATAAAGATATTGTTCACTTACATAATAGAGGATGTTGTCTTCATGATGATGGCGGGAGAAGCTCACTCTTGGCCTTTTCCTCAGCCACATCCCCCCAGTGTGCACACATACACACACTCTGCTCCAGCCCGCCCCCAGCACCCAATAAACGCCAAAAACCTGACTTTGATACTAATAGCCCTTCACTTATACCTCCAATGTCTTAAAGAAAGCACTGTAAATATCCACTAGCCACTGTCTTGTCTCACATAGAGCAGTTATCCATCTTTGAGTGCCTATACTGCCCACGGTCCCTGCTGCCACAAAGACACACATAAACATGCAGCTTCATGCAGAAACAGAGAAGCCATACCCTTGCCAGGTTTCCACACAGGTATTCAGTAAAAGGGAATCTTCCTGTGTAAGCCCCATGTTCCCACTTCACTATTTCCCCAGTTTCACATCCTTCACAGTTCTCCCTCTCTCCTTAGGGTCATTCTCAGATTTTAGTTTTACTGCAGGCCCTTTCCTTCTCCAGCCCCTGCCACCAGCACCAGCCCGGTGTGAAGGGACAGATGGAGAAAGGGGGCAGTGTTCAGCAGGCGAATCAGGCCTTTTGTCTGTGTGAGGGGGTGAGGGTCTCTCACTTTGGATTGTACAGCAGCAGCTGGTGCAGAGAGAGAAAGAGAGACGAGCTACAGAGGTGCGAAGGAAAATGACAGGCAAGAGACAATAAGGATTACGCAGCAAGACAGGGTTCAGCCTTCAAAGCCATTTCTTATTATGCTATCATCATGTATCAACCTGTACTTCGGTACTTCGAGAGAGAGAGTCTGACTGTGTGTGTGTGTGTGTGTAGTCACCTTTAATGCCCATCCCTGTAATATCTATGTATTTAAAACCACATACAACAAATACAAAATGACAAATAAATAGATAAACGTGACAACACCTCGACCTACTTATTGTAAGGTCCTACCTGACTGCAGCGGTTGTCTTTCAGTGGTCTGGCCCTGGTATCAGCATGAACTAACCAGCTAGGCCTGCCTTGTTTAAAATGCTACAGGTACATTGATACACGGAATAGACATTTAGGGTTTTGTGTGTAAAAGGCCCTGATCTCAAGTGAGGCAGACTCAGAACTGGAGATGGCGCTGAGGATGCTGTGTTCCTCACCTTTGACTGTCGTAGTCACATGGTCGTAGACACCATCCATTCATGCTGTCTGCACTGCTCATGCATTTAGATTAGGCTTAGGATTCTGTCACAAAGCAGCCGTTACATCTCTGTATCCATTAGTTTAATCACAGCTAGGATGTAGCAAACACATTTCCATTAGCTTAACACATCTACATACATAGATTTGACCATATTTAATCAAAATGAGTCTTGTAACATTCATTCCCCTGTCGTTTTTAGTGCTTGAATGTCTTCATTGAAATCACAGATTTGACAGCTGCCATCAGACAGCCACAGTCTGGACCTATTACAATGGAAAATTGCCTTTACTAATTGTCACTTTTGCTCTGAAAGACTTCTCTTGTTAAAAGGCCCATTTTATCTGGAAAAATTATTTCAGTTAGCGCCCCATAAGAGGACTTGATGCTGTTTGGCATTCTGAGAGGAACTGTTGTTATTATGGCTATTTTAGCTGTAACCCTGAATCATTTTGTCATATTGATACATTTATCCCAAAATCAAATCAAATGGAAAATTTTCAAGATAGCCCAGTCACTTTTTTTTTTTTTTTTTTTTTTTTTTTTAAGTTGGCCTGTACTGCCATCTGGTGGATCAGATCAGATTTCGTTGTTTCGGTGCCATTATCATATATTAAAAAGGTTTAACAGTGTGCAATGAAAATGTATTTATTTTAATTGTTTAGAAAATAACACCAATTTTATTAATGGAAATAAGGAGTTAGCAATCAGCAAGTAAGTGGCTATTTGTAAGACTGATTATTAAGTGCTGTACTGATTACAGACTTCCTTTAACAAGCTGTGACCTACAGACTAGTTTCAAGTGTGTTGTGTACACCATACATTAATTGCTAGTAGTTTTGTTGCTGCACGTCAGATCTACGTCAGTCTGATTTCCAAACTTTTGATAAACGTTTTATTTGGCTTTGTAGCAACAATGTTTAGGTGACTCACTGTGTTTTGTTTAAGGTCCTAGATGGACAATGACACCTATGAGTACACCGCCCCATGCAAAGAGAACTGACTTGTCCTAACGTTTTTAAAACTAATATACATACTAAAGCAGATCGTGCTCCCTTATCTGTCCTTGTGCATTTTTTTATTTGGCAATCTGTATGTCAGCTGTCATTTATGAAGAACACAGGAACACAGGAACTACATGATTACACTTTTTTTTAAAAATTTGCATTGTTGACTTTTTCCAGAAGAAACAAATCTAAAATAATAAACACCTAATGAATAGTATATGCATTGTACATCTTTTGGTCATCTTTTGAAGATGAAGTCTCATCATTTTAATTATCATATGAGCTCTATGATTTTGACTATTTCAGTGTCACATTACAAAACTGAAACTTGCCTACAATAAACAGCTTAAACGAAATGATATACTATTTGATATTTCTTTCTGGCGTACTTTATTCATATTTTTTGATTGCTTGATTGCTCATTGACCCCAGTAAAAGATCTGCCATTACTGCTCCTAACCCATTATTCATAGCAATTATAGGCCTCCCAATGACGCGGACACCTCCTGCAATCACCCAGCAATCCTGAGGCAAACAATATATGCCAGTAATAATGACACTCTAATGTCGTTTGGCATCGGCTCCTCTGCAGCTGACGCGCTGCTCCTGCACCAGGAGGAGCATTAACCCAGTGACAACACGAGCCGCCGAGAGCGGAACTCCTCCGCTACGAATATCTGCATTTACTGGAGATTATGATGGATTTTTGTCTAAGTTTCTAGAAGTTACTGCGTTTGCCCACTACATCAGACAGGTTAAAACATGCGCACCCTGTGGTCCCCGTGGACTTGCAGACCGTTTCTGCCTCTCTTCATTGTTCTTGCAACACTTTCCTGTGTTTTACACTCTTTACAAAGTCCTGTACCTGGGAAAATGTATCCACGCGGCAATCACTGGGCTGTAGGTAAGTTGCTAACACACGGATAACAGCTGTAGAGTTTTTTCATCACACTAAACAATGCGCTGTTAACTATTGCGTTTAAATAATGGCTGCGTAATTGATCTAAGTTTAAATGTGATATACTGTCCTGCTCTCCTGTCGCTGCCAGGGAGGGGTGTCTTTTATGTTGACTTACCTATGATAATAATACACTTCCTAGGTCATTTGATGGGCAAGAAGAGCATCAGTAGTTTTGCAACTTTACAACAAAGTGACCACAGTAGTGAGAACCTGAGAGAGCCGCGGACAGAGGAGGCCGCGCACTGCGCGCGTCTCCTGCAGCGAAAAGCCCACAAACTGAAGAGCCACAACCTGGATCTGCTACACAGCAGGAGACGAGAGGACAGATACAAATATCTCCGAGAGGTAAGCGTGGAAATGCTCTGAATTGTTTTGTTTTTTTTAAATAACAATTGTTTTTATTTTTTGCTTATGTTCTTTTTTATTGTAGATAACTGACCTCCTGCTTCTGACTTTGAAACTCCAAGAGAATAAATCTAATTAAATATTTTTGTTATGGATAAATATGTGTTAGTCTGTTTCTGTTGCAGCAAAATACTAAAATAATGTAAGACTAATCAAAAATTCTGTCAACAGGCTTACGTTCTGGTGACATTGTGCTTTTTGCATTACTCTGTCACTTGACAACAACACTCTTCACCACAAGGTGGCGCACAAGTCACAAAGCTGTATTTAAATCGTGTCCGTGGATCATTGACTGTTGTGGATAATAAAGAAAAGTCATCCTTACTGCTGCCCCTCGACTTCTATCTGCAGAAAGAGACAGAGTATAGTCCTGGTCCTGGGGTAACCGACATGTTACTGACTTTTGAATTCATGCAATGGAACATGCTAATGGAAACTATTTGGGTACATGAATCTTTTCTTAAACTAAGAAAAGATTTCCTTTACTTTTTCTTCTGGCATTTCTTGTGGCTGATCTGTAAACAAAGGGATAGAATAGTTACAAGCCACTTTCACCTCATTTTGGAGGGACTAATCCCAGCAGGCAACGGTTTACTGAGGATAATGAGCTGGAAATAATGAGGCTGAAGACTCATCCTTAGAAAAAAAGGAAGTGTTAAATTCAAGATAATCTAATCTGAAGTCTCTTCTAGGGTAAATATTAAACAAAAATGGTTTAGGGGAACGGCACCTATGTAGCCTGACCGATGTAGGCTGTAGTTATAGGATCAGTATAGGTCACTCTTGCTTAGGCCTAGCGTCATATTTTTCTTGAAGTTAACACTTGTTGTTGTGTACTATAACCAATTTCTTTTTGAGTGAGAGTACTTGTATGCGGGCCTATAAAAAGCAACTACAATAACTGAACAATAGGCCTACTACAATACAACAACGTTATCGCAATGAAAAAATAAAAAGGCTTTCAGCTTTTTATACCACAGATGATAATTACACTACAAAATAAATCATGAACAAAAATAAAACTTGGGCAGATTAAGGAAAGGATGTTTATTGTCACAGATGATACATCTTTGTTGATTATGAAGCTGGAAAAAAAGGGATACACAAAAATACTGCTTATAAAGGAGAGTTATACATGTCGCAGCAAAGAAGTCATTAGAAGACACAGGGCAGAAATCTTTAACAAAGACTACAGCAGCATTTTAATTTGTGTTGTCAGATAAGAAGAGTTTCTTTGAACCTAAAATTCCAACATCAGCAAAATAGAATATCTCAGTCAGTCCTGATGATCTACTTTATAAGATTTCTTGGGTCCATTGTTAATCTCATTCAGTAGCATCACCATGACTTTCCAATTGATTGAATGTGTTCCTTGGCTTTCATCCTTAGTGAGGCAATACTGGAATTTCTGGGATCCACTGAGCATTGGTATGGCATAGGCGGGCACATAGATCTGATAAGGGGCAGGTGAGTGTTGTGAGCCAGGGCAGGAGGGCCGAGGAACGGGGTTGAGAGTGTCGATGGTGAAATTGAGGAGGAAGGCGATGCAGTGTATGTCCCAGGAAGGGCATGCTGTGGGCTACTGACGAAGCCAGGGAGTGACTGCATGGAGGTGGAGGAGGTGATGGGGGTGGTCAGCCAGGAGTCCATCTGCAGTCCAGATCCCAGAGCTTGAGTCGGGGATCGGCTAAACGACAGCAGTGAGGGGGAACTGTCCTGAAGCTTGATGGAACTGACTTCAAGCTTCTCCTGACGGCGCCACTTTGCACGTCTGTTTTGGAACCAGACCTAGAAAACAAAACACACACACACACACACACACACACACACACACACACACACACACACACACACACACACACACACACACACACACACACACACACACACACACACACGGTCTTAATATTCCATTTAATGTGAGATTCTTGAGAGATGAGATTTGGTATAATTCTAAATAGATTGATTTCTTCAGGTTTCAGGAAATTGGTCATTATTCATTTTTTGCCACGTGGTCAATAAAAATACAAAATACAATTTCACAGAGCTTGCGAATTTCATGCTTTGTATTATTAGGGACAAGTTGAACACACCTGCACGCGGACCTCCGGAAGGTTGACTTTTAGTGCCAGTTCTTCTCGACTGTACACGTCTGGATAGTGAGACTTCTCAAAGGCTCTCTCCAGTTCATGTAGTTGGAAAGTGGTGAACGTGGTCCGATTCCTCCTGTGTTTCTTCTTTGAGTTTTCATCATCCGTCAACTTGCACTCTGTGTCGGGAGAATCCAGACGCGCGGACGATGGCTCCGTGACGCTTTTGGCACAACAAACCGCTGCGCAGCAAAGACGACAGAACAGGTGACTAAAACCTATGCTTAAGTTATAGCTTTAGGTTAACTTTTAATAAATTAACCAGCCAACTTAGTTTCATTGCTTTTGATCGCAAATATAAGCCAATTTAGTGTACTTTAATGCGTAAAATGTCACGCGTAACAGCCATGAAATATCTGATAGCGCATGGTCTACAAGGGAAATCCTTCCCGGAACAAAAGTAGTAACATTTTTCTTGGTTTAGGTCACTAATAAAGAAAAAAATAAGTCAGAGGTGCTGATTGGATATAGTTTCCAAGATATAGTATTGGGTCAAAATAGGAAATGTATGCAAAATAAGTAAAAACGGTAGTTTATCAGTACAGTGTGTCTACAAGCAACAGTTCTATCTGAAAGTCTGTCTGCACTTTCCAATACATTCATTTTAATATGTCTAGAGCTTTAACATGTATATATAAGATAAGATAAGATAAGATAAGATAAGCCTTTATTGATCTCACACAGGAGAAATTTACTCGCCACAGTAGCTCCAGGACATTTGGACAAGAGGGAAAAAGTGCATGCAGGCAGGGAGGGGATAAAGTAAGTAATAAATAATACAAATATATATTATTCTATCATTACAGATCTTGAATACATAGCTAACCACCACAGTTATCAATTGAGTTTCAGTTCATCTTATCAATGCAAATGAGATTTATCCACTTTTATCTCAGAAGCAGATCGAGTCCAAAAATGTGCAGGCCAGTGTAGTTAGCACAGACTAAGCGCCTTTTTTGCTGCATACATAGTAGGTTAGCAAAAACGTAGTCAGTTTTAAGAAGTAATTTACTTAGTTTAACTTACTGTCAAAATTCCCCGAGTAGGCCTTTTTGTTTGTTGGGGTTACAGTAACATCCACAGTGCGCTCAGCATCGTGTCCCACCTCTCTGTCCGTCATGTTGTAGGACATGGACTTGTGGAAATGAGGGTCTTCTCTAAAGCCCAGGATGGCCTCTATGCTGTGCGCACTGGACACGGCACCGGGACTGTGGATGGAGCGCGCCGGTGACACTGCCTCATTCATTATTGGAGCAGGTGATCCGATGAGCCACATTGATGGCCGAGGTCAAATAAAATAAAATAAAAATAAAGACAATGAAAATAATAATTCAAAAAATGTTGGAAAATGTTAGTCAATACTCTAAACAAGGACTTTGAATCCTTGTGACGCGCGCAAAAGCTTCTTCCTCACAGCATTCCAACTATCTTCAGATGGGGATTTTAAAGGGGTAAGACGCCTATCCTTGTGGCAGCTCTACTGGACGTCAGAAAGGGGGACGTCCCGTTGGATTTAGGGCCAACGCGTTAAACGGTTGCCCTCAAAGACACATGCGCCCTCCACCACTCCTCCTCCTGAAGTGTGCCTCCTCCACCACCGCCAATAATTGTCTCTAAACCTACTTACATAAATCTTAAAACCATCTTTCTGCTCCTCCAGATGTCATGCTCATGTCAGACTGTGAAAAAGAGGAAGATTAGGCTCACAGATTAAACCATTTGGAATTCAAATCATATTTAATCAACACATGGAACATTATGGAACTGTGAACAACTACAGTACTTACCACATCACATTTTAACGATTTAATGAAACCAAAATCACAACACATAAAAAGAGAGTTAAAAAAAATAAATAAAAATGTATAAATGTGTAATATCTCTCAGTGAATAGCTTGGATTATTGAACTACAAGTAATTGGTTAAAGTATTTTAGTAAAAAGGGCCCTCTTTTGTGGTGTATTTTGCTCACTCACCTACTTTCTACATATTTTGCAGGCTGACAGGGGACATGGGGGACCATTTCATGAACTTATTTACCTAAATGTGAGGTGCAACCACTTAGCAGAAACTTTAGCCTGATAGCAGTGTGGTAATCCCATTTAAGGGGATTACACTGTTTTACTCAATAAAGTTAAAAGCTACAAACTATTGAGCTTTTCCTAATTACAAGAGGCGACCGGAGTCTTTGTTTGACAGAGCGAAGTGGGGGGGAAGGAGGCTAATGAGTAACTGGATCAATTAACTTCATCGTTATCCCTCAAACATTTGGATTTGGCAGCATTACACCATATAGTCACTCAGGTGTAGGCACAAATGAAAATATTGTATCGTATGGGCTTTTTTAGTGATAATAATGGCATAAGGTGTATGATGTAAATTGTTCGTTGAAGTCTGGGGTCTAGCTACAAAAGCATTTGAAACATTTGTTAAAAGATAGAAATAACAATGACTGAAATGACCATTTTTCTCAATGGTACTTCATAAACCATATAGTTGGACAGACTCTGCAGTTTCATGGGGACAAAGTGACAACCTTGAGTTTACTGATCCTATTAGTTGGTAATCCCTGGACTTCACAAATCCACAGACATTAAAACACAGGTTCATGTCAAACTAAACTTGACTCCCGTAGCTGCGTGTTGCCCCCAGCAGGTATTTGGGTAATGCCCAATTAACTGAAGATCAATTTCTTTATTTGTTGCACTATCATTGAATAAAGCAGATTGGATTACGGAATTATGGATATTCTTTGTCCGGTTTCTATAAATAGATCTACTCCCCCTCCCCTGAGTGTACAATTCAACTTGACCATGTTTCTTTTCTGAAATGTTTAATCATTAACAGCACATTTGGGCATTTGCAAAATAGTGTTATTACATGAGTCTTAAAGCAGTGCACAGTAATACAGTTTGTGTTTTGTTTATGATGCAAAAAGTGATAAATATGTAGTTTTGTATGGCTTTTGAGTTAAATAAAACAACAAAAAGTTAAACATAACATTTAAAAAAGACTAACAGAAAACCAAAATCACTCAAACAAATCTGGAAATGTATTAAAAGGAAGTTTTCGTTAGGGTTGTTTGACACACTCACACAGACGACAGTGTTCCACATACACCACACAACACACACATGAAGAACATGACATTATTGCATTGCATGGGAGGAAATGTGGGGCTGTTCAGGGTTTAGCATTAGAACTCTTGTTGTTTTTGTTGTTTTATAGGTGGGTTGAAAGAAGTAATATTTACAAAAGTTACCTGCATATTACCATATAACATGTAAAGGTGTTACTGTTAAAGGAAAATTAACGTTTTTTTTTACAATCTGAGCCTTCTTTCGGCAATAAAACAAGTCGTTTTACTCACCCATAGCAGTTTGGTGTCAATTGGAGCAGTATCGCAGAACTTATGTTGAGCCGTTCTGTTCTACTAATGATCCTGTATCCGTTAGCGTGAGTGCTCGGGGCACTGCTTTGCGGTGTCCAAATAACACAAACTTTAGCACTTTTCAAATCACAGAAGATCGCTGTGTCAGGGTAGACTTTTAGTGGATTCCAAAACGGCCTGAAACCCGATATGCAGCTATAGTTTCATTTGATGACGTCATCAGAGAGGACAGTGCGCATGCGTGAACTCAGCTGTTTTGTAAACACCGCTAGTCCGAAAGAAGCTAACACCGCTCTGAACTTTACTTTTCTGTTGCGATATCGGGTTTCAGGCCGTTTTGGAATCTACTAAAAGTCTACCCTGACACAGCGATCTGTGATTTGAAAAGTGCTAAAGTTTGTGTTATTTGGACACCGCAAATCAGTGCCCCGAGCACTCACGCTAACGGATACGGGATCATTAGTAGAACAGAACGGCTCAACATAAGTTCTGCGATACTGCTCCAATTGACACCAAACTGCTATGGGTGAGTAAAACTACTTGTTTTATTGCCGAAAGAAGGCTCAGATTGTAAAAAAACGTAAATTTTCCTTTAAACCCTGGTTGGTAGATTTTGACATTTGTTTCTCATCACATGATGGAGCACTTCTCTTCGGCTTTGGTCTTGAGCTCAGTGACTGTGGCCGACGCCTTCTCCTTCAGCTGATCCATGTCCATGTTCTGCAGGTTCTGAAACTGACCCATAAGCGAGTCCTTGCCCTCCTCCTCAGTGGCATCTTCGTCCACCATCTTGAGAAGCTCTTCAGGCACATCCACATCGTCTCCTGCCATCTCAATCATGTTTTCATCCTGCTCGCTCTGCAGGTAAGGAAAAACAATCACACAATACACAGGGACATAGACTTAAAAATACATCTTTTGTGTGGATTATCAGGTATTTGAGACTTCACCGACAATGGATCTTTCTTTTCATAGTTTTAGAACATTATTTGTCGTTTTTAAAATCATTTCCTAAAGGATATTTTATAGGATTAAAATACATGTTTTCAGAAACATTTTTTGTTTACTACTACTAAGACCTAGTAAACATGACTTTCATTTATTTAATTTTATATTTCTGTTTTCAATATTTTGTGAAGGTGTCCTGTTGTGAAATGCTTCCAAGTATACTGTTTAAAAGGTTTTAAAATGTAAAACGTAGTATCTTTCATTCAGATGACCTTCAGTAGCTTGTAGATGTATTTATTTAATCAATGAAATCCCATAATTATACCAGTAACGATCACTAACATGGATGAAATGACATATATAACAAACACATTTTACAAAATACTGAAATGAAATACTATGCTTACTTTAAATTCTCATGTATTTTCTATTAAAACGAAGAGCAAAGATTAAATCAACAGTTACAGAAAGCTACAGTGACAGATATGTGGAATTGTGTGCAACGCTCTAGTCAGTCTGTGGGATTATGTCAGAAGTGCTTTGGTGTTTTCTCTGTGGATCTAAAGATACACGGGACACAAATCCATTAAACCCCAAACATTTACCGTTTCTAATCATGCCTTTTTATAACGCATGCTGAATAAACAATATAGCTGTAAAAAATATAAATTTGACAAACAACCTGTAATTTAGCAGAATCAATTTGCCTTTTGTTCTATTCAGCCCTTATACAATGTAAACATAATTAACAAAAATTAATTGCTTTGGTTTGTATTGCCAACCGGCTTTTGTTTTTGTTGTGAACGCGCGGTTTCGGGTTCAAGACTAACAGTGAAGGGTGAAAAGCCATTGTCAGAAGAAAGAAGAATACTGCTGCCATTGTAAAAAAATTGTATAGTCAAGGCCTTCAATGTTTGAAGTTTAATAAACATAAGAAAACAATAACACTACTAATAAATTAACTTGACTGCCTATCTAAAGTGAGATATTGTCCCAACTAATTTAAATTGTTCGATATTAAATTCAAACCTTACCGTTTTTGCTCCCTCCATAATAACAAGTAATTCTGTTTCAAATGCTGAGCTACTAGAACATGCGCTAAACTGTGGCTTCGTCTACAGTGGCTTCTCCCTAATGAGCCTAGACACCTGCTCAGGGGCACCTAACATTTCCAGGATCTCTTTCACCTTGCTTCCTAATCCACTTGCGTCGTTTCCTGCAGTAGAAAGTGTTGCATGGCAACATTATGGTATTGGTGTCCCGTGTACATTTCCAAACCATGTGCTTTTGTATGAATATGTGTAAAATATAAACGAGACAAATGGATTTAGAATTTAGGACTCACCTTTGGCAGTCTGTATTTTTCTCTAAGGCAGACGCGCAATGTTGCTCTTTCTGCTTTCTTATGTAGAAAATCTGCATCCCTCTCCATCCTGAAAAGTAACAGCAAAAACAGCATAGTATTTATACAACACAATACACGTTTTTTGCAGGCTTTGAACTGGTTGAAATTACTATTAGAGTAGTTTTATGAAGCGTGTTATAATAATGAGTGTATACCTTTCACCATGACTACTGTACAACATATAATTATTTTGTAAGTTTGCTTAAGTTTACGCTTGTGGTGCACATATCTTTGACGAGCTAATTAGGTAAGATTTGATTAGACCAGACTGAGTAGAACAGATTTGAAATGAAATCATGGTAATGGTAAAGAAAAATAAATACATCTATGTCATTATCTTCAAATATTATTGGAGTCATTCTCCACAACAAGTCCATTGAGGTCTTATGGGGATAGTGAATCTGGTTATGTAAGTGGGCCTGACTTTGCACAGATGAAAAAAAGGGGAATAAAATCATATATTAAAAAAAAGAAATGTACTATCTAATTCAAGCTAAGTATGCTGATTGAAACTTTTTAAAATTAAAAGCATTAATGTATAGGAATACAATATGGATAAGGGGTGTCATCTAGTAATAAACTAGTCAAAGTTGCTTAACACATTATGCATAATATGAATACAGTTCATAATATGTAGGCCAAACGTAGGGAAAAGCACATTGTTAAGATCACCTGACAGATTGTATAGCCATTTCAGAATGTACCAGCAAAGGGCACAAAGTAAATGAAGTCTTGCCATTGTTACTACTTACTTCTCTTCCACCAACTGTTTCTGATATTCCTCATATTCCTCACGTGTCATCCCAGCTGCTTTTGCAGGATCTTTAGGGGTTTCGTCTTCTTCTTTGTCACCTCCACCTCCAAGACCCATGCCTGACAAGGGGTTTCCAATCATGCTTTTGAGCAAGAACGCCATATTCCCTTATCTAATATAATCACAAATTCACAACCAAACAACTACAAAATATCCTGCAAAACAGAAATATTCCTCTACTTTAGCTCCCTATGGCTGTCACATCCACTGTTAGCTGTGTAGTCAACCTGCTGCTTGTCTATGGAGCCAAGGACACACTGACGACAAGCAATAGACACAAACAGGCACGAACAATCTTACGCACACATCGCTGTGCCACAGCCATAATCTGGATTTAATCCCACGTGTTTCCCCATACTAAGAGGCAGATGGCCTGTTTACTATATATCAGTTCCAGAAGTTTCTCCTTTTATTTGGTCAATTTATAAATTCTCTCGCAGGTCATGGTGCATCTTATCACATATAAATACATTTTGAGATGAAGACATCAACTTCTGACTTCACTTGTGACGTTTCCACCCACTCGGGTTTAATCATATTAGTGAAGAGTGGGCCATGTGCTGAGGCGGGTGAGACCAATGGGAGCAGAGAGGAGCAGGATTACAGGCCTCTTTATCCCCATCGAGCTGCCGTGCTATTGTTCAGTGGGGGATGATTGACAAGATGGTACAAGGGAGGCAGCATGATGCAATTCCTGTGCTTCCTTTTATATTTTACACCATTTAAGGACTTTTTAGACAATTTAAATTATCTTGTAGTCTTAAAGATAGATGCAACACACAGTCATTTCAAGTATTTCTTTATGGAAAGATTTCCAGGCATTTTATACATGTAAAAAAACTTATTTCAAAACACAGGTTTTTTAATGTATGAAGGCGGTTCTGTTGCAACTTTATATGAAAGGCAAGGGGGATGGGCATTAAAAATGTGAAAATTGTGACCAACAGAAAAAATACTGAGATCTGAAACATTATGGACGTCAGTGTCATACTAGCATTCATACACATAAGGCAACATCGATGATCTAATTAAATCTTCAAATAATTACAACAAACTTCATAAATCTGCAAATTCTGTGCAAGTACAATAACTTATATTCAAAATTATCCAATACTTCTCAAATCAAAAGAACTTCTTGGCAGCTGCCTCTTGTTGACTTCTAAAAGATAAAAAACAAAATTGTTAGTGTTCACAGATTGGCTTAAAATGATACTGAACTGTCTTGAAATATCTCACTTGTACATGATGTAGCAGAAAAACAGAACCGACTGGACAACTATGAATATAACAAAATGCATTGTGGAGAGACATGTGGGCATTGGAGGTGGCTCTGGGCATTTGATTGCCTTTTCAGCTGGATTCTGAAGAAGACACAAGAGTCAGGAGAATTGAAGGGAATAGTCATACAGTGTGATTAACGTGACAAGGATACCTGCACACTTTTCTGAACAAGATGTTCCACATCTCGTTTGACTAAGTGCAAATGTTCCTTGAGGTCATTGAAATGTTGAAGGCTCTCATATGTTCCCATACCACCCGTGTTGGGCGGGTGTTGAACTGAACCAACCTGCTTCAAAGACTCAAAAAAGGAGGATCTGCGGAAACATATACAATAATCCAAATCAAAAGACCAGAAAAATACCAAACCAACATATTTAATGCTGAATAATATGATTTGTTAAATTCACTTTGGTATCAGGATGGAGAAACAAAACTGGACCAAAATTAACCCCTGAATCCATACACTGTGTGCAGAATTATTAGGCAAATAAGTATTTTGAGCACATAATCATTTTTATGCATGTTGTCCTACTCCAAGCTGTATAGGCTTGAAAGCCTACTACCAATGAAGTATATCAGCTTATGTTTATCTGTGTACTGAGAAGGGGTGTGGTCTAATGACATCAACACCCTATATCAGGTGTGCAGAATTATTAGGCAACTTCCTTTCCTTTGGCAAAATGGGTCAGAAGAGAGATTTAACGGACTCTGAAAAGTCTAAAATTGTGAGATGTCTTGCAGAGGGATGCAGCAGCCTTGAAATTGCCAAGCTTTTGAAACGGGATCACAGAACAATCAAGCATTTCATGGCAAATAGCCAACAGGGTCGCAAAGCGCGTTGGAAAAAGAAGGCGCAATGTAACTTCCCAAGAATTGAAGAAAATCAAGCCTGAAGGTGCCAAGATGCCATTTGCCACCCGTTTTGCCATATTTCAGAGCTCCAACGTTACTGGAGTGTCAAAAAGCACAAGGTGTGCAATACTCAGGGACATGGCCAAGGTAAGGAAGGCTGAAAAACGAACACCACTGAACAAGAGACACAAGATAAAACATCAAGACTGGGCCAAGAAATATCTCAAGACTGATTTTTCTAAGGTTTTATGGTCCGATGAAATGAGAGTGAGTCTTGATGGGCCAGATGGATGGGCCTGTGGCTGGATCAGTAAAGGGCAGAAAGCTCCACTCCGACTCAGACTCCAGCAAGGTGGAGGTGGGGTACTGGTATGGGCTGGTATCATCAAAGATGAGCTTGTGGGACCTTTTCGGGTTTAGGATGGAGTCAAACTCAAGTCTCAGTCCTACTGCCAGTTCCTGGAAGACACCTTTTTCAAGCAGTGGTACAAGAAGAAGTCTGCATCTTTCAAGAAAAACATGATTTTCATGCAGGACAATGCTCCATCACATGCCTCCACATACTCCACAGCGTGGCTGGCCAGTAAAGGTTTAAAGGATGAAAAAATAATGACATGGCCCTCTTGTTCACCTGATCTGAACCCCATAGAGAACCTGTGGTCCCTCATGAAACGTGAGATCTACAAGGAGGGAAAACAGTACACTCTCTGAACAGTGTCTGGGAGGCTGTGGTCGCTGCTGCACGCAATGTTGATGGTGAACAGATCAAGAAGCTGACGGAATCCATGGATGGAAGGCTTTTGAGTGTCCTTGTAAAGAAAGGTGGCTATATTGGTCATTGATTTGTTTTTGTTTTGTGTTTGAATGTCAGAAGTGTTTATTTGTAAATTTTGAGTTGTTATATTGGTTTGCCTGGCAAAAATAAATAAGTGAGATGGGTACATATTTGGTTTTTATTAATTTGCCTAATAATTCTGCACAGCAATAGTTATCCGCACACACAGATATCCTCCTAAGATAGCCAACACTAAAAAAGTCCCACTCCAACTTCTAAAAGTATTCAGCTTCAATATTCATGAGTCTTTTGGGTTGATTGAGAATATAGTTGTTGTTCAACAATAAAATTAAACCTTAAAAATACAACTTGCCTAATAATTCTGCACACACTGTATTCACAAGAGACTACATGCTCTTAAATTAAAAATACCATCCAAATTACCATCATGACCAATCATGACCCCAAAAGAGGGTCATGACTGATGAATTAATCTCTCATATAACACGTCTCTTTAAAGATTGTGACCAAAGCAGGCAAAAGTCCGCCACACACTCCAGGACTACTACGGTCTTAACGATTTTTAAACGTGTCTGTCACTACAGACACGAGGTGAATCTTACAAGACTTAAAATCTCCGATCGCAAAGATTGCAGCGGAATGTCTGCGGACCACAGGCCATAAAGTGGTCCGCAGACAAGAGCGGGATCGTGTCTGCTGTTTCCCGTCTACAGTAAAACCACTCACTTTGAGACTCTTAGTGTTCAAGATCAAAGCACTGCACTTCTAGTTTAGATACAAGTCAAAACTGTGTTGTTATTATGTGTGAAATGTGATGCAGTACTTCAGATACATGATTTGTAAAGCATAAAAGACTGGCGATGAAGTACACAGGAAGTAGTCACTATCACTAATCTGCAGCTTCACCTCGATACACGCGCTGTATGGACGTAAACAGACACACGTGAGGAACTACTCTTGTATTTTTACTTTCAAAAATGTCTCAAACTGGATTAATAGCGCTGTTTTGTGGACTGAATGTAATAATTTGCGGAAGACAATTTCTATGGATAATGTGAAATTTACAACTTTTTCAGAGGTGAGTCATAGTTATTTTCGATATTTCCTAAGTTTGTATCTTGCGTTTCTGTGGCCGTCACTCCTCTGCCCCTGATGCTGTTGTACTGGCTGTTACCGCACGCACACGCGCGCACACACACATACAGTACATACACAGAAATACACACAGACCCACACCCACACCCACATTGAACTCTCAATGCTCTCTTTACTTTCAGTTTCAAAGATGATTATGGAAAATAAAATTGGGATTTAACACGTCGACATGCAAATAAGGAGGCCTGGGGGCAGGATTATAACAACACCACCAAAAAAACAATTGGTCCAAAACCCTTAGTCCATGTTCTGTGCTATGACAGATGTATTGGACAACATCTAATCTGATAAAGAAAAAAGTGCTATAATGTGGGCTTTTCTTGCCCGGACACATGGCTGAGGTTTGAATAGATGATGCATAAACAAAATTTAATTTGTTTCAGGGAATAACCAAAATCTTCCTTGAGAAATTAAGTGAGCATTTATTAAATCTAATCTTCAACTGTGACCCATTTTATGAAGAGACGAATATGAGTCCAAGAGGGAGTCCTATCATGACCTCTTGAATTTCAGTGACAAGGCAGGATAAAATGAATCCTTAATCTACAGTGTATTACAAGTGAGCTTTTCACTTGAGCAATTTAGAAGAAGCAGACGCGTGCCTTTTGACAGGAACTACAGTCACGCTCCCAGGATTTAATCTACTATGACAGCCTTTACATGCCCGATTTATGATGTGATTTTACATACAGGAGCTTAATGAAGACATTTATTATTGGTGTTGATGGTTTGTTATATAATAACCAAATTCTACTGTTAAAGAAGCTTTGCTTGTCCTGTTGGGTTTAGGCCATGTTTTTGTTATTTAAATGGTTAATGTTATTGCAAATACAGTAGATTTTGTAACACAGACCTAATGAAAAAGTAGGTCGTACCCATGATGATGGCCCAGCATCTCCTCACTAGATCTGTGAATGACTGATTACAAATGAAACACAATGCGAGAAACCTTCACCATTGATATAATAGTCTGTTATATTACAGCTAAAATATCCTGGGATTTAGAACATGGTGGTGAGGTGTAAATACAGCACTGAATCTGTGGTACCTCAAATCATTCAAATTCCGAAGGACTTCCTGTTGAGTTGCAATGACGGAGTTTAGCTGCGTACTGGAATCCAGCTATTATAAATAAATAAAATAAATAATGAGAAAAGCAAAAAAAACAACAACAATATAAATAAAATAATTTGTTTTGCTTTTGTCATGCAGTTGTCCTACCTGTCCTGACTCAGCATTGGCCGCTTTTTTGGAGACCTCTTCAGTAACAACGGACACATAGCGACGCTGCTCATCCAGGATCATTGCAAGTTGTCTGTGGAGTTGTTTGATTTCCAAATGAATCCGGTTCTGGCCTTCAAATACTTGACGAATCTCCCGGTCATTAACCGTTTCATACAGGTCCTCAACTAAAGAGAATACTGATTTAACACAACTAACTGAAGTCATTTTTACATTAAACCGTTTCTAAAAGAAAGACTAACTTGGCTCTCCTTGCACATCAGGGTGTTCTTTCTGAAACTCCTCTTTCTTTTTGTCCAATTCTTGTTGAAAGTTTTGAAATTCTTCCTGATATTTGTCCTTTTCCTCTTTGGGAATTTCAGTTTCAGGTGGAGGCTTTAGTAGAGAACAGAACAATATTTGCTCATAGTCAAAGGAGCAGTGCTTGGGATCCACACAGTGCACAGAAATGTATGTGATGTATGCAACATAAAGTAACTACCATAATCAAAAGGGCAATATATAGGCCAGAAAAATATATATTCATTTACTTACCGGTTGTTGTCCTGGCTCTGTGAGACTGAATAATAAAAAGGACAAAACATCATGGTCATCTAAAAGAGAAATCAAAATATTTTAGACGCCACAATGGGTCCCTATGCAATTCAGTAAAAATTAATCTTATAAATGTGTGCTTGAAAAGGACCTTTGATAATTCCTACAGCCCATATCACATTTGTTTTTTATGAGCAGTATGTATATTACACCATTAATTCAATCTTATCTTGGTTAAAGCACTGGATTACAACATTGTTACTTAAAGGTCCCATTGCATGAAATTTTCACTTTCTGAGGTTTTTGAACGTTAATGTGAGCTCCCCTACCCTGTTTAGCCCCCCCCATGGTTAAAAGTTGCGAAATGTCTAAACTGAGCATTTGCGATCCTTTTCTGCGTTACAAAAAATCGGAGCTCAAACGGGCGATTTTGAACAAGGCACCTTATTGACGTCAGATCGAAAAAAGAAATGCAAATGCAGTTCCACCCCCGTCTGTCTGTACTCAGCGTCTCTGTAAATCACGCCCAGAGAGTTTGGACTGCGAATGCGCTAGGCAATGCGAAATGCGTTTTTTTATTTGCCTGGAGGCACGTCCGAGTGTTTCTAGGCTCGGAAGTCCTTTATCTGAGCCTCTGGACCTTTGAACAGCAGTGGTTTAATTTTATTTTCTGTGGAAATGTGTTTATTTTTCAATGGAACGCTTCAAATCTCTCCCCCTGTGCAAAAACATGGAAATGGATCAGCTGAGTGCGGAGAGTTTGGCCACGCCCCCACCCTCTACTATAGGCCAGCTCTTTTCTCCTCATTTGTATTCAAGCAACAACACCCAGAATAAAGTGTTTGAGAGAGATATTTATGACTCTTTCTCATCTTATCTCTGTTTCTCATGCACTGAGTGTTGATTTTGAAGAAGGATTCATTTACAGTATTAGGGAACCATTAAGGAGCCATATAAAAGCATCAAGAAGTACCATGTCATGGGATCTTTAAAAATGTGTGCTTGAAAAGGACCTTTGATAATTCCTACAGCCCATATCACATTTGTTTTTTATGAGCAGTATCTATATTACACCATTAATTCAATCTTATCTTGGTTAAAGCACTGGATTACAACATTGTTACTTAAAAGGAAAATCTACCTGCTAAGCCCCCAGTGGCAGCAGAGATTCCAAAGAAACCTTCAGTGGGAATGACCATGTTGTCTACCTTTGCACAGAACTCATAATCTTCTTTATCAGGAGTGAATCCATTGTTGATCATCACCTATAATGAAACGTAAAATAAATCTGGGAATACATGCTCAATTCATTTTGTTTTCATTTTTTCTTACAGTTAATGTCTTCTTATAGTATGTAATTTTTGCCCGAACTGGATACGGTTTGTTACGGAAATCTCGTAGACATGTGCCAAGAGCTTGTGTGGAGCCATCACTGAAACCATTTCAAATTAAATAAAACAACTGGCTGGTAGTTGTGATCCCAATACATTGAATATTACACCAGAGTTAGTGTGGTTAAAGTGCATAATCAGATTATAATGTCACAAACATGCTTTTTGTAACCAAGTAACCAAGTGGCCTTTAAAAAGTTACTGGAGCATTCACTGGCCTTGTGGGGGATTAGCAAAAATAGAGGATTATTTATTTTTTCTTGAACAAATACAGTATAAACGTTGACTTACTTTTGATGGTCATAAATAAGGTTTCCATTGTTTCCCACAATGACAATAGCGGGGTTATTTTTCTGGATAAAACCAAAAATGCCAAAATATTAAACTTAAATGTATCTATTCTAAACAAAAGAATGTGATTATCAACACTTAAGAAATGACATGATAATAATAACACTGATTTAAAGATAAAACTTCACACAAACCTTGCCGTCATTGTCAAAGGAGTCAAAGAAAATCCCAACTCCATTCCATTTGTCAGCAGCTCCATAGACTGGACCATCGAGTCCTTGTTCAGTAGTAAACCAAACAGCCTGTCGTGCAGATTAAAACCAAAAATATGCATTGATACAAATCACTTAGAATAGGTTCCACTCCCTCCATTATGCAATTGTCTGGAGTGAGCCCAAACAAACCCCTTACCAGTCCATCGGCCCCCATCCTGCCTCGGCCAGACACCCGGAAGGTCACCTCAGCCTCCCAAGACTGAAAGCTGACTTTGTTTTTGGTCCATACAGAGCCTCGCTGACTGCGGAGAGATGGTGTGATGCGCACTTGATCTGAGCTGGGAATAGCATCTGCAGGAGAGAAAGAAAACATGGTACAGTATGAGCTCATCAGCCCTACAATCTGATGTAAAAGTCTACAATGTTGCCATACAAGATCAGGCATACATTAAAACATCTGAAAATGATGAATTAGGATAAACTAGTCAAGTTAGTATTTGATAGTCACGCACATCTAGAGCACGCAAACAGCAGTGCCTAAAATACAAAGCGGGTTATATAGCCTACTAAAATGACTGAAAGGATATAAATGAATGAAAAGGCTAACAGTTCACTGGCACTCAACAGTAACCTTAGATCTCTGTTCGCTGCCAGCTGATATGGTGCTGTTTATCAAATTGGAATTGCCAAGACCATAGAGAATAGTATAAGTAGACAACATTTGCCCTACTTCCCTGCCCAGCAAAAATACACACACTTAGCAGGGACTGGCTGGCCGGTCAGGTCAGGCTATAGCCCTACAGGACTCCCCCAGGACTAGAATAGAAAAAAGGACATTTCTGATACAAATGATACACTGAAACTGAATCTAAAATAGAACAATGACAATATAGGCCCTATGTGCACTCACTGACTATAGACATTCACTTTCAACTGTGGCTTCATAACAGTAAGAAGCCTACAGATTTATGTTTATTGTACACTTACTTTTTCTACATTAACACATGATTGCAGCTGCTTTGCATTTGCCACAAGAAGAAGAGAACATATTCCCAAAGATTAAGTCGCCTAGAGCTGTGATGTTGACATCTGGATACAAACTTACTTCCACTGTGGATCCAAAAAGGAATAGATCCGTCGCTCTGAGACAGGTGCGGACCTTTAAAGCTGTATTTGTACTCGAAACGGCGGTGGGGAAGCTCCTCCGACCCCGTGGCACCTGTGACCACTTCGGACACGCCGTGGTGAAATATTAACGTTGTGAGAAAAGTTATAATCCACAGCTGAGCAGCGGCAGCCCGGCGCCGCGCTGTGGACACCGCCATGTTTGATCCTCACTGCTGACGTAGCGCTACAGCACGAGCGTGACGCCGCGAACGTGACGGCGCGAGCGCAGGCCAACAGGGCGCTTTCTCATTGGTCACTTTTCAGGCCCGTTTTTGCAGCTTTTTCTAGAACACACTTCGGTAAATGTCCCAATGCAACCTTTAAACCACACATGTAAATAGACTGTGCTTGGGAGGATTATAAATACAATAGTCGCAAATTAATGAAATACAAATAGAAGGGCATGGACAATAAAATATAGAAATCAACAACTATAGGCCTAGTTTATAGTCACCTGATCCTACTTTCCAAACTAAAGCTTCATTTATCATTAAGTTCTTAGTGAACTAAATGACAACATTAGCTATGGCATAATAGACTGTCTGCTCCTGTAGGCTATTGCCATATGCCTATAAGCCTACAGAACAAAAACCCTTTGCCATAAAGCCCGGTCAGGGTTACACAAGGACAGCTGAACACTCTGGTGGTACATGTTTACATAACGTATCAACAAAAAATGGAGTGCATTTAAGTCTGCCTTATTACAGAGGCTTGAGAAGTAAAATAGGAACATTTTAGCCAATAATAGAGCCTATAAAGACAGGCTATAGATAAAGGATCTATTCACTAGCCATTGTGCCAATGCTGATACAATACACATAAATACACATGAATTCATAATAATTAAGTATCTATCCAGGGCACAGTGTTATGCTATGCTAGAAGTGTTATGCTAGAAAAGCAGGCTATAACAAAAGAAAATACTATACAGGCTATACCAATAATTTTAAGTTTGCCTTTTAAACCTCAGTAGTGCAGCAGCCCCTTTAATGAAAGGGGATGAATTCCAGCTCATATTATGAACAGATAAATGAGCAGATAAATTCTGCTCATACAAGCATAATCTGGTCAGTCCAAATAAAATATCAGCCTATGCTGGAGTTTTTAGGCAGATAATCAACATCCAAGTGCCTGTCTCTAATCATTCATTCTAAAATTTAGCATGCCCATTCAGTATTCTGGAGCGTTGACCCCTGCTCAAACCATGTGGTGTCTTCTGTGCATTAACAGCATTGTTTTACTGTTAGCATGTGCCTTGTAATCCTGAAATAGTCAAACGTTAGTGGACACAGTCCTGCTGCTAGAGGAGCTTTCACTGCAGAGTGAAAGTCTCAGTGGGAGATGAAGATGACACAATTATGCACCACTCACTTTCTTTTCAGCTCTTTTCCCCTCTGTCCTCAGCAGGCTTAATGTGACTTTCTGCTGAGCTTAATTGCGGGTTCAGGAAACTACCTAATAAGACTGCTGCAATTGTTTTCACACAGATTGGGAGTTCAACTCTTGATCAGCCAAAGTTTCTGTCTATAGATGTTGCACAGTTATAAGGCTGCACTTTGCTCTTGCTCTTTGACTCATGGATATCTAAAACCATTTGGTGGTCATTTGTAATTAAAGCCCATGTTGCTAGTGTCCAGCATTACATTTAGTTTATTATTCATTTGCCGTATGGATTGTTAGTATGTCCTGTCTTTATTGGGATGTCAGTGTATTTCAGTCTGACACTTTCTAACCAACATATCTAATTAATATGTTAATTGTGTTTGTGTTTCATATAAAGAAACATTGAAAAACAAGACTGTCTTTTGTCTGAGGACTTCCTGAGACTCCAGCTGTATTAATTGTCAGGAAATCTTGGATTTGAATAACAACAGCAGTGCTAATGGATCTGTTTAGAAGTGGACAATGGAAATGTTTAAGTTGTGAATGGATCCCTGGGGTTTTCAATTGATAGTTATGATAGTCAGCATCAATATTTTGCCAATAAAAAGGAAAGGCCACTTAGTTTAAAGTACTGAAACTGGTGACACTGTATTTGTTTAGAACATGCTAACTCTCAATTGCCCTTCTCTCACAGCTTGTATCTACTCATACTTTATAAAAGCGTATGCCACATGGGGAGAAAGGGAGGGCTGTTTATCCTCTCCTGCTGTTAAAGCCAGAAATAGCTGCATGTAGTTCATTCATATAAGAAAAGCACAGAACAAACCATTAACACATGAACTGTGTTTCTGCTGTGATAACAACCTGGTGAGGAAGTCAAGTGATTACCAACCTCATTCCATTTCTCTTAATGGTCCAGTTGTAGTGTGATACTTAAACATGTCAATATTGTGTTGTTGGCATAGTTGTTTTGATCTACACATGTATGTATTTCCAACACAATGACGGAAGCAAAGTTTCAACCTTTACATTATTTTGAAATAAAATATATGAATTACATCCCATTATATCTCCAAATCCCTTGTAGATGTTTCTCAGCACCTTTAATCATCTGTTGTTATCTGTATCTATTGTCACATTTACACTAACATAATGGCCCAGCAGAGGATGTGCTGAGGAAAGCTGTCTGCACATATGATGGTGCAGTTCTACTCAGCCATCCTTGAGTCCATCTTCACTTCCTGGTACGCCGGGGCTACTTCCAGAGACAGACGTGTCCAGGACTTGGGGAGTTGGTTCACAACTGACCCTTCTCACCTGGACACAGACTACGTATATGAGCCACTCCCCTCAGGCACAAGGCTACGGTCTATTTGGACCAGAATCACTCACCACAAGAACAATCTTTTTCCCCTCTGCTTTTGGACTTATAAACACTTCATTACACTTGTCACTTAATATTTACTTCAACAATACTTTATCTAGTTGCACTGTTGCTCTGTCCATTGTTGTTTTTTATGGCTAACACATTAGTTTATGCATGGCTTAAAAAAAAAAAAAAAATCATATTTACTGTTATTATCAATTGTTTTGTGTTACACTAAGTGCCAAAGCATATTTGTGAATTTTGTTCATTGACAACTGCAGTAAAATTGTTTTTCTTATTCTGTTTTTAAAATATAATTTGAAACTTTGTTTTTTTTTTGTTTTCTTAAATATCTAGTTTCTGAGCACAAGACACACACTCCATTTTAATAATGCCAAACCTTTATTTTCAATTTCTTCAAATCGGTCCAGTGTGGTCCAGCAAAGAGTGCTCTTGTTGGCCACTCAGGACTTTGCCACATTCATTTGATGAGGAGTCCTTTTACCAGTGGACACACTAAACGATGGGCAGTGGACAATACCCAGCAGATCTCTTTATGCACTACAAGTACTCAGTGTTGCGCCAATCATTGCATGCCCTCCACAACTGGTCTTTTCAGATACCTGCACATGAGTGAACTACAGAGATGCCACAAAAGCAATCCTCAACATCAGTTAAAAAAAAAAAAAAAAAAAAAAGCTTTTTAATTGTGCAAAGCCTCTCATTAACTTGGCTTGTACTGCCTCCCTTGGACTGGCCATTGCTGAAGTACTGGATGTTGCAAAAAAAGCTACCAATTAGTCCCTCATCAGCTCCAATTAGGGGAGACAAAGCCTAAGTAAAGATAACTCAATGAGAGGGAGCGGTGGAAGGGTGGAGGCTGTCTGTATGTGTTTGTGTATGTCTCTGGACAGGGCTGGCACAACAGTTTAGAACTTGTGGCTATACAGAAGTGACCTGCTGCTGTATAGGCCCATTCACCCACTTGCCTCCTCAGCAGACCCTCTTTTCCTCAGGGCTAAGTGTTGTTGTGCTGGGAAGACAGGCCTCCCAGGAGTCCCAGTAAAAAGAACCATTCAAATCCCCCTCTACCTGTTTGCAGCATATAAAGCACTCAGGGCCAAGCTGATCTCTTATTATTGTCTCACTCACTCTGAATACTTCCTTAAACTTAGGCCTTGAGAAGAGTCCAGGCCTTTTATGCAGGGAAATAAGGGGATGAATGTTGAAGGGGTGGCTTTCGCCTCATTAGAATTGAATTTGCACTGTCCTCTAATTACGTAGGAGGGCAACAATGTGGTTTTTTCAAGCACAATCTCACTGAATAGAGGATTTTGGGGGCAGTTAATTTGCAGCCCTTAGTAATGCATTAATTAATGAATTGGGCAACACTAATTTTCTCTTTCCTGCCTTCTCTGTTTGTTTCCCTTCATCTATCCAACAGACTTTGTACAAGTAATAAAGTTACCCCATTATGAGATGAGACAGGGACTCACTCATTCATTTACTATCAAATTTTTCTCTTTTCAAGGCGAGTCATGGATTGTGGTTCTTTTTCTGTCTCCTGGTGGTTAGTTCTAAATAATGAGGGGGACAAGCAGAGACACATAATTAGGGACAAGGGACACTTCAGTAAATATCTGCTCCAGCATTAGTGATTAATTACATCCAGAAAGCATTTGCCTGTATGGTTGTCTGTAAAAACAAAACATCTAATATAATCTAATCTAATATATAATATAAATTTATTATTATTATTGTTATTATTATTATTATTATTATTATTATTATTATTGTTATTATTATTATTAATAATAATAATAATAATAATAATAATAATAATTTATTATTATTATTATTATTATTATTATTATTATTATTTATTATTATTATTATTATATTGTTCCCAAGCAAAGTTTAACATATATGTGACATAGTGTATAATAATAATTGTTATTATTGTTATTATTATTATTATTATTATTATTATTATTATTATTATTATTATTATTATTATTATTATTTACAACGTTATGAGCATGTACCCTGCAATCAAGGGGCACATCACAAGAAAGTGTCTACGTGTCAACAATAATAAATGTCTCCTATAGTGAAACTGCAAATGATTCAATATTGTTGGACTGAAATACAAAGGCCTAATGGTTTTATTGACATAAAAGAAGCTCTTAGGTCATTTCTGTCTTTATCTTTTTTTTTTTTTTTATTCCTCTCAAAACCAGTATAGTGCAGATGTATAGTGCAGAGGGCTGCTCTGCGAGCTGCTGCAGGGGTAGTTAAGAGTACATTAATCTGTGGCTCCCTCGTGTGGACACAGGTTGCAATTACCGACTTGAAGCGTTAAAGATCCCATGACATGGTACTTCTTGATGCTTTTATATGGCTCCTTAATGGTTCCCTAATACTGTAAATGAATCCTTCTTCAAAATCAACACTCAGTGCATGAGAAACAGAGATAAGATGAGAAAGAGTAATTTTTCTCTCTCTGAACAGGCCATTATGGGCATTGTTGCTTGAATGCAAATGAGGAGAAAAGAGATGGCCTATAGTAGAGGGTGGGGGCGTGGCCAAACTCTCCGCTCTCGCTCTGAGCTCTCAGCTGATCCATTTCCGTGTTTTTGCACGGGGAGAGAGATGAGAAGCGTTCCATTGAAAAATAAACACATTTCCACAGAAAATAAAATTAAACCACTGCTGTTCAAAGGTCCAGAGGCTCAGATAAAGGACTTCCAAGCCTAGAAACACTCGGACGTGCCTCCAGGCACATAAAAAAACGCATTTTGCATTGCCTAGCGCATTCGCAGTCCAAACTCTCTGGGCGTGATTTACAGAGACGCTGAGTTCAGACAGACGGGGGTGGAACTGCATTTGCATTTCTTTTTTCGATCTGACGTCAATAAGGTGCCTTGTTCAAAATCGCCCGTTTGAGCTCCGATTTTTTCTAACGCAGAAAAGGATCGCAAATGCTCAGTTTAGACATTTCGCAACTTTTAACCACGGGGGGGGGGGCTAAACAGGGTAGGGGAGCTCACATTAACGTTCAAAAACCTCAGAAAGTGAAAATTTCATGCCATGGGACCTTTAATGTCAAACATGCATAAAAATTGTCTCCTCTGTAATGAGAATTAAGAGAGCACATACTGTGTCAGTTAGTTTAGAACATTTAATGGAGATATAAAAATAAAACATTTTAAAAATAAAAATACAACACTGCATTCTTGATATTAACAATTCAATAAAATATATTGATCTTAATTTACACATGAAAACATACATCACTTTTCCTCATATTCTCCGGTCCATGTTTGATGGACGTTGTGTGGGTTTCTTTTTTCGATTTCTCCTTGAGGTGCCTCCTATTCGTGATGGAGAAGGTTGTGCTTTGTACTCTTCCCCTGAGCCCATCTCTGAGTCCTGGTCCCGTTCACTCCAGTTATCTGGGGTGGAGGCAGACTGCACTGCTCGCCCATACACCTTGCTTTGCAGGTCAGCTATGTCATTACGAATGTCTGCCATCAACAGAAGCAGGAAGTCAAAAGATCCTGGAGGGCCCTGGAGTCGAACAGAACAGAATCATATATTCAGATACCGTAAATTACAGGTTAGGCTTGTACAGTACGTGGGTGTGAAAAAAAAATCAAGATGGCTGTAAAGAACCTTTGATGAATGATTTCTTCTAATAGAATCTTTAAAAACATGTGGACACAAAAGTGAAGTGGAACATAATGCAATTTCAAGAGTGTTATTTAGGATAGGATCATCTGATACTTACAGAATACTTACAGAAATGTTGGCAAAAGGAGAAAATCAATTGTCAAATGGACAAAAGTATATTTGGTCGAATACATTTCACAGCTCATCCAAGCTGCTTCTTCAGTTCTGGTCAGATGCTGGTGGACACTGCCTATATCTGCCTGAAGGGAGGAGCTAACTACAATGAGATTACTCCACACCTATTTTGTTTACAGTTACTGTTAGTTAGGTGAGCCTATTAGATATGCAGTGGGAGTGGAGTGTGGGGTCTTGTTAGCATAGTCATTCAGGGCCATAATGGGTGTTTTCACCTGTCTGGATCTGACCTGGCTAGCCCTATTGTTTGCTTTGTTTGTTTTGATTTAGGTTTGAGGATAGAGTTATAGATGAGAGACAAATGATATGTGAGACCTCATGTGAGACCTCACATATCATTGTTCAAGGAAGGATTTTCTTTCTTGACAAAAATAGCCTCTTTAACCCCCCTCTCAAACTGGTTCTTTTCCCTGGCTAAGATCTGTACCTCACTGTCCTCAAAGGAGTGGCCCGTGGCTTTTAGGTGGAGATGTACAGCAGACTGAGGTCCACTCTGGCACGCCCGCCTGTGTTGGTACATTCACTTGTGAAGTGGCTGTTTTGTTTCTCCAATGCAGCGCTCACTGCAGTCTTCACTACACTGAATGGAGTAGACCACATTGCTTTGTTTGTGGCTCGGTGTTTTGTCCTCTGGGTGGACCAGTTTTTGTCTTAAAGTGTTTGTGGGTTTGAAATAGACTGGGATTTCATGTTGTCTGAAAATCCTCTGTAGTTTTTCAGAAACGTCGGCCAGGTAAGGAATAGTTACACCCTTTCTCCTGGGTTCTGATTCTCTGTTGTCTTGTTTCTTGCCCTTGTCTCTCTTGGTTTTGTTGACAGCCCATTTAGGATATCCACAAACAGAGAGGGCTTCCTGCACATGTTGTTCTTCTTTCTCCTTACCCTCTGTGCTTGTGGGAACCACTTGGGCCCTGTGTTGTAATGTCCAAATAACACCCAGTTTGTGCTGCAGTGGGTGGTGTGAATCAAAAAGCAGGTATTGGTCTGTGTGTAGGGTGACCACTGGCATGAAACAGGAAAGGAGGACACTTGTGTCCAAAAAGGAGGACAAAGTCCCTAAAGTGAGGACACCTTGTTTTTTGTTTTGTTTTCCCTGGGTTGGGGAAAAGAAAAACAACTTATGAATAATGTATGACGTCAACATATATTTATTAACATGGAACACCCATCAAAAAGAAAAATGTGGCAAATTATGGTCAAGATGATATGAACAAAAAACAATATCATCACTAATTCACTGAAAAAACACAGTCTTTGCCATGTCATCATATGCCATGGCAAAGAAGAAAGAAGAAGTTCTGTAGTTCTGCATTTCACTTTTACGAGGTAAGATCTCGCTACCTGGATTTGTGTAATTCGCACAAAATCCCCAAAATATTATTTGCAATTATGAAAGCCGTACTGTAAATATTGTAACGTATTTTAACTGTCTACATTGAGAGGAAACGTAAGCGAAACCTGTTACGCATGGCACTAAAGAAAACAAAATTTTAAGGGACAGTAATAAGGCGATGAAGATGGAAGAAGGAGCCAAGTTGCACCTCAAAGAGTGGCTGATAGCGCAGATAGAGAGCGGACAATACGAGGGGCTGACGGGCTGGATCAGAATGTTTGCATACGACACAACATCGCAGAGTAGCAAGTGTAAATAATGGGTGGGGATTTATGACGATTTATGCAAGGGTGGCCGATGAGGGTCCGAAAGGAGGACAAAATGTAAAAAAAGGAGGACACGTGACAGACGGCCGGACAGACAGCTCTAAAACCGGACTGTCCGGACGAAATCCGGACGAATGGTCACCCTATCCGTGTGTGTGGGCTTCCTGAAGACCTCTACTTGGAGTCGCCGGTCTCCTCCTATTGTTATGGCACAATCTAAGAAAGCCAATGTGCTATCCTTGGCATCAACATTTGATATTTGGATCTACAGAATTGTTATGTGCAGTAAATCTTGAATTTAGATTTTTGAGAAATTATCATCCACATAATGATACCAATGTGTGGGTGGAATGCCTCCCATTTATAAGTCTATCCTCAAACCTAAATCAAACCTAAATCAAAACAAACAAAGAAAACAATAGGGCTAGCCAGGTCAGGTCCAGAGTTGTGAAACGTATTCGACCAAATAAACTTTTGTCCATTTGACAAATTGAATTTCTCCTTTTGCCATGTATTCTACCTGGACAACTGAGGGATTCTACATATGGAAATCTTGTTTTAAGTTTTCATCCTTAAATTATAGTTTTTGTGAAACTCAAATGAAAATATTGTTAGACATATTTATTAATAGTCAAATCTGATGTCAGTTAATAACTGAAAATGTTGTATGGTATTTCATAGATAGCCTTTCATGGTTTACTAAGACATCTGAGGAATATTTTAGTTTGGGTGAACTACATTGTTCACACCAACTATTAGAAAAAGTGTACAGATAACTGAAGACAAATACGAGTCTTACTGGTGGTCCGACAGGCCCCGGAGCTCCTCTGTCCCCCTGTGGAAGCAAAACAAATATTTAGTTTAGATGAATTACAGTGGAAAATGAAGACATGAGAAGAAAAAGTAAAATAAGGTAGAGACAAGAAATGCTTTAAAACAGCAGGTTTTAGACACACATGCTGTAGTTGTCATGGATGTAAGGACAAAAGTAGACAGCTTTGAATCTGTTACACATTTTTTTAAAAAGGTGGGAGGTTTGTCTGCTTTTGTTTAGCTACTAGCAACATTTTGTTAAATTTATCTAGTCATCAATATACATTAATTTATTTTATTTAATTTTTTGCCGTCACTCTTACCTTGATGCCATCCCTTCCTGGAGCACCTTGAGGCCCCTGTAAAAATGTAAATTTGTAATAATATCTACTTTGAGCCATTTGGCCAGATTAATAGCAAATTATTCCACTCAGCCAACTGTAAGTCATTATAAAAGATTATGCCATTAAATGCCAAAGCACAGTAAATGTGACCTGGCCTTATGCCCAATAACTAGTCAGATTTTGATTAGACCTTTAGAACCTGCTTGATTAGTTAGACGTCGCGAGTTGTGCATGCAGTTGCACTCACATCCATCAAAGCATCTGTAAAAAGTGTTTTTCTGTCCTTGATGCGACTGACTGCAGGCGTTGATAAGCTAATTTATCAGCAACAGAACTGTGAAAATACTGCAGCTTTAATATGACATTTGCCACATCCTGCACATTCTTGACTAGGAGCCCACTTGTCAACACAAAGGTTTATACTCACAAGAATGTGTTCCCAGAAACACATTGAGCCAAAAACAACAGCCAAAGCCCTAAATGGATTTGCCTCACTGTTGTTACTGCCATTACCATGCCACATCTTTTACACGTCGCACTCATCATCTCGGAAATCATGCACTTTGCAATTATCTCCTTGAACTGAAAATAGTTGTATAAATTAAGAAACTGTAAGTAAGTCATAAAACAATATTATAAACAGTCACTACAGTTACTATGTCCATGGACCCTTATTCAGTACAAACTTAATATATGAATATTAAATTCCACAACAATCAACCAAAACAAAAATTGTCAGAGAAACAACATCTACAAGAAGAAGAAGAAGAAGAAGAAGAAGAAGAAGAAGATATGCTTTATTCATCCCCGTAGGGAAATTATTTCTCTGCATTTAACCCATCCATCAGGAGCAGTGGGCAGCTCGTCTTTCAGGCGCCCGGGGACCATCTCCATGATCTTGTTGCTTAGGCTTGGTCAGGATCTCAGCTGGAGGATTTTACCTGGAGCATGTTTTGGGTTGATGGGGGAAACCGGAGTGCCCGGAGGAAACCCATCCAGACACAGGGAGAACATGCAAACTCCACACAGAAAGGCCCAGGCGACCCGGGGATCGAACCCAGACCATGCATGCAAACTCCATACAGAACACACACGGAAAGGCCTGGGCGACCCGGGGATCGAACCCAGAACCTTCTTGCTGTGAGGCATGAGCGCTAGCCACTCAGCCACCGTGCCACCCAAGTAACAAGTAACAATTGTTTGTATTGGGAATAATAAGGAAGATTAAAGTGGGAATATACTGACCACCGGTCCTCGTGGGCCTCTCTTGATGTGGAAGAGGTCTGGTGTAGGCCCAGTAGGTCCCATCAAACCCTTTGGACCTGGTGAACCAGGTGGGCCAGGTGGGCCAAGATTTCCCTTCAGTCCTTGTGGTCCTAGTTCTCCTACAGCAAGGCCCAGCCACAGTGAGATGGTCACTGAACACAACAGGAGAGAAGAAAATCCCAAACACTCACCTGGAGGCCCAGGAGGCCCAGGAGGCCCAGGTATAAACAAGGGTGGTCCCCAGACCTTCTTACTCGTCATCTGCTCTGGGATCTCTGCACTGTTAGACAGCACAGCCATCTATAAAAATACATAAACCATTAAAACAGGCAGTGCAACATAAACCTGCTGGTTATTGAAAATGAATTTACAATCTAAGAATATTAGACACATACATTGGCCTTATTGTCAATAAAGGTCATTGCCTTTATTACTAGGGTACATTTCAGTAACAAATCATGCATGTACAATTTCAGATGTGGAGTAAAAAGACTGCCAAACATGACAGAAGAAGTGCAGATAAAACTGCTGCATTATGCAACAGTCACAGAGTTGGGTCAGTATGCTGAGCAAAGTTTTTGGAACAAAACTCTTGATCTTTTTATAATGTCACATGGGAGTGACAGCTCCACACAGAGCACATCAAAGTCTTCTTGCATGAGATGAAAAATGCCATATACATTTGCAGCAGACATATGTTAGAAATATTTGAGTTAGGGCACAGGCCACAACCTGTAACCCCAGGGCACAGGTGTTTAAAACATAAGGCTTAACCTTCAGTAAGGTCAAAACATCCTCTCATATACTGGCATAATTAAGATGCAGTGTTCCATATTTCACTTGTTGATTAAGATGACACAATGGACCACACAGCTTGCAACAATACATTAGGTTTTAGCTGTGAGTGCTGATAGACTAATCATAAAGTGCTTACACAGCAAAGCAGTTCACACTACATTTGCGCATATGACTTCAGAGCCAGGTAAAAAAAAAAGCTCTTTGAAATGTTTTACTTTCTACCCCTAATGCAATGCCTTGTAAAATGTCTCCACACAACAGTAGTTATTGCCATGAGCAGACATCAAACCACCAACCCAAGATCAACATTCAAGACAGTTGTTTTGTCGATTTTAAGATGTGCAGACTGTAGAGAAAAATGCATTATTAACCTTCCGTTTGAGATGCAGGATGGACAGCTTGATCTGGTGAAAATCGTCACAAGTAGCTGAACATGTTTCAGCATTCATCACATTTTCTGACTTTTCAAAAAGTCCAACTAAAAAACACAGAAGAAAATACATTTTGAAATCAATTCAAAGATTTATTTTCTATTCTGGAAGATTATGCAAAGTATAATCGATCATTTCAAAGGACTTTTTGGATTTACCCTCTAGAGCAGAGGTCTTCAACAGGAGGTACTGCAGGGGGGTCGCGAAATCTTTTGATTTCACTTTAAAATAATATAATTTTATATTTTAATATTTTTTAAAAACAATATATTTTTTCATTTTTCCCCAATCAATTTCTCCCTTGTCCCTCCCCCCTCTTTGATGTCTTAAAATGCACATTAATGCGTACATGGCGAATGGAGAAATAAAGGCAAACACATCATGCTATAGTAGGGGGTCCCTGGCCCAGTTCGCTATCTGTTTGGGGGTCCCTGGCCTGAAAAAACGTTGAAGACCCCTGCTCTAGAGTATCCACCATGTTATATTTTAAATCACAGAAATAACATTTTGGCCACATTCATGTTCAGGGCATTCTGAATAAAGAAAAATGTAAGCCTGTGGTAATGAGCCCTTCCTTACAACTGCATACATTTAATGCATGAATGAAAGAGTCTGGACACTACCTTCTGTGCAGTGTTGGAAACAGCAGGACATAAAGCAGAACCATGAATATACATACTCTACAGCTTTGCCTGAGTGCTTAAGGTAATGGAAGATAAAGTGAAAGAGGGAAATTACAATTCAACTGAACCTGGAGAAAACCCCTTTTTATTGCCTGAACATTTGTGATGTTGTACTCAAATGCAGTGAGTAAATGAGAAAAGACTTGGAGTCACAAGGTTAGCCATGTGCCAAAGAGACAGAACTGTTCTGACAAGTTCAAAGACTGGATGTATAATGACTACCAGGTGTCTGTGTTTGTCATACCCCCCAACCGCACGTTTCTCACAATGCGATTAATAACACTGGTCTTACCTCTCTCTCCCATGGTGCACGTTTTCCCATCTTCCTCCAGGAAAAAGCCCTTCTCACATTCACATTTGTAGCTCCCAAATGTGTTGATGCAGATCTGAGAACAGACACTGGTGTTTCTGTCTGCACATTCATCAATGTCTGTTCAAACAAGCAAGTTACAATCATAAACAGTCATCTTTACAGCAATGAAACAAATCTCAAACATGAAAATTATGCGTAAAGTAAAAATTATTATTATTATTATTTTAATTATCCGATTGCTTTATCATTCAAAGAGTTAAATTCATAAAACTGTATTAATGTATTAGGGAAGGGAAATGGAAGAAAGTGAAGGATTTTACTGTTCTTTGGTTTGATGTAAAAGTTAGAGTGGTGTGGGGGGGCTCAGGAAACAGCTAACATTTCACAAACACACACATAACACACTACTATAATCATCTTGAATATTTGTGCAATCAAGCAAGTGATTGCAGATCACAAAGAAAACTAGCACAAATAGGTATTACTACCTAGACAGTAGGGCTTCTCTCGGTTTCTGTGACGTTCACGGTCATAGCGGTAACCAGGGTAACAGGTGCAAACAACACGACCAAAATGATCTGTGCACTGTTGCTCACAGGGGGCGCCAGCACACACATCATAATCTGGAAAAAAACGGTGTATTAAGTAAACAATGAAAGAACAATACGCAGCATCAGTGACCCAGCTGTCCCCTACCTTCAGGAATGCAGTGCCCCAGCACAAACTTGAATCCACTGCAGCATTTTTTTCTGGAAAAATAAATCATATACACTCAACAAAAATATAAACGCAACCAGGGCTCTCAAGTCTCACGCATTGAGAGTGTGACACACGCAATTCGACGTGTTCACACGCTCACACACCACACATGGCATTTCTCACGCAGATTTTTAAATTTTTTTTTGTGCCCAGAAAATCGGTCTGTGTGGCTCAGTTTATGCAGGCACCGCGCGTTTTCAGCGAAAAAAAAACTACCCCCCTCCTCCCTGCCCCGCTCCCTCCTCCCTGCCCCGCTCAGCGAGTGTCAAAGCACTGGACAGCGACAGAACACGAGGAACGACAAAACGGTGATGATAAAACAAACTGAGAACCATCAGGTAGGCCTAATAACTTCATTTATATAACTGTCATTAGTTGCTTTGTAGTTATAGTTTGGTCAGGGTTTACCCACGCAATTCGACGCTCACACGGCATTTCTCACGCAATTCAAGCGCCTTTTGTTTTTGCTCCCATTTTTCATGAGATGGACTTAAAAATTCATTCCAGATACACAATATTACCCTTTCTCTCAAACATTGTTCACAAATCTGTCTAAATGTGTGATATTGAGCACTTCTGCTTTGCTGAGATAATCCATCCCACCTCACAGGTGCGCCACATCAAGATGCTGATCTGACATCATGATTAGTGCACAGGTGTACCTTATACTGCCCACAATAAAAGGCCACCCTGAAATGTGCATTTTTTTTTTTTTTTTTCTTTATTGGGGGTCTGGGGACTCAGAACCAGTCAGTATCTGGTGTGACCACCATTTGCCTCATGCAGTGCAACACATCTTCTTCGCATAGAGTTTATCAGATTGTAAATTGTGGCCTGTGGAATGTTGGTCCACTCCTCTTCAATGGCTGTGTGAAGTTGCTGGATATTAGTGGGAGCTGGTACAGGCTGTCGTATACGCCGGTCAAGCACATCCCAAACATGCTCAGTGGGTGACATGTCCGGTGAGTATGCTGGCCATGCAAGAACTGGGACATTTTCAGCTTCCAAGAATTGTGTACAGATCCTTGCAACATGGGGCCGTGCATTATCTTGCTGAAACATGAGGTGATGTTCATGGATGTATGGCACAACAATGGGCCTCAGGATCTCATCATGGTATCTCTGTGCATTCAAAATGCCATCAATAAAATGCACCTGTGTTCTTCGTCCATAACAGATGCCATTTGAAACATTGTCCCTTTAATACGGAGACTGCTCCGTAAGTGTAACTAGGTGCCATTTAAAAAAAATTAGGGCTGTCAAACGATTAATTTTCTTGATCGCAACTAATCTCAGAAATTTCATAGTTAATCGCGATTAATCGTGATTTATTTTGCATGTTTAAAATTGATATCTTGCAGTAAGACCGTTCGAATCTAAAGTTAAACTCACAATGCAAAGTATTTCTCACCATTTTTTTTATTTCAAAAAAGTGCAGAGAAAGGAAAAAGTAACAATGAACCAGTAATAGTGCTTACTTTGAGAAATTGTAAATAAATGATTGAAGCCCGCTCGAGCTGCCTACGGATGCGTAGAAGGAACAAAATACTAGCAAACTCAAAATAGTGCGTTTAACCGACAATGAGTTTAATTAATACAACCAAATGAGCTGCATATGGATGGTAGAATTGCGGAAAATGCTGGCAAACTCTGATCGCGATTAAAAAAATTGTTCGCGATCATAACTCAATCGCGATTAATCGCGATTAACGCGTTAATATTCCCAGCCCTAAAAAAAATACAATAATAGTACAAAGTAATGCTAGACTTTGATAGTGGCAGTATAAAGATGACAGGACCATACTCTTTCTCTGCAATTTTTTTTTTATTCATCCACTAAAGTAACAGTAAAATAAAAATAAATAACAGATATAGCAAAGTATAAAACTTTGTAGTTCATGTCCATATAACAGCCATATGAGGTTGTGAGAACACTTAGCAAATATCCAACCAAAAATTAATAATTATAGGGAGGATGAACAATGAAACAAAAACAAGCATCCACGTCGGCTCTCACTTATCACTTTGAATAGATGTAGAATGTTTAGATATTTCAGCTCAGGACAGTAGTTTAAATATCTGTCTAAACTGTGTAACACTCTTCATTGAAAATTACTGTTATACTTTTTAGAACTGTCATGATAATTACTATATTTACTTCAATAAATGAAAGTTAGAGCAATATTTTTGAGGGCTAAAGGTACACTATGTACCTTTTTGTGCATTCATCACGTGGTTGTTTCTATGGATATGGCATTGCTCTGGCTGGAATGTTCCACAGTATGACATTAATCATTTATAAAGAACACAAAGAGCACAGTGGAGAGTGAGATGGTAGTTATCTGACAACTACAGGATTGTTGATAAGATGTCTTGCTCAAGGTCAGTGCACTCCGACAAAGAATCTTGAATCCAGATGCAAGATATATGAGTCTAGGCTTGGGGATGACTCTGCTGATGATAAAGCAAATACAGCTCTGGAAAAAAATAAGAGACCACTGCAAAATTATCAGTTTTTCTTACTTATAGGTATGTGTTTGGGCAAAGGGAACATTTTTGTTTGAGTCTATAAACTACTGACAACATTTCCCCCAAATTCCAAATAAAAATATTTAGAGCATTTATTTGCAGAAAATGACAAATGGCCAAAATAACAAGATACATGTTTTTAGACCTCAAACAATGCAAAGAAACTAGATCAAATTTATTTTAAAACAACATAATACTAATGTTTACACTTAAGAAGAGTTCAGAAATCAATATTTGGTGCAATAACCCTTATTTTTAATCACAGCTTTCATGCGTCTTGGCACAAGTCTTTCACATTGTTCTTGGGTGACTTTATTCCACTCCTGGTGCAAGAACTGAAGTAGCTCAGCTTTGTGTTTGTGTTGGAATTCAACAGACGCTGGAATGGAATGACTAATACATGTAGAGATGCTGAATTCAGAAAAAAAATACAATAGTCTCTTATTTTTTTCCAGAGCTGTATCATATTATATGATAAACTCAATATAAGTCAATGCAATATGATTAATAAGAATCGTAAATACAAAGGCAAACAACATAAGTAGGCTGTTTTGCATACCGAAAACACTTTTTAATCAGTTCATATTGTTTAAATATTTCAAAGATTTCCTGTTAAATGGTTATGTTTTACTGTTATGTCAACAGCTAATCTCATAACTACTTCTTGCAATACAATCGCTGCTTACCAGAATGTTAAGTGGCTCTAGTGGTTAAAGCAAGTCGACATGTTATGTTCAGCCTGCCAATACATACAGGCAGATTTCATAAAGCACTGCTGAGCTCAGCCTATATTTATCCCAGTTTTCAAAAGAGCAAATCTCTGTAAGTATCATAAGGGTATTGATTATATGTTAGTCCTTAATATATTTATACACAACTACAAAATCATGACCAAAACATCTAACTTAAGAGACTACAATGTGAGTATTTGTCCACCTGTGCCCTATTTGACCCTAACATTGTTTTGTTTAACTGTTTCACTCCATGGAAGTCTGACCTTTGCCAATCTGCATAACCATGAGGGCTTAATTATAAACAAACATCTTCCCTTTGGTCAACTCAGTTTCCTTGAATTGAAATTAAAAAGCAACCATATGACAAAGATGGAAAAGACTTGGCTGTGCTGGTCAAGTGTCCATCATAACTTAAAGGGAAAGTAACGTTTTTTACAATTTGAGCCTTATTTCGGTAAAAAAAAAGTTGTTTTACTCACCCATAGCACTTTGGTGTCATATGGAGGATTTCCGGAAATGTTTTAGATTAGCGTTAGGCTAACGCCGTTAGCCTAGCGCGACTTATAGCCATAGCTCGGGGCATTCCCCGAGCATGTAATATGCCCCGTGCGGGCTCCAAATAACACAAACAAACTTTAGCACTTTTCAAATCATAGAAGCTCGATATCTTACTCTACGATTTCGTTTGAATCAAAAGTGCCCTGTAATCCGAGATTTATCCATAGTTTACAGCTTTGCGTTCCATGTTTGGGTCCAGGGAGCTGAGAGCACACTCCGCGCATGCGCAATGGCGTCCTCATCTACTCGAAACTATGGCTAAATCTCGGATTACAGGCCACTTTTGACCAAACGAAATCGTAGACTAAAGACATCGAGCTTCTATGATTTGAAAAGTGCTAAAGTTTGTGTTATTTGGAGCCCGCACGGGGCATATTACATGCTCGGGGAATGCCCCAAGCTATGGCTATAAGTCGCGCTAGGCTAACGGCGTTAGCCTAACGCTAATCTAAAACATCTCCGGAAATCCTCCATATGACACCAAAGTGATATGGGTGAGTAAAACAACTTGTTTTATTACCAAAATAAGTTGTAAAAAACGTTACTTTTCCTTTAAGTAATTATTAATTGACATATAACGTTCCCTCTGGGTCTGAACTTGTAACTTGTGACAAATCTCAGAGGGAACAACAACAACAACAACAACAACAACAACAACAACAACAACAACTTATCCTATTCCTAAACTCTTATTATGCAGTTACTGAAATCTCTTATCCCAGTTACGAAATCTGTGAAAATTAAATTACATCAAAAACAAGATCTGACAGTAGGAACAACATTCAATTTAATGAATTGACCAATTCAATAAATGGCCTGGTCGTTTGTATTTGTAATTATATCAAGAAAAATGCATAAACCTACAAATAGATGTGGGACAAGTACAAAAAAGTACAAAAAAGTTAATAGGGGTTAATATGAGTACACAGTGTACATGTTCTGATGTTTTTTCAGTGGACTGTGTGGAAAGGTCAGTTTGTCTGCTAAAAATATACAAGCAGGAATCACTGGTATTGTTGTTTACCTAAAAAATGAGGCAGTTCTTTCAGTGATGGTTCCGCTTACAATAGTGAATCTAAATTACATTAAAATAGTTTGAGGTGGAATGTCTGAAATATTGAACTATATTGGAGTAAAGTGTTTTTGTCCCATAAGATGACACTGTCAGCTGAAACCGGACCTTTTCAGACAACATTTAAAGTACTTGGTCCACCCTTAAGCAGAGCTCGAAGTGAAAGCTAAAGGGACGTGTCAAATACTAAAGCCTCCAACAACTCAGCTGTTTAAGACATTCCTGCTGCAAGCTTTAAACCAGGGACCAGAAAAGATGTGGAAATGACGGGTGTCTTTTTTTTCCCTCAAAAATCAACAATACATCACCTATCTGATTCAAAATGATCAAGAAAGCACTATTAACCTCCAAAATATTTGCAATCATTTGAAGAGGGGCTGTTTGTTTATAACCATGCTACATTAACAAAATGCATCAGCTAAAGACCCACATTTGTTCAATTTTTTGGGTTTAAGGCTTGGAAAATAAACAAGAAGTCTCCACTGAATACAGTCAAAACACACTACTCCATTTGAAATCACCAATTCCAGATGTGCTTTAAGCAAATCATCTATTAAGAGTAATTCAGTAGATTTGTTGCTGCACTACAAGTTATGTAAAATAACGGAATTTCAATTTTAACACAGTTTTTATTTGATTTGATTTTGAGAGTTTAATTTGCTTAGACTTAAAGAAAAAGTATTTTTTTTTACAATTTGAGCCTTATTTCGGTAATAAAACAAGTTGTTTTACTCACCCATATCACTTTGGTGTCATATGGAGGATTTCCGGAGATGTTTTAGATTAGCGTTAGGCTAACGCCGTTAGGCTAACGCCGTTAGCCTAGCGCGACTTATAGCCATAGCTCGGGGCATTCCCCGAGCATGTAATATGCCCCGTGCGGGCTTCAAATAACACAAACTTTAGCACTTTTCAAATCATAGAAGCTCGATGTCTTTAGTCTACGATTTCGTTTGGTCAAAAGTGGCCTGTAATGCGAGATTTAGCCATAGTTTCGAGTAGATGAGGACGCCAGTGCGCATGCGCGGAGTGTGCTCTCAGCTCCCGGGACCCAAACATGGAACGCAAAGCTGTAAACTATGGATATTACAATTCTTGGGGAATGCCCAGAGCTATAGCTATAAGTCGCGCTAGGCTAACGGCGTTAGCCTAACGCTAATCTAAAACATCTCCGGAAATCCTCCATATGACACCAAAGTGCTATGGGTGAGTAAAACAACTTGTTTTATTACCGAAATAAGGCTCAAATTGTAAAAAACGTTACTTTTCCTTTAAAGTGAAGAGAAAAACTCTTTGGTCTTATTTGGTGGTTAAAGGTGACAGGCAGCAGATTATATGGCCAATACATACATCAACATAGGCAGTAATCACATGCATTACAGTTTAGCTACTTTGCTTTATGCCTTAATGTGTTACTCCAGTGTTAACACATAGTTTTGGCTATACTCAGTGCGCCTACCGTGCTGGCATAGCAACATTAACTCTTCAGCTACTACTGGTATTAGAAAAACAAAACAAAAAAACCTCCTCTTATATACAGTTCTTCTGATATAAAGTAGAAAATATTCCAAATATCCCTGTCTGTTTTGTGTTAGAGTCTAGATGTTAAAATCACACAGACAAAGCTGAGGGTAAGTGTTAAGTCGCATATACAATATCTGTGAGTCTGACACCTCAGGAAATTATAGCGCTCACTGCTGTCCGAGACTTGTTACATTAAATGATCATAAACTTCCATGTGTTTCTAACTTGCCTCTGGATGAGGTCCAGGTACAGTATAGAAAGTCTCCAAAAGTCAGCTATAATAGTTATAATAATATTGGAGCTTTAGAAGATTGTGGCTTGGAATAATAATCTTGAAATTTGAATAAACTTAAAAGCTAAGAGTGTAATAAACCAAACTTGTGCTGGCTCAGATAGAGATAACTGGTGAAGTAGGAATGGGCAATACATTTTTCAAATAATCAAGATGCAGGCTGTTTGCTTATTAGTCAGTTTATGCATAATGTGGGAGGCAAATAGCTTTAGTTAATGTAACTAATGTGCATGAATCATAATCTGTGACATATAGGCTTTGGAAAAGAGTGATATACATTATTTTGATATTAGGCTGATGTAATTACATTAGGATTGCTAGGTTACTTGAGTGAAGTGCTTCTTGTACTTCACCATCTTGTATTTCCAGCTTGGTTTACAAAGAAATTGAAAGAAATGTTACATTGACAGGAAACCTCTCAATCAATCTGGAATCAATTGAAACTTAATGACAAAGCTGCCCCTGTCTGGTGCCGTTAACACAAATCAATATAGTTCATTTATGAGGTTAGGGAAGCCTTTCTTACACTTGAGGGGAATAGAACAGGTTTCATGTTGACTAGGAACAGGCTTTATGAAAGTGCCACAGTAAAGACGGATTCTAGACACACTGTTACTCTGGTTTAGTGATTACTAAACCAGATAAATGATTTAAATTTGGGTCTACAGTGTGAGAAGGTTGAGTTCCTGGATTATAATTCTTTTTTATGCCTTTTCAGGAGACCCGACATAATGTAGTTTTAGAATAATTTATGTGAACACTACAGGGTGTAATGTTTTTGTTTTTTTTTCTCATTCTTTTCTATTACATATACAGTATGTACATACATATACACCGGGTATTGGGTGAATGAATAATGATCTGTAAAGCGCTATATAAATAAAAACTTACTTACTTATATTTCCACTGGGGCATCAACCACATTTTCACATTAGAAAATCACATAACAAGTTTTTACTTTGGGATTTTCCCTTTTCACTAAAGCATCGTCTGTGATGGCTGTAAGTTCACTGGTGCATCTCAACCATTTCCATGCCTGGTTGTGCTCCTGATTCTCTAATAAATGTTGAATAAACTGTTCTTACTCTAAATGAGTTGAGTTGAACATGTGGCAGAAAATGCACCTCACACATTCACATGATCCAGTGAGCTTGTCATCAGCATGGTATCTGAGTGAACTTTAACCTGTATAAAAAAAAGTGTATTTTGTACATAAAAAAAACAACAAATACAAATGACAAAGGCAGCATAAATACACCACACACCACAACCCTATAGACAAAGAACTGTGGTTTTATTACATCTCCAAGATGTCTGACAACCCCACAGTGACCAGGCATGAGTGTAGAGCACATTCTTAGAAGAAATAAATGAGGGAGTGAGTATCAGGCCAAGGGAAATGTGCCAACTTTGCAGCAACTACAATGTGTAAATAAATACAAGTGATTTGATAAGACAAGTATGACGACAATCCATGCCGTCTGGGTGTGAAGTTGGACCACACAGGAAGACCACAATAGGGCTGCTATCTTTGATGTAGCACACTGCCATACACTCTCAATCAAGATGGAGTCACTGAAATATCATATTCATATAGTAATAGAGCTATATTATACATTTTCAGGCTTTCAAAAAAATTCTTTGGATACCTATGCCTTGAGTTCAACCTGGAGGAAGAGACGGACATGGCTCGGTTAAAGGAAAAGTAAAGTTTTTTTTACAATTTGAGCCTTATTTCGGTAATAAAACAAGTTGTTTTACTCACCCATAGCACTTTGGTGTCATATGGAGCATTTCCGGAGATGTTTTAGATTAGCGTTAGGCTAACGCCGTTAGCCTAGCGCGACTTATAGCCATAGCTCGGGGCATTCCCCGAGCATGTAATATGCCCTGTGCGGGCTCCAAATAACACAAACTTTAGCACTTTTCAAACCATAGAAGCTCGATGTCTTTAGTCTACGATTTCCTTTGAATCAAAAGTGGCCTGTAATCCGAGATTTAGCCATAGTTTCGAGTAGATGAGGACGCCAGTGCGAGTGTGCTCTCAGCTCCCGGGACTCAAACATGGAACGCATATCTGTAAACTATGGATATGGATGTGGCGGCACGGTGGCTGAGTGGGTAGCACTCATGCTTCACAGCAAGAAGGTTCCGGGTTCGATCCCCGGGTCGCCCAGACCTTTCTGTGTGTGTTCTGTGTGGAGTTTGCATGCATGGTCTGGGTTCGATCCCCGGGTCACCCGAGCCTTTCTGTGTGGAGTTTGCATGTTCTCCCCGTGTCTGGGTGGGTTTCCTCCGGGCACTCCAGGTTCCCCCACCAACCCAAAACATGCACCATAGGTACCTCCAGCTTTGGTCCTGACCAAGCCGAAGCAAGAAGATCATGGAGATGGTCCCCGGGCGCAGTAATGTGCTGCTCACTGCTCCTGATAACAGGATGGGTTAAATGCAGAACTGGAATTTCCCCACTGTGGGACTAATAAAGGCATAGCTTTCTTTCTTTCTTTCTTAAATCTCGGATTACAGGCCACTTTTGATTCAAACTAAATCGTAGAGTAAGATATCGAGCTTCTATGATTTGAAAAGTGCTAAAGTTTGTGTTATTTGGAGCCCGCACGGGGCATATTACATGCTCGGGGAATGCCCCGAGCTATAGCTATAAGTCGCGCTAAGCTAACGGCGCTAGGCTAACGGCGTTAGCCTAACGCTAATCTAAAACATCTCCGGAAATGCTCCATATGACACCAAAGTGATATGGGTGAGTAAAACAACTTGTTTTATTACCGAAATACGGCTCAAATTGTAAAAAACGTTACTTTTCCTTTAAGTTTAGTCCTAATGTAGTCTTGGTTTGGTTCTGTTCTAGTCCTGGTTTAGAAAGTTTAGATACAATTTTGATGTGATGCGTGTGCAAGTGCAAATCTGCAGAAAAAATACACAAATTAAAACATAAAATTGTACATAAATAATAATAGTAAAGTCACATAATTTAGCATAATATAGGATCTTTATAACAATAGTAAACTGCACAACTATGATCATCGTGAGATAGGGGCACTGGGGCGGTCACTTCTGCCTACTAAAGGTTTGTGATGCTTAAGTGTGGGTCTACTCATGTACCTAGTCTGAACAAAAGGAGCAAAAGTAGGGCTGCTATAGACGTACAGTATGGTTCAATTATGCAAATATATTTCACTCATTTCCATATCCACTAATAACAAAGCTACAGTGCAGGACTCAGACTCCACTCTCTAATCCATCCAAGCTTTGAACATGTGAACACTTTCCTCCCCCTTTCTCACTCATACATTTCTCATATTCTGTTTGATAATCCCAGCAAAAATGTTTAACCTGTGCAAAAGACCAAAGTCACAGTATTTTGTCAGTATCTCAAGACATTATTCTAAAGATAACATGACATTTTAAAACCTTGATCTGTCTTGTCATTATGTTCTCTATGTTTCTATGGATTAAGTCATTGCTCTGCTTTGAATGTTCCACAGTATGACATTAAACAACTCTACCTTACATAATATTCAATTACAGGTGAGTTTAGAGCTCAAAAACACTTAGAAAAACACTGACTGTGAGCAGGACTGCCTCTCCACTGATCTGACCTGTAACTTGGTCTGGTTTGGTTTGAATGATGAATGGTTTAATGCCGTACTGTGAAACATTCCAGACAAAGCAATAACATCTCCATGCATTTGACAGAAACCCCACCAGAAAAGTTGTACAATGCACCTTTAATGAGCGATACTGATGGCAGTGTGTTCTGTATGTCCTAAATATGAGTATATAGAGAAAGATTGTGAGTCTTTGCTGCTGTTTGGACTCTATATCCATCAGTGAGGAATGCTCCTTAGCACTAACACGTCCTCCCTTCTTTCCTCTGATGACTTACACACCCCTGCTCCTGCTTTCTGAGGAGCAGCAAGTGGTTGGGATTCACACTTTGCCTGACAGAGCACCCTCGCACTATATCATCATTTAGGCTCTGGCTGTCATTTAGCGCTGTAGAGGGATGTAGTCAGTTCAACTCCCACACTTAGTGTGAAAATGTAAAAACATTAAGTAAATCCCATCATAAGAGAAAAGTCTATGTATCTTGCTTAACTCTGTCAATGTGAATTAATGAACACCCAAAGGCTTAGAATCGTGACCTATCTTATAAATAGCACACACCCTGCACAATCTATAATTATCTGTTTTGGAACAAGCATATGCGGTAAACAGCACTGCAGGGTGTGCAAATGCTATTTACGGCATATCCTCAAGGGATACAGAGAGTCTATAGGGTCTATTTGGAGTAATGATAACTGGGCTATAGGACTAATATAGTACACATTAAAACTGCACATAAAATTGCACTTGCACCAGTCACACAAATGAGCATAATGCATGAGCATGATGCTAACTGGTAATTTGTTATCAGTGTGATGTGTGGACTTCAACTCGCACCTAATGTGCAACTAAATGTCCTTATAAAATGTTTTGCATCTATATGCCAACAAAATTATGCATTTTTCAAACCTGGCTCTATTTATAGATTTGATCTTTATATTTACAGATATAATTTGCATTTCTCTTCTGTCTGTTCAAATAAAATAAATGTATTAAAAATGCAATATCTAGGAAAAGGGTAAAGGAATAAGGCAATAAGATTAATTATCACCTGCTCCAACTTCTGACTTGAGAAGATCGTTTTTTAATTACCAAAATTAAATGAGAAATGACAGTGTGTAGTGCTAAAACACTGCAGTAACCACTTAGCACCAAGTTGGGTCAAACTATTAACACCATATTGTCTTATTACACAATACATTGGCATTTAATAGTTCTGAAATAGTTTTGATTTTCACTGGAATAATGTCTTGGTTTAAGGACACATCAAAAGAATGCCTGGTCACTGACTTTATAGACTGATGGGGGACTGATGGGGTCTAGGTCAGCCTGTCTGTGGCAGCTCTCTGGTCCTCTCTGTAACTTATGCTCCATGCTCTTTAGGATCCTCTTGTAATGGCCTTCACAATATGATAAATGTGCCATGAGGAGATTGAGGGGGTCGTACTTTGAAATCCTTTGTAAGGTCCTTCAACCCCAGTTCAGCCAAAATACTGCAACAATAACATTAATATGAATGACTTTAGAAGATAGAAATCATTTGAAGCTGAGGAAATTCCAACAGGACAGCAGTTTTAAAATAAAGTATGGTGATGACCTTATTATGAAGTTAAACTTAGGACCTAACCCATATGTGTGTACTACATTGCCCCAATAATACTGTAAGATAAACAGGATTAGGCAAATATTCCAGTTCATAATCTTCACAAAATCAGATCAACTATCTAAAGTATTGGTAATGGAGGGAGCGGATTGGCAGGCACCAGCTTGTAACACACAGGTGAACTCACAGCAACACAGTCACTTGGCACTCCCCTAAAAACATTTTTCTTCTTTAAATAAACACTGTGGGAAGTAACTGTGACCGTAGCCAGTGACCATAAAGCAACATAATTACATTGGGAGTGTGTCGGAGATGGAAGATCAAAAGACACATCACTGTTGTGTAGCTGAATCATGTCCAGCAGTTTGTCAGGAAATAGACATATAAAATTGGACAAGACAACATGTGGAAAAAATCTGCACACAGTAAACATTCTGCATGACTGCTGATCTCAAATCTTTTCCCACAATAAGAAAGGCAAAAATAGATTTGTAATCACAATGGGCATCTTTCCAAAACAGAATAAAGACATTTTCCACAAAATAACCACAGTTGGTTTTAATTTGCCTGAATCTGAATTCACAATTTCCATTCGGATCCTACTCAACTATGTCTATGTGAAAAAACTAGGTCTGGTGTTTTTATAATCTTCTTTTCATGTGCCATTTTCAGTTATAAAGATTATGTTTCGACGTACCAATTTTCTTAAAAAATGCTCCTGGGGAGGTCAAGTGCTCCATGGCTCAAAAGATCTTTGCAAATGTAATAAAAGAAGCAGAATAGTTAAAGAATAAAATATGCACAAGTGCGTAAAGTATTATACAGTAACAAATTACCAAAAAGTATACGTAAATGTAATTTTAATTGATAATAAATAAGGTAACAAATCATATCTGTTACCTGTGGCATGTTGTAACTTCTCCTGTGGACTTCAGGCAGGGGTATATCGTTGTGGCAATATTATTTTCAGAGCATTTCTCACTGTAAAGCGGTGGCAAACGTTGGCCTATATTAGAATAAAGCCAAGTCAAAGAGCTTTTGTATGGAAATATTGTAAAGCCATACCCGTGTGTGACAGCCTCTTCCAGGTAGGACCAGAGTAATCCTCGTGAGAAACACACATAAGTGACGGTGAGCAGGAGAGGACTCCCGCTGCGCGTAACCAGCATTTCTCCAGTGGAGCCGTTCTTCCAGAGACGCACGACGCGCTGTGGATTGTGGAAGGATTTGCGGCTCCCAATCCTTTGAATAAAGTTCCAGAGTCAAACCCTCCCACCCCTCAACACATTAGCGACAATAATAACACAATAAGACAATAGTTGGGCTACTGTGCACTCAGACAAATGTAAAGGTCTTGTTGTAAATGAAGCGCCATCTAGTCAGCAGACTAATAAAAGTAAGTTTCTTGGGGATTTGAAAAGCGCTCCCAGTGGGACTGTTCACTGCACAGCCTCTGTGATACGCGTACTGCCACCGTGTGTTCGGAAAAACACAAATCAAGTGCAAATCAAAATCAAGCATTACTTTGAGGGAAGGGGAAATTATTTTATTATTATATAGCTTATTTTAAAGGCATACTTTTAAGACACTACTGCTACTGTTACCTGTGCAATAACCTGCTTCATAACCCACGTGCAATACTTATACTATATTATATTATGTGCAATAAGAAACTTACAGTGGCGTTCCTAGAGTGATTTGCGCCCTGGGCGAAACCCCCCAAGACCCCAAGACAAGACCGTTGTCCATACAAACTCAATTCACAACAACTACATAACATAAAAACATAAAAAAGACCAAAGGCGCAATTATTTCACATTATAGCCATGTAGGCCTACAGCTATTTAAGAAAGCAAAAGTGCACTCCAGCAAAAAAAAAAAAAAAAAAAAAAAAAAAAAAAAGATTTCGTCAACATTCGCCAACAACTCTTCCCTGTAGCTAAGTGCCATAGGACACGATAAATGTTTGAACAACCATGTATATAGCTTATGCCTTTGTTAACCCAAGCAATGATGATAGCAATATTTTCGTGCTTGGGGGAAGGGCAAACATGCATCAACAATCACATCAGGGGAGTTTAACTAATACAACATCATCATCATGAAGTCAAACTTGAAGACTAGTCGATAGCATACCTTTTTCTTTTGCTCGCTTCTCCTCCTCTTCTTTCCGTTTCTTTCTAAATTGGGCACCTATGTTTTGTCATACTGTACACCGTGACCTCCTCAAGACACTGACCGAAATCCGAATGATTACCCCCCTGGCCCCTCCCCCTAAAACAAACTCTGTACTGTGCTCGCAGCGTTGCCTAGCGCGAGAGGTCAGAGTCAGACTGTTATACCTGAACCATTTCGCGCTACTCTGTCTTCACGCAACTGTCTTCACTGTTTTCTGTCTTCACGAGCCAGCACCAGCCCCCCACCCCTCGCACAAGGATCCGTGCCTCCGCGCGCCCGTGCCTCCGCACCGCTTTTTTTTCTTTTTTCTTCGCGCCACCGCGCGATGGCGCCAGGGGCAATTGCCCAGGTCGCTCCCATCAAAGAACGCCCCTGAATTTACACCTTATTTAATCCTACCTGTGCCTTTGTATTTTATTATATTTTATTACAGATTTTTAAAATTATATTGTTTACTTTTTCCCTTGTATTTTTATTGCATGCTATTAGTACTTCTTGACTATCTTAGTGAGTCAACGGGTTCTTCTGACTCTAAAAGCATTTCATTGCATTGCTGACCTTGTGTTGCATATGACAAATAAACAATCTTGAATCCTGAATCTTGAAAAGGCACGCATATCGGAATTATCCACATATATATATATATATATATATATATATATATATATATATATATATATATACATATATATATATATATATATATATATATATATATATATATATAAAACTAAACACAAGTCTAAAATATGTTAGAGGAATCTTAATTGACTGCTTGACTGCTGTAATTAATAATAACAAAACTTCTCAGGTAGACCATAAACTAGGCTATGTTTCGTTTCTCTCTTCTCTCTCTCTCTCTTTTAAAAAAAAAAAGATTTGTCTTATATAGCCTACCCACATGATTGCTTCTTCAAACTGCTGTGTCATGGAATATGTCTAGCTTGACTTGTTTCACATCACTTGTTTCACAGTCTCCACTCCACAGCCAGTGGACTAATGGATTAGACGCCCTTGACCTGACCTTGACCCTGCGCAGTGTCTGTACACTGGCACCTGCGCAGCCCCAAGACGGCCAGAGAGCAGCTGAAAAGGATCCCATCTGAAATAAGAAGACCGCGGTGTCACTTACAGCTGCGAGCTTGCGTTCCAATCTGTGAGGTCAGTCAGGTGTGATTTACCTTGACATTAGTCAGTTTCTTTTCCCGAGCCCAGTAATACAATATTTCCTCATACAATAAAGGTCTCATTCCATTAGGCCTATAATAAAGCGCCTTATCCATTCTATTAAAATTACTCTTGAATCTTACCAAAGCCCCCCCCCGGCCCTGCCCTCCCCAGCATGACTCCGGGGCCGCCCCTCACTTTCTACTGACCAGCCAAAACTCACATGTTGCAATTTCACTTTTGTCCACATGATGTCTCTTTTAACCAACACATAAGTTTGCCACCCCCTTTAACCACTATCGTCATCATTGCCCACAAAATGGATGACAGGCTTTAGAAATACCAGGGTGCGTCACGACTGTGAGGTGCACACGCTGTGCCATTTATGTTCCACCTGTTCTGAAACCTCAGCAACTACAGGCAGAGCGCGTACACTCTGTTACTGACGCCTATGGCAAAGCACCACCTTATCCTCCTTACGAGATATTCAATATTTATCTGAGACTACAAACTAAGGATACATATACATATATATTTTATGAATTATCACCATTTTACATGTATAGCCTATTTTTTATTTGTTTAGTGTCCCAGCTTAGTTTTTGCTTTCACCATTTGTAAGGTTGCTGATTCTTAAGTGACAGTACGTAATAATTATTGGAAATAATAGACATACACTGAGTTATTTTAAAAACTTTTCCAAGTGAACAAAACTTAGTAGGCCTAGATCTTCAGAGAAAAAACAACAGCAATATTTGTTTTGAGTTCACAGCAGAAACAAGCATAGGGTTTACTACAGGTGAGGCCTGCAATGAGCACTTGAGTTTGAGAACACTGGTCTTACACACTCCTCTGTGCCTTTTATGTAGGTGCTTGTACAAACAGGCCTATATCAGGCCATCGTGTTTTGCCTTATAGCAGTGAAGGACCATAGATAGCGACAAGCCTTTGAGTCGCTCACTGTCCTAACTCTTTGTCCCTCCTCTGTGCAGCACCGCAGTGGAGCTCTGCACATGCCCAGACTGAAGGGGAGCCTGAACTCACTGGAAATGTTCACATCCTGCATCAAAGCCATGTGTACCTGTTCAACTCTGTCATCAAACCCTAATATGTTTGTATAGTTATTTTGAAGGTCACTATATAATCATTTGTTGTAGATGATTAGATATTATTCATTATATTATTGTGTGTATTTAAAGAGCCAAAACAGATAATGTAGGGTTCCTCTCCCACTCCTGTATTTTGTAACAAATCACAAGTGGATGCCCAGCAGGTTCAAATGGAGCTGGAGAAATCCCTGTGTGTTGTGACAGCAGGTTAAGGAGCAGTTTTGTGCTGTCATCTGCTGTCAATGCACCTCAGTATCAGCTGTGCAATGGTTCACTGGTGACTCACAGGAGCTCCAAGAGCACTTCTTTGCTCGGCATTCTTTCTTCTCTGTCTCTAGATGTCTAATGTGCATCTAGCTAAGTTAGTTCAATGTGCATTTAGAATGGACATGTCATGAACCTCCACCAGTCGCATAGGATACCGGAAAAGGCTCTTTATGTATTTTAAACAAAGAAAAATCAATTATTTTTAGTGTCTGATACCTTTTGAGCTCATGTCTGATTTACTCTTTTCAAATCATCACCAATCTCCCACGTACCATGAAAACCTATGTGTTGCTTGTGACATTTTTTTCAAAGATACATACTATATAAAAGAGAAATAAATTCTGGGTCAGATCAGTGATCATTTAAATCAGGGAAAGTGTGCTTTCGGACCAGATGGTTTGGTTATGGTCACTCATAGAGAACGATGGCTTTCTTCAACTGTTCTGGTCCTCTCTACTTGTACTATTGTACACATCTAAACCAGATTAAATCAGATCTAATATGTAATAATATATGTATTTTGCACCATGTTTGATATGCTTAACTAGTTTTGGTTAAGAGACAAAACTATTGACCTATTTGTCTTCTTTTCATGCTTCTGCAGCTTATCCCTCATGCCTACCCAACTTGAACTATTACACATTTACTATTCATGTGGTCAGGCCTAAGGTCTAACACATTTACAGCTCATGACTGTTGAAATTCTGCAGTGCATGTGGGTCCTGTGCATATGTGATTTATAGCCTAGTTATGTTCGTCGCCAAGTCAAAGCTTTACTAGAGATGTTCAGGCATTTTTGACTTCTTTAACAACAGTTATTGTAAATAACTGGGTAATGGGTCATGGAGGCTGTGTCTCCCCAAACATGCACCCTGCCAATCAACATTACTCACAGTACACAAATATTTGTACAAAACCCCAAATAAAAGCCACCATTTAATGTTGCTGTCTTATATGTTATCATAGCATCACCTAAGTGTTTCTAATGTGTCTGTCTCTCATAAACTGCAGCTTGCCACGGTTCCTCTTTGATTGATTTCCTTTCAGAAATGTCACCGATTGGTTAGTCATGCTTCTGAAATGCCAGGACCATGATAACACAAAGTCAAACTTGGTGTGTAGGAGTTTGACTGCGGCTCAGATTGCTGGAGCTATTGGATTATCAAGAGTTGGCACATTCTGCTATGGGTCCAATAATGCCATGCCATGCCTTTATTAGTCCCACAGGGGGGAAATTCCATTTCTGCATTTAACCCATCCTGTTATTAGGAGCAGTGGGCAGCACATTACTGCGCCCGGGGAATAATAACAATTATATAATAATTCATAAATAATAACAGTACATAGTACATGCAAATCTGAATATACTCTCCTAAATGCATTGCCAAATATCATATGTCCTAACTCCTAACTCTTGTTTAACACAATTAAACCTTAAAGGGTTCTTACCATTTTATGGCCTTTAACATTAAAACATTATATTTAACACTGTCTTCTATAATTTATGTTTGCCGTAACCATAAGGGGCTTTACATATTGCATTAAGCATCCCTCTGAGAGCACAGTAAATGCAGCATTCATGTCCCATAAGTGGAACAGAAGATGTTCTGGCCACTGGGTCCTCTCTCACACCTCAGACACATGGCTGTTCGAATGTCTCTTGCAGCCACACTCTCTATACACTTGAGCTGCCCTAAACAGAATATACTGAGGGCTCTCATTACATAACACTCAGGCAGCTGGTGCATTATCATTTATTAATGCCTCCTCCAATGGCATCATTCACTGGGCCATGTGTAGGACAGCAATAATTCAGGTGATATGCTAAAAAATTAAGGAGAGAGGTGAAGTGGTGGGGAGAGGTCTATATGGACCATGTGAATTTAAAAGTGTCTTAAAATGTCTATAATGTTGTTTGATATTGTTGAGCTAGTCAATAATTCCACCCAGTGAACACTAGTACCTTTGAGACTGATAGTTGCATTGATACTGATACTGTAGTGAACTGTGCCACCTGACTAAATCATTTCACCATGATTGACTACAGGAGAGAAGAACTGCATTGCAAGAAATTTTAATTGGCTTCAAAAGTTGATTTATAGCAGCCATGAGATAATGTATAAGTCTTGCTATGGTGCTACAGAATGACAAATATGTAGGACAGAGAGGGGTTGAGTCCGCAGCATAATGTGCACCACAGGCCTGTCTCATCCACCTTAGTGTGTCCTCAGAGGCAGAATTATAAAGACATAAAAGCAAGAAGGACAAGTAAACTGTAGTGTACAGATGTCATCATTTTCACTTTTCGAAATGCAAGCATGTAAGAGAATGAAGAGCCTACGAGTTTATCTTCTGTTTTTACATTTTATTTGTGTGTAAAATATAAATGTTTTTTTTTTATTTAGGAAAAAACAAATGTTGTTTCCATTTGAATGTATATTCTTTGATGGATATTTAGACTTCTGTACAACTCAATTTTCATTTTCTAAACAGCAGATTTTAGCAGATATACTGGCAAATCTAATGCCATTAGTTTGCCTGCATTGCCGCAGTATCAGTTTGTCTTCAGAATTATTACTGCTCTTTGACATTATGTGAAATCTGAAGCTCCGAGCAGTGGATAACAACATTATACACTTTGTATTTGTATGTTATAATAGTAGATATTCAGTGCATTTTATACTATGTCTGAGTCATCTAAGGTTGTTGCATATGCCACATTGTCCCACATTGTAAATGAACTTGGGGGCTGTACATCTCAGTCAACCTTAGTGTCCCTTCTCAAAATAGTTTCCCTCTAGTGCCAGAACAGCACAGAGAACTTTCTAAAGCCGAGCACAGAAAGGATCTTTAATGAAACAACAACCACTTTGTGAAAATCTATGTTGTTTTTTAATTATTATTATTATTTCATTGTTTATTTTATTCATTCATTCATTTTCTCCTTTCTATCATCACCTCTGGGAGGAGTCTGGGAAGGACATATTTGACTTTATTCTGACTCTCTTTTTCAACAAACATGGCACAGTTTATCCATTCAGTAACTTGTTTATAATTCTACTCATCTTTTTTACATGATCCATGAAACACAAAAATAATGTTTTCATGACACTAAATGTACAGTATGTCAATACAAAAGACAAGAAACTGGAGTGTGCAGTGCTGAGTGTGCCATAGACCTTCAGCTGGTCATGTGCTATAGGCCTGTATGTGGACAGTGTGATGTAGGCCTGCTCCATTATTTCATTATGGGACAAACTCTGCACAGCAATGACAAGACCAGGCTAATGTCAGGTAACACAGATGCCATACATCCATACAGCATTCCATTAGGATAATTATATCCTATGGTATGCCCTGAAGTATCTTGGTGTTTGTATTGTATGTACTCATATATGGCATTGCAGATAACTCAAACTTTGGCACTAATTGTTTACTTAAAGTCAGATATCTACCATAATACCAGATTATGTGGGATTAGAAGACATCTGTCTGACAGACAATTTGTATGACTTCATTTATTCATTCTGTTGGCCTAAGGTAGGGGCTATTAAAATGCAGGTAATTGTTGTTAGTGAATGTAGAATAAATTATGCATTATTTGAAGGACACCATGATATGATGGTATTGCCTATGAGTACATTAGACACAGAACTATATCATATAACTATATCAAATAACACTGTGCCCTTTCCCTGAAAGATGAGGCAGCAACCTTTCAGTGAGGACACCGGAGCATTTAAAATATTATATATGTCAAAACTATTCATATTCACCCTTCATTTAAAAATATTAAATGATTAGAATAACATAAAACCTCTTTCACATTACATTATATATATATATATATATATATATATATATATATATATATATATATATATATATATATATATATATATATATATATATATATATATATATATATATAAATACAAGCTTATTACACCGAACAGACTGTTGGGATTCTACAGCTTAACATTAAAAGGCTACACAGGTCATGCTTCTTCAATCCAATAAATTGCAAATTTCAAATGTTTAACTATGCTTTACTGGTGCCAAGATATTGCTCTTTGTGCAGGCACAGTAATACAGCAATAACTGTGTGTATACTTTAAAATATAAGTATGAAATCATCAAAAATGTGTTATGGCAATATTGGTAATATGGGTATGGAAAGTACAACAAAAAGTTAATTCATAAGGGATTTGCTTTAATCTGGCTGGATTTAACGATGGTGGGATTATTTACTGTTATGCAGGAGGCTTTAGGTGTCAGATGTCCACATAGTCTTGGCCAGAGACTGACCGGTCAAACTTTGACATGACTTTGACCTCCAGATGCTCAGTTCAATGGACTAGCAAATGACCATCAGTGATTATGAGGTTATACACATGTCTTATGTCCATGTGGTGTGGCCATGGCACATACAAAGAGCTGACTCATTTGTGATCATCCTAATGACACGACAATACTGCCTGTGTGTCCCTGAACTGCCTCACGATATGTTATATATTATGAGAGCTCTTAGTAGTTCAGTGCTCACACTGATTCACTGTCAAATTATTTGCATGCATTGTGTGATTATGTAATCCTATATCCATATATCCATCCATCCTGATATTGAATTGAAAGTTGTCATGCAATGGGCACAATTTAAATAGTAGCTACAATCACATTTTGAATGAGAACACATGATCCTCTATCAGAGGCCTGAGAGCTTGAGAGTTTTGCGCAGTATCTTTGCTGTTACTAGTACTTCTGGTGTCTTCCTAATGTTCCCATAACTTGGTACTGCAATGTCCACCACAACAGCTTTGCTCTGTTGTTTATTCAGTGCCTGGTTGATTTGGCCATCACCATTCTGTTGGTGTGTATCTGGATGTCCCACAGGATCTTGACTTGGTCATTCTCCACTACCTTTGGAGGTGTTTCCCACTTTGACCTTGGGGTCTCCAGTTTGTACTCCGCACAGATGTTTCTGTACACTGTACCCAACACTTGGTTATGTGCTGGATTTAAGATGGAACCCTCCATACATGAAGTATTTGTGTCCATAGCCATTTGCTTGTGAGATACCAAGGTACTTGTAACTGTTCTCAATGTCTGCTATTGTTCCTTCTGGGAGTTAAACCCCATCTGTGTGAAATACCTTCCCTCATTTCCCTCATATCTCTGACTACACTGCTCAAGCCCAAATGACATACTGTGCTGTAAATCCTGGTGGCATGGATCGGTGAGTCAATGTCTTGCTCGCCCTTAGCGTACAGCTTGTTGTCATCCATGTAGAGGAGGTGACTGATGGTGGCTCCATTCCTGAGTCGGTATCCATAGCTAGTGCTGTTGATGATTTGGCTGAGGTACATCTCCTTGGTATATGCTACATTTGATGGTCACTTATGTATCAAGTTGGGTTTCCACAACCTCACTGAGTTTGCATTGAAGACCCTTAAAGTCCTGGTGATGTTCTACAGCTCCAGGCCCTCAGTGATCCGTGTGTGGCATTGAGTCATAGGCTTTCTTGTAATCAGTCCAGGCAGTGCAGGGTCTGCCAGGAGCTGGTGTTTGGCCCCCCTGGTCTTTTTCAAACCAAGGAGCTGAATCTCCTAACACAGAGGTCTTCAACAGGGGGGGTCGCGGAGGTACTGCAGGAGGGGTCGCGAAATCTTTTGATTTCACTTCAAAATAATATAATTTTATATTTTATAGTGTAAAATACAGTATTAACCTGTGTATTATTTCCTTGTATTGGATGTACCATAACAGAGTAGCAATGTTTATACATGACACTAAGCTCCATTTAATATAAAACACAATTCTATGCCCTATATATAGTAGGGGGTCCCTGGCCCAGTTCGCCATCTGTTTGGGGGTCCCTGGCCTGAAAAACGTTGAAGACCCCTGTCCTAGCATACAATCCAATAATCACAGTGGTTTTATGATCTCCCTCGTGTTGGTAAAATGTTGATTATTTAATGATGAATTAATTAGTGTGTACGTCCACTGATTATGTTATTATTAGCATAATATTTAATGGTAAAGCAAAATTAACAGGCATGTTCAAATTTGCTCTAAAGTAGACTTGACCAGTGTGTGCTGCATCTTTCTTACAATTTTACATGTTATAGAAAACCCTTTTGAAGGATACCCATTTTAAAATATCCACACACACTGTTATTTATCAGCATTATATCCAGCATGGATTTACCATATTTCTTGGAACTACGTGTGATTTTAATCCAGGACATAGTGCATGCTCAGCTCAGCTTTATATCATTTGTCAACAATATCTCTTGTAAGGCCTTGACCTGTGGTGGGCCAGGGAGGAGGCCAGAGTCACTGTTCATAAAATGGACAGCCCTTTCTGGGAGGGCATTAATCGTGGCCAGACAGATTAATATTGTAGAGCGGAAGAGTGGGACACAGATATTATATGTGCTTCTTGTGTAGTTATAGAGATAATCTACTGATCACTGCTGTGTATAGTGTAGTGTAAAGGACAGCAGGCTCACAGGTATCTGGAAAAGGGGCTGTGTTCAGAAAAAGAGATAGTATTAGTATTATTATGTTCAACGCTGCATAAATGATGGAGAAATGAAAATCAATAATGACACAATATCATACATCTCAAAATCAAAAGTGTTTTTTGCTTTATATCAAATTATCAGTTTTGCTGGAGCCTAATATGCATTGTTTTATTGCATAACAAATTCAAAAACTACAAAAATATCCAGTTATTAAATACTGTGTATGATTGTCCTACAGTCTTGTTTGGGTTTTGAATATGGACATGTACACACTAATATATTACAATGATTAATTAATGTAGTATACTTTGAGCTAATAATACACTCACTGCTGAATCATTTCTCTAACTCTTATAATGCTCTGTGTGCATACATTTTGCATGCTTGAATCCACTATAAATGTAAACACTGTACTGGATTGAGTCAAACCTGCAGTCTTCCCTCGTGCCATCATCATGAGGGAACACCATCATAATCATTTGAATCCAGGCATGTACAGAAAGACCTGATTTATGGGTGATGGAGTTCTAGTAATCAAACCAAATATACTGTATAAACACATGGTGAGTTTCAGTTTCCTTCTTGGGTTTGAATGACAATATTTGCACTGGTTCAGAGGCAGTGGCCCATGACATTTGAACCTGTGCTGTTGATGCCATAATTTTGTGGGCACTGAAAGAACAACAATGGATAACAATCCTCACTGATTATTGTGGCTAATTGACACATGTTGTGTTCCATGAAGAAAAGACAGATGCCATCTGCTGAGAAAATAGAATGATTTTTATAAGGGGACGCACATGAGATGTGAGAAATGGAAGGCTGTACAATACAAATGAGAATAAAATGAAAACAATATATTTTATGTGTTTTAAATGATGTCTGAATTAGATTGAGCAATTTTACAATTGTGATGTGTTGTTTGTAACATGTTACAATGCGGTAGATAAATAAGATTTTATAAGATTTGTAAACTCATTTTTATTTACATAATTATGCCATATATATGTTATATGTATGACTTACATATATCCTACTTCTATGTACACATGCATTTATATGTTTTTACAGTTTGGAAGTATAAGCCTAAGCATTTTATATAAAACAAGCCTCAACTTTTGTCTATGAAACCCACAGAACACCAATTACTGTGAGGGGGAAGGTGTGTGCTACCTGCTAACATGAAGTGTGTGACCTCTGAGCTGAGGTTATGGCAGTGTCCAACAGTCATATGTGAGGTTAAACACTGTGTGAAGGCCAGGAGCAGCAGAGTCACACTGTGCACATCTGGGGCCCACATAATAACAAGGCTGTATTGGACACAATAAGCTGTAGGCGATTCTCGTCAGTGGGAGGGACACGCACAGGAACATTGTACTTTAGTATTGTGCCACAGAAATTGTATTATATACATAGCAAATTATAATTTGTACTTACTAGATCATATATATATATTGTTAAATAGTTATTTTATTTAACAAAAATAAAAATGGAACAAAACTAAATTAAAATGAGCTTATGTTTCATTAGTTACTTGTGAAAGAGATATAAGGGATATAAGTTATTGACAAAAGGCAGAGATCCATTATTAAAATATTCTGGTTTGAGTTTATCTAATATTTCCCTCCATATTAAATGCATGTAAATAGATTACTCAAAAAGTGGTGTTCAAGAAAGAAAAGCTGAAAAAATGTAATTTTAAAATGTAGACAATCCCTGATGCCATGTCCTATTGTTCCAAAATGCATAAGAATGTGTGTGTTTGTGTGCGCTTGTCGTGAGTACAAAGAGGCTGCCCAGACAGAGGCCTAGACAAAGCAGCAGCATTACATATTGTGCATTTAAATGAGTGTTCCCTCTTTTACCCTGCAGCCCAGAACATTGTGTCATCAGTGCACGAAGATACACATAACACAGCTTTGTCAATGGTGAGAATGGCAACGGACAAGGTAATATGTCTAAAAGCACTCTAGGTCTGCTGTTTAAATAATCACCAATCAGAGATGAAGTAAAGGGTTCTCCTTGAAGTTATTCATGGGTAAGGTTGCCATCACACTGTCCTTGATAAAGTAAAAGGCAATGAACAGGAGGACAGATAAGGCAATTTGTATTTTATGTTAAGATAATCTGTAGTTTCCAATAATTGTATGTGAAAAATGCACAGGTTGTGTTAGAAATCAAGGTCCCTTTGGTGGAGTCAGACTTCATACACTGGGTGACCTCAATTGGATTCCCTTTGTAATCCCAAACTAATATAATCCGTAGGATAACACTATTCTGAAACAAATAGAAGAATGAAGGTTACACAACAATGTCCTGTTGACCCAGGTATTTAAACCTCTAAACAACAACGGTAAACCTGGTACTCAGATATGTAAAATGTAACAGAGATGTAGTGTGTAACATGTTTTTGCATTTACCTTGTAACTATATAATAGCTCATAACTTTTCTTTGGACTGCTCTCCTTTTTACATTGTCTTGCTCATGATGCATTATACAGTTGGAGAATTTGGAGAATCTTTGCCGTTCTACTAGGCCATTTTTTACTGAAGCTAATATCTACTGCCATTCTTATCCCATTGTTTAAACATGGTAAAAAGGGTATTCTTTCATGCCATTAGGCAAAGCTTTCTCTATAATTAAGCACAGATAAGCACTTTTGCATCCTAATGGAGGATGAATGGATTTGCTTTGTATGGCTCCTGTGTGACTTAAGACCGTTTATTAGCACTGAACTCAGTCGTAATAGTGGGGTTGTACAGTGAGGCTCTGCTGAGCCAGGTACCATAGTATCAGAGGGCCTTTACATAGTATTTGGCCAGGATCAAATCTCATCCACCCTGTCTATCATTACATAAATGTTAGAAAGCTATAATGAGGCTGGTGTGCCGCTGATAACATGTGTTCACAACATGTGGAGCGTGTCTCACTATGCTCTGACCCTTGGCTGTAGCTCTATGCAGAGGTAAAACACTGCAACTTGAGCTGTGCCCAGCCTCTGTTTCAATTACGCACTGCAGTCCAATCAACCATGAGTTAAAGGGACAGTGTGTAAGATTTTTACCCGTTAATTACCGAAATTGAAGATACCCATTCAAAAATACATTGTTTTCCAAGCCTTTTCACTTCCATCATGAAATCAAAGTATTCTTTTGGACTTAGATATAGTCACATAAAAGGGGGATTGACCCCATATAGAGGCAGCCATTTTGAATACGAGAGCCGCAGAAGGACATTTGGGCTCCGCCTTCGCCTTCGGCAAGGCTCGTGGTTTTGGGTAAACAACGACAAGCATGCTGCCGGATCAGACGTCGTAATGGATCTAACACGTGTTTTGGACTAAATTGTTTTACTGGATTTTATTCGCTGGATCCTTACGGACAGATTGAGACCAAGCTTATGGTGAAATACAGAGCTTGACCTGTCCAGAGCCTTCAAAGGTAAGCCAAGTAACAAACCTGGTTTTGTGCTTTTCAGTATAAAAGCCCCATGTGCTCGGGCAGTGATTGTTGTGCCGGGAAATGAATTGCATAGTCAAAAAGAGGAGACTGTAAGGTTTCATTTGATGTGTAGATTGTCATGGTACACGATCGGAAATGTGTGTTTTCATGAGAAAGACCGCGTTTTATTTATACCGTAGTTGTTGGCGCGGGTACGTGAGCTGTCTGCGTTACGGCGCGCCCGAGTGACCCCCGAGGTCTGCCGTAGCCAAAAGAGGAAGTGCAATAGCACCATCCACCTATGCGCCACGAATCCTACACACTGGACCTTTAAGGGTTCAATATATGAAAATGACTTTTTTCATAGTAGTTCCTGATCTTAATATGGTGAATAAATGCACCAAAATCTTAGTAATCTTTTTTAAAAAGCACTGCACACATGCTTAAATGACAATATGTCCTTTATTTTCTATATTTTAAAGGTTTATTATTTACAAACAAAAATAAACAAAAATCAAAAAAAGGATTTTTTTGACAAACACTGTTTGTCTGCATATTGTTGTAAGAAAGTTTACATTTACCCATCTTTCATCTGTATCAAGTAACCAACTGAGTTTGTGTTTTCTAAGCATTGGATACATGAATGAGCTGCTAAACAATGACTGTGTGAGTGGTGAGTACAGAGGACCATGCCCCTCTCCCCACTGCGCATCATCAGTAAACATATGAAACCAGTGGTCTTCAAAATCCAGTTTGGGCATTCATCTCAGTCTATTTGCATCACTTGTTTTCTTTGCTCAGATACAGAACAGACAAAGGAATATACAAATGTGCGTGCTGGTTTGTTGAGAGTCTCTACTGCTTCATATGTAAGCTTGTTAGTTTGTGTTGTGCGTCACTAATAATGCCCATTCCAGTATGTTAGTGATTGGTACAGTGAAAAAAGCACATAGTTGGGAAGCTCTCCCTCTGAAGGCAAGTATCAAAAACAGCACAAACCAACAGTGCTGATATCCATCTCTCTGTGTACTAGTTCCTATACACTATGGCATATTCATGATTAAGCGCTCTCCGTTGTAAATAGAACATCTCCGCTCTCATTTAGAACTTTGTACAGGACCAGGCCAATGCCCACTCCTGTGGATATTGCTCCCTTCAACATCTAACCTAATTGCAACATTTAGTTATTAAATCAGAAAGTGCAATTCGAAACAAGACTATGACTCAGAATGTTTGCTTTGGCCAGTTTCCTTCCATGCATCAAAATAACTCTGAACACCGGTGACTAGCTACAAAGAAAGATACTACGACAAAGATTGCACTTCTTTTAACTGTACATATAGCTTGAGTGAGAATGCAAGGAAAAAAAACTTGCCCTAGAACTTAGCATTGTTATATTGTTAGATGAACTGAGATATATGGCCATCATCACTGCATCCTCATTTCCAGTCTACAACACAGAGACACAGAACACACAGAGTATAGTAAGGATGAATGCGCAATTGTGTGCAGAAGTGCCTTCCCATTCACACTGCAGATCACACTCGTAACAAAGAATGGAACATGGCTATAGTTTAGGCACAAATACTTAAGAACGTCCTTGTGAAAAGTCAACGCTCCTGCTTCACACACAGATAACACCTATAGGCAGACAGACAATGAACAACAGAATCTAACATTACATTTTGTCAACATTTTGGAGATAGTATCTTTTAAGTAGTATCTGTGACAGTGCATGCTCTCATGACAGTGGCGTGTTGACTGTACTGGTACACCATTGACAAAATCTGAACACATATTCTTTTTGTACTGTGACTTAGCCACTTAAAAAGAGGTGTACTAAACTCAAAAGCAGTTTTCTGTTGAATTGTCGTTGTTTTACTAAACGTTGGGCAATGTATCATATCACTCTTTTGTATTTTTTCAGACTTGTTTTAAGTGGCTAAGTGCACATTATAGAATTTGATGCAACAAACCTTAATACCGCAAGCACTGAACAAAGACTACAGATTAGATAATATATGCAGAATACCACAGGTCTAAATACCCAAAAGCCTTGATGTTACAGAAAATAGTAGTAGTAGTAGTAGTAGTAGTAGTACTAAGCAACGAAATATCAGTTTTGAAAAGTGGCTGGACTTTGATATGTCAGATTTTAAAGCTAAACATGTAATAAACATTTAAAGTATCAAGAATTAATTGAACAGAAAAGGAAATTATGTTAAACACATAGTGCTAGCAATTGCATGAAGGTTTGTTGATCACGTTTTGAGTGTTTTGTCACTTAACTGTCACATATGATGCAATGATAACCAGAAGTAGGAAGTAAGACATTGTTATGATAGAGAATGCACCACACAGTATCTGTAAATACTACAGTAGTTCTACAAAACTATTTACACACATATAGATATCTTTATGTCACAGTCTATTGCATAATGGTGGTAATCTTTACTTTATAAATATTATAAATATACAGATTTTTTTAAGCAACATCTCAGCCATTGGAAATCAGAAATACAAAACAATAGTATCCATCCTCATATGTCTCCACACTTGATTCTCTTCAAAAATAAACAAAGAAAGCAGCATTTTTATTATCTATTCCCTTTGGGCCCATAACACTGTCATGGTTTGAATGTGAGCCGTTGTGGAGTATAGAGGCTCTGCAGACTATATTTCCATTGATGAGAAACAAAACACTTAAACACGTACAGTATTCATGTGGACTTCTGACTGGAGATTTCATTCACCAATAGTTCTTCAAGCAGCATGTGCTTTGTCAGTGAATCATTTGTCCCGTCATTTTCTTGCATTTGATCTTCCACAGTGGTGTCTAAAGCTGCTTAGTAGGAGAAGAAACTATTCCTCATCCTAAATAGTAAAAAAAAGGTAAAAAACAAAAACAAAAACAAAAACAAACAAACAAACAAACAAAAAAACATTTCCCCCAAATCCACAATGCATCTAATAAAAGATAGCAACCATAAAAGCCATAATGAAAGCAAATGAAAAAAAAAAAACATACATTGTGTATATTAGTTTGAAAGGAAGACTCATGTTTATAATACAGCTTCAATTGCTGTTGCCATACAGTTTATTGTAGATTTATTTTGCTCAAACACACACAGACACACACACACACACACACACACACACACACATACACACACTCTCACATTTCACACACATTCATACTTCATGTATATGGCGACAAAGAAAAGAAATGTATCTGTATAATATACATTCTTAAGTTTAGGGAGACAATCTGTCTAAAATATAATACAAGAACTGTATATACAGGTTTTCTATGAGGTTATTGTAGAAGAGCATTGGAGAGAAACAAAAATGTTAAGTTCAGTGTATTTATCTCTTTTGTTTGTTCTCCATCATTAAAAGTGAATTAAATATAGTTCAAAAAATAAAAAAGATCATAAATTTGATGCAAAGCGCATTTTGTCCTGTTCAATCTCTGTACTGCTAAGAACAGAATCTCTTCTAGAGCCAGGAGACTCCCTGTGTGGGGCGGTGGATGAGGGTGGGGTGGGGACAACCACTGCCGCTGCTGCTGCAGCTGCTGCGGCTGCAGGTGACGAGCGCACTGGGGGCAAGGCGCCGGACGACATCTGTCGGAACAGGCTGACCCGCTGAGGCATGGTGCTGCGGATACCCTGCAGACTCATTCCCTGGATGGCTGCAGCTGCTGTGGGTGGCACTATGGAGGCCAGAGAGTCTCCTGTAGCAGGGTGTGCCCTGGGCCCTAGGGATGTGTCGTGTGGCAGTGAAGGTTGGGAGGCTGATAAGTGTCGGAGGTCCCGACTCAAGCTGCCTGACTGAAGAGCCTGTGTGCTCTTGTGGAGGTCGCCCCTCTGGGGGGAGGGGGCCTGCTGCTGCTGCTGCTGTGGTGGAGGAGGCTGTGGGGCTGCAGAGACACCCGCTGCAGTGGACACAATGGACTGCTGGGGGAGCTGAGGCTGTGAGGGGAGAGAAGGTGCAGGCTGACTGGGCTGCTGGATGAGGGACAGCTGGGAGGCAGTAGGAGAACTGTACTGGAAGCTCCGACTGGCCAGGGGGGTCTGTACAGGAGGACTGCACATGGCAGCGGTGAAGGAGCAGGGAGACATGATGGAGCCCGGCTGCTGCAGGGGAGTCTGGGGGTTGATGGAGGCGGAGTTCAGGTTGCCCTGGGAGATATTGGGAGCAGGGAAAATGCCCTGTGCAGCAGCAGCCGCGGCGGCTGCAGCCACAGGCAGGATGCGGCCAGCGGAGGCATTGGCAATAGCTGAAGCACTATAGGTCAGAGGTACTGAGGACTGCTGGAGCTGAGTGGTGCCAAAGGCAGTGGAGTATGGCGGTTGAGCTGGTGAGTTAATGATGGAGTTTCCTGACATTGGAGTTGAGTTCATCCCGGTAACTGACTGCTTGCGGTCCACCATCATCACCATCTCCCTGTCCTGACGAATGATCTGCTTCAAGATCTCGTTCTCCTGGGTGTTGAACACGCCGGCGTTCAGGTCCTTCTGGAACTTCTGCAGCAGCAAGGAGTTCTTCTTCCCTGGAGACGCAGTCAGACAGGGTCAGCACAAACATCTGCAGCAGCACCAGTCTAAATACTGACAGTATTACAAAGATTCAGCTTGTATGTTTGTCTGGTGAATTCTGCTAAAAAGCTTCAGGAAGGCACTAATACGAAAGATTGAAATAACCATGGTAATTATGTTTTTAGACGTTACAAGCTGGATCTTATATTCAGTAAAACTATTGAAGTTGTAAAGGACATTCAGTGAAAATGTCTATGGACATGATGACTACCAGGTGAATAACACTAAGGACACAAAGATCCATGTGATATGTGAGAGTAAACTCTATGCAGGTGCTGATGTAGACAGTGGAACACAGGAATACAAATGAGGTGGACAAACGTCACACCACTAGACACCAACAATATTAATCTGCAAGGTCTAAACTCTAGGGTGAAAGACACTTAGAAAACAGCAAAAACAAATCACACATCTAGCCTAAAATGCCATTTACTGGAAGAACATCTGTATTATTGTTGCTTTACGTTTATTTCAGTACAGAAGTACAAGGACAAATCCCAATGTTTTACAATCTAGTATAAGGCCAAAAATGTACCCCCCTTGTTAAGGTAAACTCTTTTTTGTGAAAATGGTGGTCAGGTGTAAACATTATGCTAATGTCAATACTGTTGAGTATTGACAGACTGTCGAGTGCACTAGAGGTTCAGCTCCAGTCGATTATTGAGTCCACCTGTCCTTCAAACTGGAGCATATCTTATGGCCTTACCTTTTATTAAGTGTATGACTTAATAATCAGGTACTTCCAAATGGTGACTCACATTTTGGGCATATTTTTGTACTTCAGTTCACAATCAGTTCTACAGGGACTAAGGGGATCATCAATCATCACATACAAACCATTACTATGCTCCACTTACAGGTATGCTTTCATTGCGTTTTTGAAGGTGACGGGGTTAAATTCTGCAGATTGGAAATGCATAATAGACTTGTTGAGACTTTTTTTTAATCATAAATGTTTACATATATGGGAGAATCGCACTAGCACTAATACTCATGACTGCTGTGACTTGTGCCATTTCTGGCACAATAACATCATACTTCCTTATATAGAACATGGATTTTCCCCAATGTGGCTCAATGAAACTTTCCCTTTTTTTGGTAGAGGAGGTAGTAGCAGTAGCAGTAGTAAATAGTATTCCTGAGAAAGACTTCCTCTGGCCTAAAATTTACAAAACAAAAGTAGTTATCCTTTTATCACATTAATTGATCTAAAACTGTTATTGTTTATCTTCAACATAAAAATATATATTTTTTATATTAATTTGGCTTCAATATGGTCATAAAATAATAATATATTTTTTAAAAACAGACAATCAGAAACAAATGTTCTTGACTGGTGGAAACACAAATAAATACATAAACAAAAATGACTTCAAAACAGTTTGTGGCATTACATACATAAAATATCTAAAAAATGGTTTACTTTGTGAATGCACTTTGAACAAAAGATTAAAATCATCTAGCTGTGTGCGTAAATAATCAGTATGATTATTCTGTGATGTCAGTGAGACAAAACAAAATGAAGCCTTTGTTTCCTTGATTGTCTTGTATGGGTGGTTGAAGTTATGTGTTACTGATGCAGCAGTTAAACAGTTACAATAACATTGTACGTAAGACTCTGGATGAATTTGAGACCAGATCCATTTAGCTGTAGGTCACTTTGCCCCATTGGAATACTAGAATTGGAATAAAGTGTTTACCTGATGCCTACTCGTCGGCCAGGACACTCTTGAAAACGAGATGTGCTCGTCTCAAGACGGACTCCTGGTCAAATAATTTTTAAATAGATAAAAGATAGTGTCAAATGTGCAATATGTCATTTGCTTCAAAGCATGGTTACGTTTCTTTCTTTTAGTTTATTGCAAGACAAGCATGTAACCAAATGCATTTCCATAAATAGAAACGATACAACCAGCACTGATCATGACAAAGTATCTTCCCTTGTATGAGACAAATACCCCAGCACAATTAGTCTCAAAAAGGGCATATGTTTCTGTTTAAGGGCATCAATGAAAAGATACAAAGAAAACAAAAAAATGCATGGTAATGTTATATATTTATTCATACAGTTATCTATATTAGGGGGTGTACTTATGGTTAAATAGTGCATTTAAAGAAGCAGTGTAACCTTTACAATAATCTACTGGCTTGGCTATAGCTTAAAAACAGCATTTTGGTGACTTGACACAATGGTTGCAAAGCAAAGGCAAACTACTATGAAAATAAAACCATGGCAAAACAACCACAACAAATAAACAGTTTTTTTTTTAGATATAGATGTGACGAATAATGATCACTCATTAAGCTACACTGTGTTGTTGAAGCAAATCTTGCCCATTATCACAGGTATCTTACATACCTATATATCAAACTATTAATAAGTTTACAAACAAACTATAATGTATAATGTCTTACTCAAAATCTTGATTCTGGTAATTCCTAATCAGTATTATAATCATAACTTGACTGATCACCTGACAAATGCCTTTGAGGACTCGACAGGACTGAATAACTCAAGTTAAGTTATTTACCCGAGAATTAAATTATTTTAATACATATTACGCTGTGAAGGCTTTTGATTAAGAATGGCACTCCTGTCATATTTGTTAAAATGACTGAGGTAATACATAACCAAAAATAAAAGAGTTGAGTAATCTCACAAAAAAAAATTGGGAATGTTAATAATTATTGCCCTTTTAGTGCCCCATACATGTGCCCCTTTTAACAAATAGAACTTGTTATTATTATTTTGAAACTTTGTTGTGTGTGATGGCCATTGCAGATGACAGACGTTAGTGGTGTGCTTGAAACCACTCTGACATCTTTGACCTGCTAAGTTGCCCGAAATGGGGTGCTGCTCATACCCAGGATTGCAGATGAGTGGAAGAAGACTACAAACATGCATGTTAGAATAGCTTCTAACCACTCGCTGGCATCCAGTGGGGGGTCAACACCAAACCAACAAGGGGGCGACCCGACTCCCTCCCGGACAGGAACATGCACTGCCTTCCAGTTAATCCAACCACAAAACGCTACGTTGGTTCTTTAGAAGGATTAATGCTGGTTTCAACAAACTGCTACAGGACAAATAATGAGTTGCATACAGGTCATGCAGCACAAAATGGCAGACACAATGCTTGTGTAAAGAATGAATGCAAACAAATATTGATAAGGACAAACAAAAAAGCAGAACAACAGGCAGGATATCTGACAAATCAGACAATGAGGAGATAGATGGGGGGAGATCTTACCAATTCTGTCCAGCCGGTCAATGGCAACAGTCTCAAATGCCCTTCTCATCATTGGGTACTCCTCCAACACCTCATTGAAATGGTCCACAGACAGGGAGAAGAGACGGCAGTAAGTATCTGCACGCACACTGGCTGTGCGCCTGCCCTTGGTCAGCAGACAGATCTCTGTAAGGCAAGGATTAACAAGGGAAGATGTGATTAAACTTTATGATTAAGAATCATGGAGAAATAAAAGCAATAACCTTAAATGACATGAACATTCTGGTGCAGATGCACTGTGGTCTTAAGTGAGAGTGCTGCCATTTCTGATACACTAAGATGATCTATCTGAGGGTAAACTCACTTTTTAAAAGATATTTCAGCTTTACATTAAACTATAGAGTATATGCAGTGTATGTAGATGCTTTCAAACTAATTGTACCTCTTATCTTACCTATTTCTTACCTATCTTACCTATTTAACTATTAACTAAATATTGTCAACATGCATATATGTTTGAAATGAGTTTGTAAAATCACAGCTCTCTTAACACTTGTCTTGATGCCGTGTTACACTAGTCGGTTTCCCTGTCCCAATCACTGCTGACCTCAGGACAAGAGACTTCACAATTCCTGCCCATAACCACCGCCTTTGTACATAAAAATTTTCATATAAATAATCAAAAGATATAAATAGATGTCAGGGTCATGGCTGCTCTATTCATTTCTGATTTTTTTTAATAGATTTTGAAGTCTTAACCATCATTTTAACAGGATAAAAACAATAATTAATTTGGCAAATCTTTTTTTTTTTTTTTTTTTGAGAAGAATTACAACTAAGATACCATGTAATATGTATTTTTTTTTACATCACAAAAATACTAACTTAATGATTGTGATGTTTTCTTAATAATATCATCTATATTACGTAGACAGTACACAGCCTCTATGGTCTTGGCTTTGTGCCAGGAGAGTAAGTGGAACGTACTGTACAGTATGGAGGGAGATGATGCATGCCTTCATGTCTTCCTGAGTGGGGGAGGGACCTCTAAGCTTCCTCAGGGATGCCTGTTCTAAGCCTTGGCCTTCCCCAACTACCAGATGATAGCTTATATAATCACAGGAGCTGACTAATGTCCAACACCGATAATGAGAATCTACACTGACAACCAAACTTCAAACAACAGCAAGCACTTAACCACAGGCTATCTTCAAATAATGAGTGTAAAGATGTTAGAATAGTGCAGGAATGTGCATTGTGCTCATCTTACCTCCAAAATAAGAGCCGTCCGTAAGCTTCATCTCCTTGTTAAACTTGGTGATGACACTCGCCACTCCATGTTGAATAAAATACATCTTCTTACCCACTGTGCCTTCCCTTATAATATAGTCATTGGGCTGAAAAACTTCAAACTTTAATTTGCTCAGCATTGCAGTCACAAAGTTGGGGTCAGCGTTAGCAAACAATGGCATGGTGGCTACCAGCTTACGGCAATTGAAGTTGACAATTTCCTGGTGGAAGACACAAAAAAATTCAAAAATGTAATTAAACTAGACAAATCTTGGTTCATGAGTTAGCCCCATGTAGTCACTGCGGGCCATCTGTTCAGTCACACCCTGCATAAGAATAAATTGTACTGCCCTGCCGCTGGGAAAGTCCAAAAACACAACAACAACAACAACAACAACAACAACAACAACAACAACACAGACAGAGCCCCACAAAAAGTAGCTGCATACAAGTTTAGCTTACACTCAGCAATAGAGTCATGGCAGGCAAATGTATAATTTTCTCATTCCCTTGTAAAAATCATTTTAAAAGGTAAAGGATAAACAAAATCATTATATCCTTTCAAGAAATGCACTCACTTTTTGGCTCACCCCACAGCAGAGATCTAGTAGTATTTATAAATTTGGTTTATAAGATTTTCACTGGTGACCGTTCTTGACTAAATTCCCAGGGACTCAGGGACAGCATAATATTTCTAAAATTGCATGTAAATCCAATGCAAATTTTCCCTGCTTGAATGTAAAATTATTGAAACAGATTGAAATGGAAATCAGATAGTTGTTTTTTCTCTCACGCACTTCTGTTCTCTGGGCATGTTCTTATTCACACAGCACGATGCAGATTCTAGTTTCGCGTGCTGAGAAGTCTGAACTAAAGCGGGCTGGTTCAGTATGTGTGTTGTAATGAGTATGTGTGTTGTAAGACATCCTAAAATACCCTGCACCCTGTGAACGTCTCCAGCAGCGGCAGCAGCATCCCACACCTCAGCGTTTCAACACTGCAGTCTGACTTAATGGGGCTGCGTGAGGAATGGTCATGATTACTGCACGTGTCTGCCTCTGCCAGCACTCCTCCTGGTTTCCTATCTGTAATTATTAATGTAATGCATGTTAATCTACTTAAACTGAGAGGTCAGACGAGTCAAAATGGTAATCGATGGCTTTGTCGCAACTCCATACACGAGGAACTTTATTTTGTCTTTCATTCAGATGGCTTTGCAAATATGTAGAGTCTTTGCATTATGTATGAATTAAGAACAGATTGGACAGAACAACTCCAGCCAGATGTTGGGTTTAGCCATGCGTACATTTAGCCACTTTTGTCCTTGACCTCATGCGAATAATAATAATAATATAGCAGCTGTTTCACTTTGACTTGTGTTACATGATGGTTTCAACCATTTTGTCAAAAGTAGCAAAGACCACTAATATGCAGACATTGTAAAAATAAATAAATAAAATAATTAATGAACAAAACGTTCATTATTTTATTATTATTATTTTTTTTACCATGTCTGCATATTAGCGGCAGTAGCTCAGTTGGTAGAGCATATGTCTCGTGATCAAGGGGTTAGCGGTTTGAATACTGCTCTTGACGGGTTGACCGCATGTGATCCCAGCTCCCACAGATGAGCGCTGCCGTTGTGTCCTTGGGCAAGACACTTAACCCCACCTCGCCCCCAGTGTCTGCAGACACTGGTAGCCCCCATGGCAGAAGATACATCAAGGCCCGTTGTGACGTGAGCCGTCCTCCTGTGGACCCACCACCCGCGGGAGGATTCATGGGGGCTGATGCATTGTGTTCTGGGCAGCAGAACACTGCTTGGACTGCTGCCCCCGCGACCCAGAAAATGGAAAAGCGGAAGAAAATGAATGATGGAATGAACAAAACGTAAATAGTGCATGGCCTACATGCACCAATAGTCCAATCCCTTAAACATCACTGCAACAGTAATCTGGATCTAAAGTGCCCTGTTCACAATTTAGGAATTTGTCATTTCTGAAACACTCCCAGTAATTTACACCCCACAAAAGCACCACATAGTGTCCCTTTTTCCATAACAATAAAATGAGTTTCAATTAGAAGCCTTACTTCTTTGAGTGGGTCATTTAGCTCACTCAAGATGTTCTCCTCATCAAAAATCTTCCCTTGGTAGCGGTGCTCGTAATAGTCATGGATCTTCTGGCGCATGTCTGCTGGAAGCTTGTGGAAGGACATGTATTGCTCCACTTGTTTGTACTGCAGAGGAAACAGAGAAAAAACACTTAGCATCAAATTAGAAAAGCAAAGTAGCAAATAGGAAAGAAAGTGTGCGGTGCATTCGTGGCCTGTTTGTGCCACTGCTGAGGACAAAGCGAGCATACTGCACTGTGGCCTGGCCCGATTGTATGTGTTGGTATGCAGAAGGCAGGTGGTGAAGGAAAGTAGGAACAAGGCCCTGGGCTATGTCAGACCAAGGTAACAGCACAGATGATCTCATGCAACCAGTGTGCAATAGGTAAAAAAAAGTCATGATCTGCTATGAATCACAACATACAACAGCAACAAGCAAAACTGACACTGGAGGAAGAAGGATTTTTATGTCTTTTTACAATGATTCACACACTTGGCAGTATTTAAAATGAAATCTGCTCTTCATTTTTTGTTATCTAAAGTGACTCAAACAATGGCTTGACAGTTACATAAACATTAATCTGCATTTTAAAGATCATGTAAAGGTAATGCACAGTGATACGATATTCTACAGTACCTTGGGGCTTTCCTGACTTGAAGCCGAACCTCAGCATCTTTTTCCTAATTTATTCACACACACGTTTTCATGGCTTGCTACAAAGACATTCTCCACCTATAGATGTTCTTTAACCTTTATACTTCCCAAATTAATAACTTAATTAATAACCAAATTGCTTCACCTTCTTGTTTCCATGTCTATGTCATTTCTCTGACATTAAACAGATATACCTTTAAGATCCCATGACATGGTACTTCTTGATGCTTTTATATGGCTCCTTAATGGTTCCCTAATACTGTAAATGAATCCTTCTTCAAAATCAACACTCAGTGCATGAGAAACAGAGATAAGATGAGAAAGAGTCATAAATATCTCTCTCAAACTCTTTATTCTGGGCGTTGTTGCTTGAATGCAAATGAGGAGAAAAGAGATGGCCAATAGTAGGGGGCGTGGCCAAACTCTCCGCTCAGAGCTCAGAGCCCACAGCTGATCCATTTCCGTGTTTTTGCACGGGGGGAGAGATTTGAAGCGTTCCATTGAAAAATAAACACATTTCCACATAAAATAAAATTAAACCACTGCTGTTCAAAGGTCCAGAGGCTCAGATAAAGGACTTCCGAGCCTAGAAACACTCGGACGTGCCTCCAGGCAAATAAAAAAACGCATTTCGCATTGCCTAGCGCATTCGCAGTCCAAACACTCTGGGCGTGATTTACAGAGACGCTGAGTACAGACAGACGGGGGTGGAACTGCATTTGCATTTCTTTTTTCGATCTGACGTCAATAAGGTGCCTTGTTCAAAATCGCCCGTTTGAGCTCCGATTTTTTGTAACGCAGAAAAGGATCGCAAATGCTCAGTTTAGACATTTCGCAACTTTTAACCATGGGGGGGGGGGGCCTAAACAGGGTAGGGGAGCTCACATTAACGTTAAAAAACCTCCGAAAGTGAAAATTTCATGCCATGGGACCTTTAAATCATTCAATTACAAGTGGTTGTATTGCTCAAAAATACCTAGAAAAACAGGCATTCTGAGTGTGAACACTGTTGCCTCTCCACAGATCTGACCAGTAACTTAGTCTAGTTTGGTCTCCATGATGATAAAAAGGTTTAGACTAGACTTAGACAAATTATTGATCCACAAGGGAAATTGTTTCACACCCGAGCGCCTGAGAGAGTGGCAGCTGGGTATGGTGTTTTTTTTTTTTTCTAAACTACTATCTTTTAGTTAGTTAATCTTGTTTAATGCCATACTATGAAACATTCCAGACAAAGTAATGACATCTCCATGGAGAAAAGCACGTGATGACCCTCCAGCAGAAAAGTTACACAAGGCAACTTTATAACATATTACAGATGAACTTCCCTTGTTGTTGAATATTACAATTTATTTTGATGAAGAAATGTTTATAAAATGGTGCCCTGCAGTGATTAACTACAGACATTTAGGATCCAACATCACTGAATTCGGAGTAGTTTTTTATGAGTTCTATGAAGGCGTAGAGCACATTTATCAGAAAACACGCAATGATTCAAAGTGGAAAAACTGTTGAGCTCATCTAGTTTGATCAATGGCCATTCTCTCTCCCTGGTTTGCCCCAGACATAGCTCCACCTGGATGTACACCTGGAAGGAAATGACTTGGGCATTGCCTTAAGCAATCAGCAGTATCTGAGGGCTCACTGCAGCTGGTCTGGAGGACGGCTCTTCTGCTCACTAAATGGAAACTGCCAGAGAGAGGGAAGACTCGGGACTCACAATGGCTCTATCATTGATTCCCTGGCTGGCTGCAGAAAGGTGATAAGACAAGAGGTTTTGTTTGCGGGAAATTGATTTATTTTGAGCAGTTTGGCAGCGTCTCGGGCCGAGGATCCAAGACATGTACAGAGGTCAAGGTTAGCCTGAGCCTAATTTAGAATATTTTACGCTGTTTCTGATCTACAGCTCTGGAAAAAAATAAGACTCCTCTGCATTTTTTTCTGAAATCAGCATCTCTACATGTATTACAGCCATTCCATCCCAGCGTCTGTTGAATTCCAACACAAACACAAAGCTGAGCTACTTCAGTTCTTACACCAGGAGTGGAATAAAGTCACCCAAGAACAATGTGAAAGACTTGTGGAGAGCATGCCAAGACGCATGAAAACTGTGATTAAAAATAAGGGTTACTGCATCAAATATTGATTTCTTAAGTGTAAACATTAGTATTATGTTGTTTTAAAATTAATTTAATCTTGTTTCTTTGCATTGTTTGAGGTCTGAAAACATGTATCTTTGTTGTTATTTTGACCATTTGTCATTTTCTGCAAATAAATGCTCTAAAGATAATATTTTTATTTAGAATTTGGGGGAAATGTTGTCAGTAGTTTAGAAACTCAAACAAACACATACCTATAAGTACTAAAATGAGAAAAACTAATGGTGCGGTCTCTTATTTTTTTCCAGAGCTGTATGTTATACAGTGAACCCTCGTTCTTCACTCTTCGCGGCCTCGCTGTTTCGTGGATTTTTTTTTTCCAATTTTTTTTTTTCTTTTTTTGTTTTATAGTGTAACATTTTTTTTAAATAGTGTAACAATGTGGTCTGCGTCCTGATTGGCTAAGAGACTAGACCAGGACTAAACGTGGACTAAACCAGGTCTAGACCAGAAGTAGACCAGGTCTGAACCAGGATTAAATCACTCCGTGCGGCTTTTGCGTTCGTTTGTTCGTGTTCGGTTTGTGGCTCGGGTTGAGAGCACGTGGTCCGGGCGCCGCAGTTCTATCTCCCCGGTGTACACGCGGCCTCGCGCTGCATTTTCTCATATTTGTCTCTAGTTTAAACACTCAACATTTCATAGATTTTCAACAAAATGTATTAATAGTGGCGTGGGGGGAGACACATTTTTATCCGGATGCTTTTTATGCTGCAAGAAATGTACGAAAGGAATTGTAATCTGATCTAAAAAAAAAAAAAAAAGAAAAAAAAAAGCTGAATAGAATAACTTCCAACCATGCCATTAATAATGAGTGTCCAGTATAAAAATGAGTCATGAGCAGTGACCTTCTCTGTCACCAGACGTTAACCCAGAGCAAACCTTTAGAGGGATTTACGACCAGCCTGTCAGGCATCACTAAATGACTCCACAACAGCAGATTTATGTCATGTCCAGGGGTGTACACATACTCAAAGGACAGGTATTTAATAAAGGAAGATCATTCTAGCAAATACTATAATAATAATACTCAAGGAAAAGTATAATATAAAAACATCTACTTAAGTCAAAGTATTAAAATACCAATTTAAAGTACTTAAAGATTCCATGACATGGTACTTCTTGATGCGTTTATATGGCTCCTTAATGGTTCCCTAATACTGTAAATGAATCCTTCTTCAAAATCAACACTCAGTGCATGAGAAACAGAGATAAGATGAGAAAGAGTCATAAATATCTCTCTCAAACACTTTATTCTGGACGTTGTTGCTTGAATGCAAATGAGGAGAAAAGAGCTGGCCTATAGTAGAGGGTGGGGGCGTGGCCAAACTCTCCGCTCTGAGCTCTCAGCTGATCCATTTCCGTGTTTTTGCACGGGGGGAGAGATTTGAAGCGTTCCATTGAAAAATAAACACATTTCCACAGAAAATAAAATTAAACCACTGCTGTTCAAAGGTCCAGAGGCTCAGATAAAGGACTTTCGAGCCTAGAAACACTCGGACGTGCCTCCAGGCAAATAAAAAAACGCATTTCGCATTGCCTAGCGCATTCGCAGTCCAAACTCTCTGGGCGTGATTTACAGAGACGCTGAGGACAGACAGACGGGGGTGGAACTGCATTTGCATTTCTTTTTTCGATCTGACGTCAATAAGGTGCCTTGTTCAAAATCGCCCGTTTGAGCTCCGATTTTTTGTAACGCAGAAAAGGATCGCAAATGCTCAGTTTAGACATTTCACAACTTTTAACCATGGGGGGGGGCTAAACAGGGTAGGGGAGCTCACATTAACGTTCAAAAACCTCAGAAAGTGAAAATTTCATGCCATGGGACCTTTAAAGATTAAAAAGTAAATGCAAGATTTTAAGATCTAATAAAATGTTAAATTGAGATCTTCAAATGTTGTGATTTTGATAACGATCTGTGCTGAATTTTGTTCAACAGAAACTATTAAATCAGTATTTTTTTCTACCCATTTTTATTTGTATATTTTATTTTATTGGGAGTAATGCGTTACAAAAGTAAAGAATTACTGTAATGCATTGCTTTTTGCTGTAATGCAGTAATGTAAGGCATTACAGAAAAAAATATTTGACTAAGTACGCAGTGACGCATGTTACAATGCATTTTTAAGCTGTACTGAAGTGGTGAGGTTTTTGTTTTTCATCATACAAATTCGATAAAATCACCACGAGATCAGCAGTAGTGAAAAGTCCGATCAGATCAAAACAGATACATAACGCAATTGTGAATCACGTCAAATGTTTTATTTAAAGCCGCCACACATTACAATTTGCGATTTGCTTCTCCCTGAGTTCGGGGAGGCATGACCCCACTTGTGTGTGTGTGTGTGTGTGTGTGTGTGTGTGTGTGTGTGTGTGTGCGTGTGACTCTGAGCTGCTCTGTCATACATCATAACCACCAAACATCAGCAAACATCAGCAATGCAACGCAAAGACACAAAATAAAAACTCAGGAAATATCGAAAAATAAATACATTTATACTGCAGCATCTCATCCACATTATCCATAAAATTTGCCCTTTGCCCCGGCACGGTAGCAGAGTGGTTAGCGCTCTTGCTTCACAGCAAGAAGGTTCCGGGTTCGATCCCCGGGTCGCCCAGACCTTTCCGTGTGTGTTCTGTGTGGAGTTTGCATGCATGGTCTGGGTTCGATCGCCCGAGCCTTTCTGTGTGGAGTTTGCATGTTTCTCCCCGTGTCTGGGTGGGTTTCCTCTGGGCACTCCGGTTTCCCCCACCAACCCAAAACATGCACCATAGGTACTCCAGCTTAGGTCCTGACCAAACCGAAGCAAGAAGATCATGGAGATGGTCCCCGGGCGCCCTAATGTGTGTGCTGCCCACTGCTCCTAATATATGTGTATATATATATATAGGATGGGTTAAAATGCAGAGAAGAATTTCTCCAGTGTGAGATTAATAAAGTTCACTTCTTCTTCTTCTTCTAATGACACCCAGTCCACATAACAGCGCTGTTAATCCAGTTTGAGGCATTATTTGAAAGTAAAAATGCAAGAGTATTTCCTCACACGTGTCTGTTTACATCCACACAGCACGCGGCTCGGGGTGAAGCTGCAGATTAGCAATAATGACTCTTCTACTTCCTGTTCAGCTCAGTCAGACACCACATCACCTTCCACTGGATGTGTGATGAGCTACTGAGCATCATGAGCTACATTTAGACTGCCAAATCCATATTTCCCATTATTTTGGTGAGAGGAACTTAGAAGTAATGCAATAGCAATGTAATGCCTTACATTTTAAATACAGTAATATTGTAATGTAACATCTTAGTCATCTTGTTTTTGTATTGTTTTTATATTGTATTTTGTACACTGTCTTTTTTGCACTGCTTGGCCTGAGACAAACGAAATTTCGATTCACTGTATGTTGAACACATACGGCAGAACTGACAATAAAGCTGACTTTGAAGTTTGAACTTGAACTAACATATAACTTTGAAATGACAGTAACAAGTAATAAATAAATAACACATTACAGTTTTGAAGTAACTTGCCTAACACTGTTTGTTTGCTCAAACTATGAATGTGCTAGAAATAAAACCCTCAGCCTTTTCAGCAGGTCTCAAACAGAAATAAAAAAAATACTTTTACTTTCAAACATGTAGTGGAGAAGAAAGTACAGGTACCTGCTCTCAAATGTAGTGAAGTAAAAAGTGTCCACTTTAAAATGTTAAAGGAAAATTAAAGTTTTTTTTACAATCTGAGCCTTCTTTCGGCAATAAAACAAGTAGTTTTACTCACCCATAGCAGTTTGGTGTCAATTGGAGCAGTATCGCATAACTTATGTTGAGCCATTCTGTTCTACTAATGATCCCGTATCCGTTAGCGTGAGTGCTCAGGGCATTACTTTGCGGTGTCCAAATAACACAAACTTTAGCACTTTTCAAATCACAGAAGATCGCTGTGTCAGGGTAGACTTTTAGTGGATTCCAAAACGGCCTGAAACCCGATATGCAGCTATAGTTTCATTTGATGACGTCATCAGAGAGGACAGTGCGCATGCGTGAACTCAGCTGTTTTGTAAACACCGCTAGTCCGAAAGAAGCTAACACCGCTCTGAACTTTACTTTTCTGTTGCGAAATCGGGTTTCAGGCCGTTTTGGAATCCACTAAAAGTCTACCCTGACACAGCGATCTTCTGTGATTTGAAAAGTGCTAAAGTTTGTGTTATTTGGAGACCGCAAATCAGTGCCCCCGAGCACTCACGCTAACGGATACGGGATCATTAGTAGAACAGAACGGCTCAACATAAGTTCCGCGATACTGCTCCAATTGACACCAAACTGCTATGGGTGAGTAAAACTACTTGTTTTATTGCCGAAAGAAGGCTCAGATTGTAAAAAAAACGTTACTTTTCCTTTAAGGTACCTTTTTTTTTTTTTTTTTTTTTAACTTTTATAGTACTTTACTACTTTTATTTCGTTATGCTCCACCACTGCTGTAACATATTGGCAGTCAGCAGAAATATTCTCTACAAAACGCAAGAATTTATGAAGTTCTGTGGACTGAATGACGCACTATTGCAAGTGATTTTAAATGACGCAGTTGTAGACCTTGACTCTCGTGATTACAATAAAGCGGTCATATAGAATGAATAGGCGGCCACCCTGTTACACGGTGTTCTTCTCATGTTCTGCCCTTAGATAACTTGGACCCCCTACAGCCAGATGTCCCACCCCCTTGGCTCCCCTCACCACTACCAGCTGTGCCTGATAAAGATGCACAAACAAGAGGCTGAATATGTTCTAGCCATCCCATCAGCCTGTTCTGTTCCCATGCGGTAACCGTGGTTTCCCAATCGGGCTCCTCTATGGGACTCTGTTAACAAAAGTACAGAAGAACTGCGGGTTTTTAGATGCTTAGCCAATTAATCAGTCAGTTTTTTATCAGTCAAAGTTTCCGCTAGGATTATATGATTTGGGGAGTAAATTGAAAGCTTTATAATGTTTTAGTCGATGGGTAATTTCGATATTAAGGAATAGACGTGATGCTCATTACCAATATTCCGCTATCAGACTGTATAACTCCAATATATAGACTAAACGTGCAATTTTTTCTATATTCTCTTATTTACTTATTTTATTATTATTACTTATCTTGTCTGCATGCACTTTTTGTTCTAATTCTCTTTGCACTAAACTGCCTGGAGCTAATGTGGCAAGTGAATTTCTCCTGTGTGAGATCAATAAAGTCTTATCTTATATTTCAATACCAAGATGATAATACAACGTCCTTTTCAACATTAAATCGTAGTGCTTTCTTTTATATCACCACGTGGCCTTATATCTGTGTAATCCCTCAGCTCAAAATCAGTCCAAAAAGTTAACTTCTGTCCTGTTAATGTGAATTTTTAAATATGGATTTCTGCTGAAATGAGTGTCTAGTTTCGATACTAGTTTTAGTAGTATCTCATGACTCCGTACTGCCCTAGAATAGCATCCCCCTGAGATGTCAATGTGGAGCATACAGGGATGCTGAATGTGCAGAGGGATGTAGATGGAGCAGATTTGCTGTGAAACAGATGTACATCACATCCTGAGCATGTTGCTAATAAAGACTGCCGCTCATGTTTGCTGTAGGCTACTTCCTGTCATTAATTTTCACAGAGCTGTCTTGTGACATTTAGGTCTCTGCTTGTGCGTGTTCAATCATAAAATCATTTTTGCAATTAGAAGAATTCTGCACCAAGTAACAAACATGTCCTGCTGTTCATCAAATACCAAGCTACTGGTTCTCCTGACATTTACCAGACTTGATGGTTGTTGATCTAAATAGGTAACAAGAAAGTTATAATTGTCACACCCATGTTAAACTTTAAAGGTCCCATGGCATGAAATTTTCACTTTCTGAGGTTTTTGAACGTTAATGTGAGCTCCCCTACCCTGTTTAGGCCCCCCCATGTTTAAAAGTTGCGAAATGTCTAAACTGAGCATTTGCGATCCTTTTCTGCGTTACAAAAAATCGGAGCTCAAACGGGCGATTTTGAACAAGGCACCTTATTGACGTCAGATCGAAAAAAGAAATGCAAATGCAGTTCCACCCCCGTCTGTCTGTACTCAGCGTCTCTGTAAATCACGCCCAGAGAGTTTGGACTGCGAATGCGCTAGGCAATGCAAAATGCGTTTTTTTATTTCCCTGGAGGCACGTCCGAGTGTTTCTAGGCAACACTGTGAACAGCAGTGGTTTAATTTTATTTTCTGTGGAAATGTGTTTATTTTTCAATGGAACGCTTCAAATCTCTCCCCCCGTGCAAAAACAAGGAAATGGATCAGCTGAGAGCTTAGAGCGAGAGCGGAGAGTCTGGCCACGCCCCCACCCTCTACTATAGGCCAGCTCTTTTCTCCTCATTTGCATTCAAGCAACAACGCCCATTATGGAGTGTTCAGAGAGAGAAAAATTACTCTTTCTCATCTTATCTCTGTTTCTCATGCACTGAGTGTTGATTTTGAAGAAGGATTCATTTACAGTATTAGGGAACCATTAAGGAGCCATATAAAAGCATCAAGAAGTACCATGTCATGGGATCTTTAATGATATAACGTACATTTGGTAACACAAAATTACTACATCTTTTAGCTGTAATAAAGCATGGAAAAATAGTCAATTTATGATGAACATAGTTTTATAATTCAGGCTTAGTAAGTACAGTTAATACTTTAATTCTTTACTTTAATTAATCCAATTCAGGGTAAGAAAAAAAAACTTAATTAAGACCTTGACTTAGGCAAGTGCTAATTAAGGCGTAATTAAGTGTAACTCTAGATTGCTGGAATCAATGGGGGAACTTAACAAAGTAAAAGTAGTAAAGCACTGTACTAAAATATACATTTCAGGTATCTTTTATATATAAGTACATTTTAACATTTTAAGTACGTTTTCTTATTTTTACTTCACTACATTTGAGAGCATGTATGTGTATGTGTTTCTGTTCCACTACATTTTTGGACAGGACTGAAAACTAAAAGTCTGTTTATGATTGTTTCATCTGCAGAGGCTAAGGGGTTTATTTTTAACATGTTCATAACTTGAGCAAAAAAATAAAATACATAAATAAATAGTTTCTGTTGAACAAATTTCAATTAGATTTGCTTTATTAGATCTCAAACTCCGTGCAAAACATATTATGTTTTACTCTTTAAGTACATTTTTAAATGTAATCCTTTTACGCCAGTGGGGTTTTTTTTCCCCATGTAATACTTTCACCTGAGTAACAAAATCGAGTACTTCTTCCACCAGCTGGAGTATACTACTACAAGTGTTGAACGTGTTATAGGAGCGTTATAAGAAGGCTGTGCACATCCCCTGCACAGAACAAGAGGAGGGTGTGTGTAAATTGCTTTGACCATGAGACAGACTGCCAAGGTCATCAGTGTAATGGTGTGGTCAGGCACATGGAGTAAATGAATAAACTGATATTTATGTGTGTCCTGTAATGGTGAAGGTGACTCGCCTGATGCCATGATAACTAAGGAAGATGCCTGAATATAATGAATGTGTTACTATGTGAAAAACACTACTACTACTACTGTGTCTGTGGCCACCTATTACCATAGTCACTTGAAATGAATTATTGTATACTAAATATATTCAAAAGTGGGCCGAAACAATAAATTACATTTTAATTGAAATTGAGATTCAGTCAGTTTTAATTGTCATTGAAAAGCTTTTTAATAGAGAGTTACACAGCCAGTCCTCAGTAAATGCATGAGGACTAGAGGAGAGTTCAGACTTTGAAGAGACTCTGTTATTGTTATTATTATTATTATTATTATTATTATTATTATTATTATTATTATTATTAATAATAATAATAATAATAATAATAATAATAATAATAATAATAATAATAATAATAATTTGTGAATCAGTAAAATTTGTCTAACTCTAAGTCAGTCTAAATTTAAGTGTAAGAGAAAGAAATCTGTTCAGGAAATAATATTAAAAAGTCATTTTAATGTGCTTTAATAAGACAAAATAAAATAAAATAAAATAAAAAGAGTAGATCATTTGAGGGGGGAAAAAAAGCCCAACCCTGTTTAAAAAAATATGCCCATTTTTGCTTTACATTTGTTTGTCGTGTACATGCTTACAGTACATACTAATGTAGTCCTACTTCCCACACTCTGAAGTGGATCAAAATGTACTGCACCTAACCATAATGTCCTGCACTATACACGCACATTCAAATCTTCTTCTACGTTTTATACAAATAAAAAAACTTTGATACTTTGATAGCTGCTTGCGTGCAAACGACAAGTGCATCAGTCATTCTGTTATGGGAGTACCCCTGTCCATTCAGCAGAAACACAGATGGTGGCCTGGCTGAAACACAGGATAATCATCCTCCATGTAGAAAAAATGATGTAATAGGGCATTAACTGAAAAGGAAGAGCAAAATGTGATGCTGCCTGGACACATGTCATGGACCTCTGCAACCCGGTGGTCCTGTGTGATTGGGCTCGTGGTGGGGAGAGAAAATCCTCTTTTCCTCTCATCAGCTGGATATTGTGAAATAGGAGAGCCCAGTAGTTCAAAGGGCAAAAAGAAAATACCTAATTTATACAAGTCCAGCTGAATGAGCAGAATTCTCTGTTGTCAATGAGCAATCATCATTATTGTCTGGAATAGTTATTTAAGATTATAGAAACTTCTAATTGGTGATTTTCCAATTTGAGAACATGCCGAGAGGAGCTCTTCTCTTTGGTATTTAATGGTAAAATAAAGTGGCCCAAGAAAGTTGGACGCAAAGAGTACAGGTGGGGCTACAGCTGTATGTAGTGAAGGCTCGATCAATAGTATTTATAGTGTGTGTATCATCCCTGTCACAAGTATACATTTTACAAACCAAAGTAAACAAATATGTCAGAACCATGTGAGAGCTTAACAGCAACAGGATAGAATAAGATGATTAACTTCTCTAATCACAGCACAAAATGCATTTCATTTATAGTTTTCTCACCTTCTCTTGATATTGTCTGCGTGACGAGTCCAGTGATTGGATTAGGGCCGTGGCGTGGCCTACAAACATGGCGTAGCATGTGGCGCCTACAATCATACTGAGCATGGTGATCCACAGGTCGGACATGCTGACGGGAGCCCGGGCACCGTACCCAATACACAACATGTGGCTCATGGCTTTGAAGAGGGCGTAGGAGTACTGCTTACCCCAGGAAACGTTCTGGAAAGAAAAAAACAAAAAAAAGGGGGAGAAGAGGGGGTTACTGCCAGGCAAAGCAGAAAAAAAGACACTCCAGTGCGGTGGATGGAGACATGCTTTCCTTAGATGGATCACTGAACCTCCAGCACTCGTCCTGCTCGTGCACTCACTGCCTAAAACCCTGTGCTTAGAGTCATGCCCTCTCCATGTGCTCTTCTCTTCTGCCAGTGACCAAAAAGCTAAAACCAGCAATATTTACAGATGTCCAAGGCATAATCATTCTCTTTAGAAGAACACAAACTGGCCATAAGATAACCCTTCAATGCGCTTAAATGATTTTTAGCTTTTAGTTGATGGAAATGTAATTTTAATAATTGCATTGCTTCAAGGGTCATGTAGAGTCATGTTCCTTGGATACTGAGTTTGTATATGGTCTGATTTGGACCTGGACTTGGAACATGGACCTCAGTCTTTCTGTTTTTATGTTTTATAATTCACAAAAAAATAAAATAAAATAAATAAACCTGAAAAGTGATTTGATATAAATATCTGCTTTTAGTCATTATTTTAGTTATTATTAGGCCCGAGCGCTAAAGCGTAGGGCCTATTGTAACTGTTGCTTCGCACTGCAGAACCAGTGTGCGCTTGGCGCTTTGTTTTGCGCACGCAGCAGAGCGTGAAGCACTCTCCCCTTTTTAAGCACCTAGCACTCATGTCAACGACTGGTGCCCGCTGACATGGCACGGTGGCATCGCCCATGGCCGTGCCATGGCACATTTCGGGGTGGCCTTTTATTGTGGGCAGTCTGGGGCGCACCTGTGCACTGGTCATGATGTCGGATCGGCATCTTGATGTGGCGCACCTGTGAGGTGGGGTGGATTGTCTCGGCGGGGCAGAGGTGCTCGCTGTCACACATTTGGACAGATTTGTGAACAATGTTTGAGAGAAATGGTAGTGTTGTGTATCTGGAGTGAATTTTGGATCTTTGGGTCCATCTCAGGAAAAATGGGAGCAAAAACAAAAGTGTTGCGTTAATATTTTTGTTGAGTATAGATGCATCATGGGAATAGGAACAAAAAAGTATATTACGCCATTGCTAGGCAACCAACCAGCCATATTGGATAGACCATGTGACCTGGTGGCAAAGGCGTCATTTCCTGTCAAACTTCGACAAGTAATAATTCATGCATACTTTGGCTGATTTCACTCAAACTTTAATTGTTAGTTAACACCCTGGCCTTGAACAGATTGATGCAAGAAAATATAAAATGGTCACGATAGCGCCATAGAACTGCAAGATTTAACTTTGTCGTACACATACAAGATTTGGTACAAATATTCGTGGCATGTTGTCAATGAAAAAAGTCAATGGTGCCCACATGCCATGCCTCATCGGGTTGCCATGGCAACAGGCCAAACATCTCTCCCCGCCAATAGGACACCTGACCTGACAAAATCTTTAGTATAGCCACACCAAATTTGGTACATAGATGCATCATGGGAATAGGAATAAAAAATATATATTACGCTGTTGCTAGGCAACCAACCATATTGGGTAGAACATGTGACCTGGTGTTTAAGGCACCATTTTCTGTCCTCATATTTTTATTTATTCAATTTATTTATTAATGTTTGCACCCAGTATTTAAAAGAACAAAAATACGCACAAAAGAAAAAGAAAATAACAGAACAGTGCAGGAAAGGCTTATGAGTGACCCCCCTCTTAAAATAATTGAAATTAAAAGGCGAAACAAATAACCCTTCCCCACCTCACCTCCAGGCATTCAACACACACACACACACACGCACACACATGCAGATAACACACAAACTCACACATGCATCCAGCTAGAAAAAAGGGGAGGAAAATGGCGCATTAGTGCCACCCCCCCGCGAGTGCAAGCGAGGGCCGATCATCGCCGCTTGCGGCTATAATTATTATTATTATTATTATTATTATTATTATTATTATTATTATTATTATTATTATTATTATTATTATTATTATTGACAATTTTGTCATTAGAATTACTTTTTAAATGCAGTTTTAGTCTTACCTGGCCAGCCAAATGATATCTCTCTGTATTTCCTATACACCGCGATACCATTTGGACACTCTCCATCCACCCTCGCTCCTCCGGTTCCAAACGGACTCCGCGATTCTGATTCGTTCAAAGATGGTGACGTCAGTGCACCCGCCTTTGCCCGCAAAGTCACTCTTAGGCAGCGGAAGTTCCGCCTCAGTTTTGAATCAAGATGGCGCAATCTCTGATTGGTTCACTTAGCTGTCTGTCTACGCGCAACCGCAGCGCATTTTGGGACCAAGCGTTACCAGACTCACTCGCTGGTACAGCGATGAGTCATGGATTCTTCCAGGCAAGTTTTAGTCAGCAAAAATAATAAAAAAATAACAAAATAAAAATAGTTTAAAGGATATAATTGTAGTGAATTGAATATTGAATGCTGTTTAACATTATAAATATGACTTTCCAAACATCCTGCATATACATTTAAGGGAGTCTACTCTGGACTACAGTGCATGACATTCATGACATTTGGACCTATTGTTGTATTGCTGTCGGATAAAAGTGTGACTATCTGGCTTCATTAACACACCACATGTCAACTGTGTCTGTCCAGGGACCACTGTAGTCCCAAGTGAGCGCTGAGTAATCCCACCAAGTTCTGAGCTGGAGAGGGTTCATACTGTTGCCCTTTAGTGGAGTCTCTAACCTGTCAAATCTTTTCACCTCTGCAGCAAATAAGCACAAAGGCTGCACAGAACTATGACACCACACTGTGTGCTTCTTTCACTGCATGTTGTTATCAAAGTTAAATTCATGAATTTTGAGCAATCGCTCATTGCTCTGATTAGTTATTTTTCCTAAAGGTTTATTTAAATGCTGATTTTTTATACTTATACAGTCTCGATGCAGCATATACAGTATTAAAATACACATTTTTCTTACAATCTCAGGAAGTTAGATAATTGGATTCACTATTAAATTATTTTGGTATTGTCTGGAGCAGTACCTGTGACACCACAAGCTGCATTTATGTTGAGTCTCCTTTGTTGTAGAACAGATTTCAAATGTCATAGCTATAAACAATGACTGATTGTTAGCCCACTAGCTAAGATGGTCACTTCTGGCTCATGGCGATTACCTAAAAGTAATTACATCTACAACTAAAGCGACTTCAGTTTAGTTGTAGATGTACTTCCCTTTAACACAGCTGTCATCAATAAAAAGTAAAAGCCAAATTCCCAAACTTCTTCATAAATGTGCAGAATTATATGTGCAAAAGTCAAACCATAGTACACAAACTACAACCACATTAATGATGTTAATTGCTCATCATGTAACGCTAAACCCAACAAGCTGTTCCATGGGGAAAAAATGTGATTCACAATATTCGTTTTGAGTTACATAAACTACAAGCTGTTCTACTTGGGACAGAAGGGACATCATGTATTATGGGTCCAGTGGACCTATGGCCATATTTACCAGAACTGAGATAAATTTTATTTGTCTGAGTATTTTTAATGGAGCTTGTTGACCCTTTTCATCAAGTTAACAAGCTAAGGGGCAAGAATTGTGACAGAAATGTGTTATGGATGTGGATACTGTGTATTTACAACATATAATGCAGCCTACAGTGCATTACATCTCCTGATAACAATGGCTATTATGCCCACACAGTTATCACATATGGGCTTCTTTAGTTTGCATGTGCACACAAAAATAACTTACATAGTGACAATATGATCTAATAACGCACTAAAGCTGTGGCATCACTGAATGTTTGTTAAAGGGATAGTGCGGTTTTAAAAAAAATGTTAATCTGTATGGGTTTCTTTCTAAAAGTTACGTGTGTTGACACCGGCTTACCTCTGACAGTCTCAGCTGATCTCGGTTCGGCTCGCTTTCTGGAGCCCACGTAAGTAGGTCCGGTAACTTCCCTGGAACATGAAATAAAGCTTGTTTTTCTTCTCAAAACAAAACATTTGTTAGAAAGGTGATATATTTGCGTCCGAAACAGTTGTCCACGAAACATCCAGCAGCGTATTTCGCATTCGCGTATTGTCTCTCTCCACTCGTATCACTACTCTATCAGCCTGTTCACTTGTAAACTTCGGCGTAGACATCCGCTGAAGGTGAACAGGCTGATAGAGTTAACATGGGCGTAGTGATACGAGTGGAGAGAGACAATACGCAAATATATCACCTTTCTAACAAATGTTTTGTTTTGAGAAGAAAAACAAGCTTCATTTAGTGTTCCAGGGAAGTTACCGGACCTACTTACGTGGGCTCCAGAAAGCAAGCCGAACCGGGCTCAGCTGAGACTGTCAGGGGTAAGCCGGTGTCAACACACGTAACTTTTAGAAGGAAACCCATACAGATTAACATAAAAAAACGCACTATCCCTTTAAATGTTTTCATTGTGGCTTATAACATAACATAATAACACATAATCAATATATTTTTGTAGACAAGGCCCCCTTGTGGCAGTTTGGTGGCGCGGACTATTAATGCTTGCCTTTCGCATTTGCTGTGCTCTGATTGTGTGCTTGGTGCGCGTCTTGTGCAAGTAAGTGTTCGTGTGATTTGTGTAATTAACGCTGACTTTGATCTTGATCCTTGATCCTTGATCTCAGATCAATGCAAACTGAGGTATTGGGTATGTGAGCGGGTTTCGTGTTGCGTTCTTACACCCTTCGGCCACCGATATCGGCCGGACAGCATTCAATAAAGGCTCTTCAACCAAGTGAAGCATCGTAGTGATTCTGACCGATCACCTGCTGTGGGTTCCGCCTTCAACGATCCCATAAGTGGTCCTTCGAGCCAGATCCCGAGCTTGCAGCAGAAGATGTCTACACCGTTGGAGCCCAGGGTGCGCGTCAGGAGGTCTAGAGCCCTCCCCGCATACCTGCAGGATTATGACCGAGCTTATTTTCCATCTGGACCAGTGCCATCACCCTCCGCTGATCGTCCTTCAAGCCTCCAGTGGCGACTAAAGGAAGAGGACGTCAGCAGCCAGGATTCACGCCCCGCATCCCCAGTGAGTCAGCTGTCCCATGGCCCCATGCGACGGACAGTCACTGGCCCATGGGGCCCTTCTGTGGCTGACTGGCAGAGAGAGGGTCGGGAGAGGGAGAACCCAGTGAGTCAGCTGTCCCACCGCCCCGTGCAATGGACAGTCACTGACACATGGGACCCTTATGTTACTGATCGGCAGAGAGAGGGTCGAGAGTTTGCCAGACCCCGCATGGCCCCGGAAGAAATAGAGGGTCTCCTAGAACCCATGGAGAATCTTAGGTTGCAGAATGAGGAGCCCAGGATGAGAGTAGAGCACACCGATGCCCGCCCTGAGCCAAGAGCTCTAATTGCCAGACGGTCCCTCTACAGAGAGGGTCCAGATTACAGAGGTGCTCCATTAAAGCACAGATCTCCTGTCCACTTCCAGGACAGAGAGTCAATGGACTACAGGAGATCATACCGGTATGATGCTTGCTCACCCGAGCGCTACGCTAACCACAGAGAGTCTCGCTATTCCACCAGAGAATACCGAGAACAGTCATGCTGGCCCAACTATCCCCCTGGAAGCCGAGCTGTGAGCCCACCAGGGGGACAGGAGCGGACCTATAGGGGGCAGCCACACCAGCTAGCACTCCAGCGGATTGCTGAACTCATGGATGGACCCAACATCCAAAGTGGAGACATCAAATCTTTCCGAATGTTTGCTCTGAATGTTCGATCCCTGGTGAGCATGCTGGAGCAACTAGGCTTCAAGGGACAAGTTGAGTTGGACTGTGGTTCTCACGTCACTTGTCTGCTGGGCAAGCTGCCACATGACCTTAGATCCAGTTTCAGGCACTACATCCACCCATTACGCATACCTATCCCCACTCTCCTGGACTTAGCAGACTGGTTAGAGTACGAGCTCCAAGTCCAGGAGGACATTGCTCAATATCATACCAGAAAGGACACTAGCGCTAAACGCAGGGACTCTAGAGGGACTGTTAAGCCCCTCTCTAAAGCGTCAGTCCTCATGCTGGAGACTGACACCAAACCAGTAGGGGCATCATCCAAAGCTCCTCCTGCCAGCCAGAATTATACATGTCCAAGATGTGACTCAGGTTTTATTGAGGAGCTGATGGAGGAGAGAAGTGCTGACAATGGTTCCATGCCTACTATCTCCAGTAAGCCCCAGAACCAGAAGCCATTTGAGAATCCAGAGCAGCACTTGTTTACATTCTCTTCTGGTAATGGCCAGTTTGCCCTGGGTGTCTCTGGTAACAGTTTTGACTTGGGAGCAGGACTGGGAATTGAAGACAACCAAGATGCTGAAAATCGCAGAGAAAGGGAAACGGCAGCATGGCACAGATATGTTTCTAGACAAGAGAGACGTTGGCATGGTTTGATGCAACCACCAGGGTGGCAAGAGGATGTCCCCACACTAGAGGGGATTATCCAGCAATTAGTCAATGGAATAAATGCACCTAGTGCTATGCCAAATTTAGGTGCCGGACCATGGGGTGTTCATTTAAATCCTATGGATTATGCTTGGGGAGTTAATGGTTTGGATGCAACTATAACACGGTTATTGAATGAATTTGAAAACACTGGACCACCACCAGCAGACAGAGATAAAATAAAAAGTCTTCCTACAGTTCAAATTTCACATGAGCATGTTGCCTCAGGATTAGAATGTCCAGTATGTAAAGAAGATTATAGTGTGGGAGAAAATGTAAGGCAGCTCCCTTGCAATCACATGTTCCACAATGACTGCATAGTACCCTGGCTGGAACAGCATGATACATGCCCAGTGTGTAGGAAAAGCTTAAGTGGGTAGAATATGGCCACAAACTCCCCAGTTGCAGCCTGCTACATCTCAGTCTGAGGAGCTCAAAAAACCTCGCTTTTGTGGTCTTACCTCCACACCAAGTCCTCTGCCAGATGCAAAACAGTTCTCCACATTCAAAGACCTCCTTGTTGCTACTGTCCAAGGTCAACACGGGGTGGCCTCAGGCAGTGTCACCGCCGACGACTATCACCAAGCCCAACTGTCACTTCTCCGTCAGGTACAACTTGACTGTTTTCCCACAGATTATGCCTAGTTGCAATCAGGAAAACCAATAGCCAAGAGCAGCTGCCTTCTCATGCTGGCGCCAGAGTTTGATAATAGTGATCAACTTATCCGAGTGGGTGGACGTCTATGTCACAGCAACCAGCTGGAACCAGACACTGTTCACCCTGTCAAGCTGGACGTCAAACATCCAATCACCCTTCTACTCATCCAAGACTACAATGAAGAACTACACCATGCAGGCCCCGAGAGGGTCTTCTCAGAAATACAGCACAAATACTGGATTCCAGGAGGACGGGAGGCCATTCGCCGCTTCCAACACAAGTGCCAGGCATGCCAGAAGTGGCGTGGGAAGCCACAAGTGCCCAAGATGGTGAATCTGCCCCCTTCGAGACTGCGTATCTTTAAGCTTGCATTCTACTCAACTGAGGTGGATTGTTTCGGCCCATACTCAGTAAAGGTCGGGAGAAGAAGCGAGAAACGCTGGGGAATCATCTTCAAGTATATGACCACTCGAGCAGTACATCTCGATCTCCTCTCCAGCTTGGATGCAGACTCCTATCTCATGTCCGTGAGAAGGTTTATCGCTAGAAGGGGTACACCGTTTGAGCTGATTTCCGACCAAGGGACTAACTGCAAAGGTGGTGAACAAGAGCTCAGCGAGGCTTTTGCTGGCCTTGCACCAAATCTCCAAACGCAGCTTGCCTCTCAGCAGATCCACTGGAGGTTCAATCCACCAAATGCCCCCCACTTTGACAGCTGCTAGGAGCGAGAAATCCGTTTGGTGAAACAAGCTCTACAAGCAGCACTTGGAAGAAGTTCTGTGGACTTTGTTAGTGGAGATTGAGGGGATTCTCAACTCCAAGCCCGTTAGGTTACACCTCGGCAGACATAGCAGACCCTGATCCAGTTACCCCTAACTCTTTGCTCATTGGACGATCAGATGCCTCTCTGCCACAACCTTCGAGCTCGTCAGAAGTGGAACACCGAGAAACCCGACTTGCACATCGGGAAGATAGTCCTCATCATTGACTCTCAACTGCCCCGCTCGCTGTGGCCAGTGGGCAAAGTGACTAGCGTCACTTCTGGACTTGATGATAAGCAATCAGCAGAGGTGAAGGTGGGCGACAGGACCTACACCCAGCCTGTGGCTCGCCTTATTCAATTTCCGAAGCTGCCAGACTAACCAATGGACCATCAACAGGTGCCCTTTCTGTAGTGGCAGATTTCCTACAGAAATCTGGGGGCGGCTGTAGAAAAGGCCCCCTTGTGGCCACTGGGAGACACAGACACGCAAACTCTCTCTCCTCATTTGCCATGTACCTCACTCCACCTGGACTCTTGTCCAATCAGAAGATGCCTTGGACTGTATCCCGCTGCAAGTTGTTAGTCGGAGAGATCGTCACACGTAGCAGCGTTTAGTAGCGGGGACTATTAATACCTGCCTTTTGCATTGCTGTTCTATGTATGCTTTGTGTACGTCTTGGGCAAATAAGTGTTTGTTTGATTGTGTAATTGAGAGTGAGTCATTGCATTGCATTTTTATGACCACCAGATGGAGCTCTTTTATTGCTAATGTCATCTGTTTTCTGCCCTTCTGGTAAGAGCTGGCCAAGTATAAACCCTTTAGCAGGGCTCTCAAGTCTCATTGAGAGTGTGACACACGCAATTCACACGCTCACACGCTCACACGCCACACATGGCATTTCTCACGCTGATTTTTTTATTTTTATTTTTTTCAGAAAATCGGTCTGTGTGGCTCAGTTTATGCAGGCACCGCGCGTTTTCAGCGAAAAAAACTCTCCCCCTCCTCCCCGTCCCGCTCCCCGGAAAAAAATCAGCCAATCAGAAAATAGATTGATCTGTTGTTGGGCAGACTGTAGAGTGTAGTTCCAGCTGCTAAGCGCACACTGCGGTGATGATAAAACAAACTGAGAACCATCAGGTAATAACTTCATTTATATAACTCTCATTATTTGCTTTGTAGTTTAAGTTTGCTCTTTAGACATTTACAGCAGGGCTTTCAAGTCTCACGCATTGAGAGAGACAATTCGACGCGTTCACATGCTCACACGGCATTTCTCACGCAATTCAAGCCCCCCCCCCCCCCGCTCCTCGGAAATTACGCAGTGTCACGCACGACCCCGCTCAAAACTTGAGAGCCCTGCCTTTAGTTAGGCCTATTTGTGTCCAATTTTGTTTCCAATGCACGGATTGGGATATATTCAGAGAACAGGGCACCGACAACCGTGATGTGCTGGATAATTACACCTCCACTGTTCTGGATTATATCTGCTTCTGTGTGGACCAAGTTACACTCTGGAGACAATACCGTGTATTTCCCAACACACCACCTTGGATGACACATGGAGTACAACAACTTATTAGACATAGGGATTTTGCTTTTAAATCTGGGGACCAGGGGGCATACAGCGCTGCCAGGGCTGATCTGAGGAGAGGCATCAATGCTGCCAAACAACAACACAAGGACAGATTTGAAACCGCCACAGACTCGAGGCAGGTCTGGGAGGGCATCAGGGCCATTACGGACTACGGGAGGAAACCACCACCCTCAGCCGACTGTCCCACCTTGGCTGAGGACTTGAACCTCTTTTATGCCCGTTTTGATAGGGATAACACTGACCCCGCCCTGCCCCCTCTTCCCTCTACAGATCCTGCTCCAGTCCTGAGCATAGATGAGGTGAGACGTGTCTTCCGAGGCATCAACACCAGGAAAGCAGTCGGACCAGACGGAGTGCTGGGCCCTGTACTAAAAAACTGTGCTGCGGAGCTGGCAGACGTATTCAGCGACATTCAGAACACCTCGCTGTCCTGCGCTCTGGTCCCAGCCTGCTTCAAGGCCGCCACAATTGTCCCCATCTCTAAACAGTCAAATGTCACATTTAGGGTTGCAAAATTCTGGGAATTTTCAAAGTTGGAAACTTTCCAAGGGAATTTTCGCGAATTAACGGGAATTTTCGGGAATTAACGAGAATTTTCGGGAATTAATGGGAATAAACTGGGAATTATCAAAGTTGAATGTTAGGGGCATCAATGTAGTTGGTAAAAAAATATTGTAGCATAATCTTGGCTAAAATAATCAAATTTCTGTGAATAAAATAGGACAGTATTTTGTGCAGAGCCATCGAGCCACACCCTCTACATGCATTTTGCATTCCTTTATCACATGCATAATAACTTCTAGAATTCTGAAGAGCTAAAGCGACTTTTCTGAGCTCACAGCAAATACAGAACACACACACACAATGGAAACACACACTCAAAAGTTCAGAACAGGCTCACGAATGAGCGAGTGGAGAAATTAGTGGCCATACGTGCAAATCTCAGGCTCTTTGAGCCTGACACAGAACCATCCTCCACAAGATTGGACACAGACACTGAAGAAGATGAGGAGTCAGATGTTGAGGAAGTGAACACTGTGGACATTGAGGAAGAAGCATGAAAGTATTTGGCAAAATGGAGAACATGCAAAAAACAGGCTTGAGAAGCTTTGGGTAAATATTTTGATTGACAAAAGACTTTTTGACATTCAAAAAAGGACTTTTCAGAGGGGAAAGCTGCTTTCATTTTACATTTTGAATTCAAGTTTTTGGACAGGAGGAGAGTTCCTTTCATTTTAAATTTTGAATTATAAGACACATTTTAGCCAATGTTCATGTTTTGCTATTCAGTGAAGGAGATATGCATTGATAAAGTTCTTCTTACAAATAAATCATGTGAGTCATGTGTTTTAATTGTCTCCCTTTTACAATAATGCCTGCTGATGACAAAATAAAATGTTTATATTTATGTTGGTATATGACTCACAATAATTCCCATAAATTTCCAAAACTTCTGTGCAAAGTTACCAATTTGAAAATTGGCCCAAACTCCATCAGCTGGAACTCAATACCACCCTGTGCAATTGGATTGTGGACTTTTTAACTAATCAGACACAGAGTGTTAGAGTGGGGAAAAACATCTCCGCCCTTGTCATCAACACCGGGGCCCCTCAAGGGTGTGTCTTGAGCCCACTGCTCTACACTCTGTTCACCCACGACTGCTCTGCCACCTCCCTGTCCAACCTCATTGTCAAGTTCGCCGATGACACCACAGTGTTCGGACTTATCACCAATGACAATGAAACATACTACAGGACTGAGGTGCAACATCTGGTGTCTTGGTGCCATAGCAACAACTTGGCTCTAAACACCAAAAAGACCAAAGAAATAGTTGTGGATTTCCGCAAGAAAGGACACAAGGACCACCAACCTCTCTTCATTGGCAGAGACGTGGAGGAGAGGGTGAGCAGTTTTAAGTTCCTGGGGGTGACAGTGACTGAGGACCTGTCCTGGGGCACTCACATCGCCTCAGCCGTGGGAAAGGCCCAACAACGCCTCTATTATCTGAGGAAGCTGAGGAGTGCAAGTATCCCCAGACGCCTGATGGTGAACTTTTTTAACTGTGCGATCAGTAGTGTGCTGACGTATGTTTTTTTAGTGTGGTTCTCCAGCTGCACTAAGGCTGACCAGCAGGCACTCCAGCGGGTGGTGAAAACACCGGGGAGAATCATTGGGACGACTCTCCCAGAGATCAGCACCATCTATTCCACTCGCTGTTTGAGTAGAGTGCGCAACATCCTGCGGGACCAGCACCACCCTGCTCACCACCTCTTTCAACTGATGCCCTCAGGGAGAAGGTACAGGACCATAAAGGCCAGAACACACAGACTGGCCAACAGCCTGTACCCACAAGCTGTGAGGCTGTGAGGCTACTGAACACTGCCCCCCCCTTCTACCCCCCAATAGTTCTGAACTGGTTTTTGCATTGCTGCATAATGTCACTATTCTCATGTATCTGAATGGCCCTGCTCTCTAATGCACTTTAATGATAATATTAATGACATGCCCTGATGCTGCTGCCAATACTGCTGTACTGATGTCAAATGTATACAAATGTTTACACTGGGGTTATTTAGGGGTTATTGAGGGGTATTTATTTCACTGGGTTTGCACTTTACTATTTCGCACTTTACAACTACGTATGTGGATGCTCCAAACACACTTTCATTGTTCTTTCTTGTGCAATGACAATAAATACTTGAAATCTTGTCAGTTTTGCCATGTTTGATAGAGTTTCAGTGTTGTATATAATTTGTACAATAACAACAAAGCTGACTTTGATCTTTGATCAATGTTACACTGAGAGCACCCTCTTCAGGTTTGGAGCACTTCCGTCGCCTTGTGCACGTTTTCGGTTCTGCCACGTTTGCACCCCTCGGCCACCGCGGATTATGTCCAACGCAAATACTCAACCCGATAGCAATCAATAAAGATTCTTCTACCAAGTGAAGCATCACAGTGATTCTGACCGATCACCTGCTGTGGGTTCCACCTTTAACAATCCAATAAGTAAACTAGTTAGGAAGCACATCCTTCCTCACAATTTTATATTAACATATTGATGATGACAAAATAATTTGTATTTAGTTAGCTTTTTCTAAAGATAACACCTGCAATGTTATGGTGCAGTAAATTGTGATCTATCTATGATATATTGTTCAGTGAACATGCAGTTCAGGTTGGGAAAAAGTGAGTGAAGAGGAAAATTCAAACAGTGATTGTATAACAGTCATTTAATCAATGTATGAGACGTGTTCATGGGAAAGTGGTGGGAGGTGCTTGGATAAAATCAAATAGCATAGGTGACTACTGAGGGTCAGCCAGGCCTATCCCTCCTGTGTCTGTATACCTGCTCAAGCACCTACTCCACATGCCTGTCTAAGACATCAACACATGTAAAGTCACATCACTGCAGAGAGCTAGACTTATGTCCCATTCACTGCAGACGGCTAGTGAGTGTCTCTCTATTGTCAGCCTGCAGCAGTGCGTCAGCCTCTCACCAACACTAACATCATGACAGCACTGCTATCTCAGCGCCTGATTAAGTAAATGCTGCTTCCAAAGAGTAAGAAGCCTCTCAGGCTATTAGTTGGGCAGATAACAGGCCTTCTCCATGTACTGTGCCACTCAGCTGTATATCTACAACCTTTGTTGGCCCCAGGCTCCTTTTTACCATGGCAACAAAAGGAAAATATCTAACACCATTTGAATTCTGAAGTCATCACTGATGCATCTACAAAGCAGAATGTGCTTCTCAGGAAACACAGGGCCTCAAAATCACATTATGCATTTATTACCTGTGATAAACAAAAGCCGAGGTTCCTTATCAAGATTTCAGATGGTGAACCTCTTATGCACTGTGATGGGGTGAGAGAATCACACGTGGGCTGGGCTTTTCACTTTAGATTTATCAAAAGGCATTTAACACACAGCCTTCTGTTTGTGTAAGAGAGTCCACAAAGGGTCATCATAAGATATTTCCCTGCACATACTGTATACTGGAGGTTTGGTCATAAACTAATATTAGTGATCACTAGTCATATTATTTTATTGCCTCTGACACAAGCTCAGTTCACATTAAATTGTGTCAAGGTTTTAAATAATAACTTTCTAGATCAAAACAACATAACTTAGTACCGGCACACTCCCATGCAGATGCATTATGTTAGGCCTTTAAGAGCTTGACAACTGTTACCGTTCTCCTCTGAGCCAACTGTTTATCTGTGATTGACTAGATTATGTTCCCTCTGTAAGGCAGGCTAGTCTCCATAGTCACTCACTATAGTCTTATAGAATAGACTGTGGTCCAACTAATTAAGCACACACTGATAATAGTATAATATAGTAGGTCCTAATTCAGCTCTTGCACTTTGAATGGGGAGCAGTGTTTAGTTGCTATTAGTAAGAATGCATTGTGAGAGTAATGTGAGAAATGCTATCCCTTTAGCACAGTTCTCTGCAATGTCTGTTTACACGAAGAGCACATGGTTGCTGGGATAGCCTGCAAGTAATAATAAGATTGGGACAGTGCATTGTGATGTTGAGAAGAGCTGACAAGGGCACCTCAAGCCTGATGCCCTGGAGCATGCGTGCTGTGCATGTGGGAATGTTTGTCAGAAACAAAGTGAGAGAAGGCGACGTTCCAGAGTTGAAAAAAATTACAATACACTCCATGAGGCCTATACACACAGCAGTGTTGTAATGCTAGAGAGTCTGGTCCATCTGACCCAGACACTGGCAATAAGAGAGAACTAAGAGGGACTACTGCTACTGTCTGTTATTTGTTTTGCTAATGCCTATTGAATAATCAAATCAAACACAGTAAATATACTTATACAAGCTAAAATTAAAACCATGTGTAAACAATATCAACACATAAAAAAGTGAAATAAAAAGATGCAATACTTACAACCATACCGTTTAGGGACACCCAGCAGTCAGGCGGAAACTCTTGTAGGAGAGGCACCAAGTACTGGAGACAGCCATCCCAGTGACATAGAAGCAGCATCATTCCTATCAAATTAAATATTCTTACCACAGCACTAGCCAGGTCATAGGTCATATGGAAAATCTGTGAAAAGTGGGGAGAGAGAGAGAGAGAGAGAAAAAACAAAGAAAGCTGGGTTAGACTAGGTATCTCTTACTTTCATTCTAGTACAGTAGCTTCTATCATCATCAGCCCATAACAGCACAAAGGGGACCCTGGCATTTTATAGTACAAAAAGATTTGGTTTTTAAAAAATCACAGAAAAGTCAGCTTTGAAGTGAACAGCATAGTGTGTCTGTCAGGTCCACTGGAGGTCTGTGTGCTCGTGTATGAGGCACTCGTAGATGTCGAGTGGTTCATAATTTATCATGGCTGCAACCTAAAGCAAACAAACATCAAATAAATAAATAAATAAATAAATAAATACACACACAAGACACGTAGATCAAGATGTCATGTGGTCAGTGATCAGACCTTGATATAGGCAGGGCTCTCAAGTCTCACGCATTGAGAGTGTGACACACGCAATTCGACGTGTTCACACGCTCACACGCCACACATGGCATTTCTCACGCTGATTTTTAATTTATTTTTTTGGTGCCCAGAAAATCGGTCTGTGTGGCTCAGTTTATGCAGGCACTCCCCCCCCCCCCCCTTCCCCGCCCCGCTCCCCGGAAAAAATTCTCAGTTAGCGGGTGTCCCTGTGTCTCCTCCTCTGTCTCCCCCGCTGTCTCCTCCTCTCCCCTAGTCTGGTTAACACCTGACCATATCACAAGTGAGATATGGGTCTGGAAACTCGCTTTGAAAAATCCCGTAGCGGAGGTGTGGTTAGCGATTGCCAACGGCCGTTTATTGGGCGTTATGAATGTCTATCATTGAGCGTATACGTAAGTCCATAGCCAATCATGTCAGTTGTCAGTTCAAACTACAAGCTTCCGTTTGTCATGTAGTACGCGTCACCGTCTTTCCACCCCTCCCCCGCTCTCTGATTGGGGCCCTAAATCTGGGACTCTCGCTTGGACGAGTTTCCAGGCCGCCTTCCAGTTCGAAACGAACGGAAGCGGTCTGGGAATTCCCAGGCTACCTCTCCCCCGGTCTGTCAGCGGACCCTCAGCCCGCGGTGAGCCGGGAAAGGCACTCGGAGCCCGGTGTACTGTACCGGCTGTGCTGCGGACACACGGTCCTGATCTAGTCCTGGTTTAGTCCTTGTTTAGTCCTGGTTTAGTCTTGGTCTAGTCCTGGTTTAGTCTTGGTTTGGTTAAGTCCTGGTTTAGTCCTTGTTTAGTCCTGGTTTAGTCTTGGTCTAGTCCTTGTTTAGTCCTGGTTTAGTCTTGGTCTAGTCCTGGTTTAGTCTTGGTTTGGTTTAGTCCTGGTTTAGTCTTTGTTTAGTCCTGGTTTAGTCTTAGTTTAGTCCTGGCTTAGTCTTGGTTTTGTCTAGTCCTGGTTTAGTCTTGGTTTGGTTTAGTCCTGGTTCAGTCTTGGTTTAGTCCTGGTTTAGTCTTGGTTTAGTCCTGGTTTAGTCTTGGTTTAGTCCTGGCTTAGTCTTGGTATTCTATGTAGATGAATTTTTGTAATCAATAGGTATCCGATATTTGGCCTACAGCTGTAGCCAATAACGGATATTTCCTGTTTAAATTGACACATTTATTAAAGTTCCTCATGGACTTTTCACGCATGTAAAAATAATAGAATGTTTTATTTGTTTAAAGGCACTCAGAGCACGACGGGAAAAATTGTTCACTTCCCCCATCCCCGAGAGCCCTGATATAGGTAAAAGACAATAGTGTGTAGCTACAGTGGCTACAACGAAATAGCATTTAATAAGTGGTTAATGTCTCAGGAATAGAAATCCATAATGAAGTACTCACAACAAGAAGCAGGTTTCATTTTGATTTCGAGGTTTTGGTCCACCAGAAGTGATATGATCAACAGTCAGTTTGTTTCCCACAATATTATTTTCTAAGCTAACCGTCCTTCATCTACAGCTTTGTGAATTCAAATAGAACAATCTAATATGGACTGCTCAAAAGAATCACAGAGACACAATGGTGAGGCAGAGGCCATAAGGGTGTTTGGGGGTAAAAAAAAAAAGTTAGACCAGGGGGCATAAGGGTAGTCAATAGTACCAATTTTCTCATCCTCCAGGAACTTGAACTGCATCAGCTTAGTGTGTAGAATCCCTCAGTCGTCCAGGTAGAATCCATGGCAAAAGGAGAAATTCAATTTGTCAAGTGGCCAATCATCTTAGGATCCAACAATGACAATTTTCATGTAGCGTCTCATACAGCAGAAGTGAGACTAATGTAAACCATTCCTGTGGAAGTTTGTCACATCTCATTGCCACTCCACTCAGTAATGTCCTACTCCAGATCTGAGAGGAGATACACAGTATCACAGCAAAACCACACAATGTCATGCCGGCATGAAAGCAACGTAGGAGGCCCTAAGAGTCATGAGCAAATCTAAAATACATCTGAAGAGGTTATTTGATTATATGTTTATATATCTCTTGTTAATACTCTGTGTTTCTGTTGATACATCCTTTGTTCTCTTTCTCCTTTATTATGATCATTATGTAAATATGCAAATATCAAGGATGTTGTCAACATTTCAAATGAAAGATTCTAAAAAAAATCATCCAGATCTAAATAATATGTGATAATTAATCACACATTTTTGTAGGTCAAGAGACATAGTTTTATTGCAATGCTTGTTGTTTACAATATTAAATCATGCACATGCTGAAACCAGCTGTGCCACACTCATCTCAGTAACAACAGATCATAGTGAACCCAGGTGTATTAGAAATGCTTTGAATGAACTCATCTCCACCCAGGCCCATTGTGACTGGTCTGTACCACAGACAGAACAAGAGCAGAGCAGCAGCACATCTACAGCTCTGGCCAGAGAAGCTCACATTAGAGGCAGCTTCAGTGCACGCACTCCTCCTCTGTTGCACATTACCATTTAATGTAACCAAGGCCTTACTCTGCCCCTGTGTACAAGTCTGCTTAATAAACAATATGAAAATCCGCAATTCACAGTTAGAGTGCAATGGTTTCTTAAACTACATTTATATTAGCCTTAATTATTAACAGTGTAATGTGTATACAGTATTTGTATATACAGTATTTACAGTATACAGTACAGAAAGTCACACATGATTCAACCATGTTATAACATTGTTCCCTCAAAAAAACATGCCTGATAGAGAAAAACAAAAGTGAAACTGATTGTGAAACATGTTAATACACTGTTTTCAGCTAATAGCATTTCCTAAACTATTAGCTTTCATAAGTGGTATCAGTTTAGATTGTACTGTGGACAAAATATTTCTTTTTGTTTGTTTGCAGTTCAATAAGAGTTCAGAGTTCATATAAGAAAGTTATACAATTTAGATGCCAATAAATTATTTGTAGCTAAAAAGGGTCTAAAGTACAAGTAGTTAGAAAGTATATATAGTATAAAATAATATATTATACCATATATAGTTTCTAGAAATATATACGGTATAATATTCATTCATTCATTCATTGACTTCCGCTTTTCCATTTTCTGGGTCGCGGGGGCAGCAGTCCAAGCAGTGTTCTGCTGCCCAGAACACAATGCACCAGCCCCCATGAATCCTCCCGCAGGTGGTGGGTCCACAGGAGGACGGCTCACGGCACAACAGGCCTTGATGTATCTTCTGCCATGGGGGCTACCAGTGTCCACAGACACTGGGGGGTGAGGTGGGGTTAAGTGTCTTGCCCAAGGACACAACGGCAGCGCTCATCTGTGGGAGCTGGGATCATATGCGGTCAACCCGTCAAGAGCGGGATTCAAAACGCTAACCCCTGGATCACGAGACATATGCTACTGAGCTACTGCCACCCCCATAATATAATATAATATATTATCTAGAAAGTATATATAGTATAATATTAGATAGAAAGTATATATAGTATAATATAATATATTACATAATACTATATATACTTTCTAACTACTTGTACTTATAGTAGAACTACAATCTCAGCAGTTGGTTGAAATACTTCAGGGATCACGTTTCACAAAGTACTTCACATTGCTGGAAATCCTGTGTAGCCTTTGGGTCAAGTTGAGTCAGAGGAAGTACTTGTTGTTAGCGGGGATGTTGGGTTCAGTGTGGCAGTAGTTGGCCACCACATAGAGATAATGAGCTATTATTAAATACCTTGTCTTTTTCAAGCATGTTTAACAAGATTCAGGGTCGTCTGGTCAGGGATTACACAGGATAATCTTCATAACAAAGCAGAGCATAGGGACCTTGTGTTTGCTTTATCACTTTAATAACATTCTAATTTTATGTCACATAAAATAACTAGCTGCACTTGTGAATTAAGGAATCACTTACACACGGGGAATCACCTGCACACGGGGCAGGAATACATGAACAACAATAACAGTATGCACTTAGTCCCATTCGGACTAAGTGCATACTGTTGTTGTGTCCTTTGGCATGAGACTTCACCCACTTTGCCTAGTGTGAATGGGGTGTGTATGTGTATGATTGGTGGTGGTCAGACTATGGCAAACCTGGGCATTGTCCAGCTCCCAGGTCACATACGGCCCTTTGGTTGACTCTGACCGGCCCATTTAAGATCAAATGGAATGACAAAATAAACATATTTTATAATTTTACCTCATGCATGGACTAAACTTTTATTTTAGATGTGTTTTTAATGACTTTTGTAAGGCAACCTCACTTTTTCATTGCTTAGTTATAACATATACTCTTACCAGCTTTTTGGCCCGGCCCTCCACAATATTTTCTGTTTTTCATGTGGCCCCTTGGAAAATAATTGCCCCCACTTGGACTATGGGATAGAATATGGTCAGCGTACCAACACAGGAGTGAATGAAAAGCATCTTTGAGTGGGAAACAAAATGTTGAAAAATTAAAAAATTAAAGTATAGGTCTGGATAATGCCTTAATACAGAGGGGCAACAAGCCAAGAAGTTATGTGTAGTAGCTCAGGCCACACACTGCAGTATTGGACCAGCTGAGCATGCAGGCACATATCTACTCAAATTGCAGTAGAACAGAAGACAAATTTACTGCATTTTATTTGCCTGGCCAGCCAGTCCCTTCTACATTTTGTTTGAATCCAGAAGATCCTGGAACCGGACTGTCAAGGATTTTAAACCGACATACTAACTTGGGACGGTCCAATCATAGCTGCTAATTTGTAAATGCAGAAGACATCTCTTCTCGTACCATTCGGAACAAAAACTTCTTTTACCTGAGATATTTTTTTTTTTCCCCCAATGCAGTCCTTATTTTTTCCCCCTTTTTTTTACATGCTTGTTTTGACACGAACAGAATATGCGTTCTCTGACTGGTTAACCCACCAGTTAATCACACCTATCCAAAATTGGGAAGACTGGAGATATGGTTCCAGACCCACACGTCTGTGGAAAGTTTTGTCAAAGTGAGTGGTTCTGGCTGGCCAGGTCAGCATTTTACAGCAGCATGGTGCTTGAGTGGCTACCACTTACTTCTTACAGCAAGAAACCCATGCCGCAGAGGCCTTTCTTTGCAAAGTTTTGCAAAACATGCACAACAGGAAGGCAGCTCCTCCAGTAAGGCAGTCCCGACCAAGCCTAGCTCAAGACCTGGAGATGGGTCCTTGGAAGCTGCACTGAAGGATGGGTCAAATGCAGAGAATGAATTCAGGCTTGTGCTTAGTTGACATTTGGAACAAAACCAAAGTGCACACAAGAGAATTACTCTACATCAGACATGAAATTACAACATGTTCTTTAAACATCTTCAAATTGAACACAGTGACCTCTACATTTAGGTTAGCCAGGATTAAGGAGGGACTAATTTGAGGGGATTAATTCCACCACTGAGTCTATTACAATGAAGGATGACAAACTCCTTCCAGGAAAATTTCCTCATTTTTCAAATCTCTTTTTGGATCTTTTGGAGGTTTTACTAAAAGATGGGTTAATCTCATCCAAATTATAACGCATATTCTTTTAGTCATACTTAACAAACCTTTTGTCCTTTTGTAAGGGAATGAGTGCAACCCAAGCTTATGTAATAATAACTTATAGGACAGTGTGATGTGTGCTTCCAGAATAGGCTGAAATCATAATGCTACAGTGCCATCCTTACTTCCCCAAGAAAGGCAGCCAGCTGAAAATAATAAGAATTCATGCAACCGTACTGATGCTGATAGATGAATGTAATAGTTCAGCAATAAATAAATCGAGTTGGCATTGTTTGAAAGCTACAGGCAACATACAGTATGCTTGAAAACACTAATCAGAGCAGTGCAGATTAGAATAGGCCAGAGGAGGAGTATCTATATTTATATCCATTATTCAAAGTGAAAGCATTCAGACTGATGTTTTACCTGTGCCAAAATAATTGATCCAGACTGAGCATCTCAACGAGAGTACTTTTTTTTTTGTATGAAAAGCGCTTTATAAATAATGTTTGATTGATTGATTGATTGATTGATGCATTTAGGTAATGAGGCCTAACAGTAATTTGTAGCCAGAGACTTAATTGAATATAAGAGGTGATCGATGGGATCTTTAACATGTGGTGATCCTAACGTAACAAAGGAACCTGTAAAGACAACATCATTGTTTCTAAGCATGGACTCCTGCCTTAGTGCAGCGTCTTATATCCATACATCTGACGGCTCATCCATCAGTGAGAAAACAAAGGATGTGGACTGGCCCCTCCCACAGATCCACACCTTATCTGCTCTGGTTAACAGCACTATTGTTGCATCACACATCTCTTCTTCATCATAGCATTTTTTCATTTCTTCAGGAAATATTGCGTCAGGGAGACAATGTCAAATACAGCCTAGTCTTACTAATGAGCCGCACAATCACAGACCAGTAAGAGGAGGAATTTGCATCTCCAGCACTCAGTCTTAACATCACTGTGGGTTCTGCATTAGTAATGGAGTGTGGGGACAATGTTTTCTTTGGTATTAAATCAAAGACAACATATAAGACATACCCCGGCAGACATTTTGATAAAAGCTGTAAACTATGAAAACAACGAGAACTGAATATTCACAAAAGGTCTTGAGCAAAAACCAGTGGCTAAGAAGCACTAATCAAAGGATAGCTTTGATTTGATAAGCTGTGTTAACGTGCAAATCACAAGAGCAGAGAAAAACATAAGGGGTTTTCACACAGTAGAAACCTTTTTCTGTTCCTGGTACTTCTTTAGTTCCAGTCCTCATTTGATGTGTGTGATGCATGACGTGCACAGAGTAGGGACCTGTGACTAAAGCCACACCTGCGCTCTGGGCAGGGGGCAGGTCAGAGCAGAAAAAATTTTAGCAACACGAACAAGCACATGTACAACACTGCAAGGGCAAAGGCACAGTTCTTAGTAAATAGTAGGCAAATTCAAATTCTGGGCATCACCGTTTTATGTGTATGGTTTACAATGCTCAATCAAAGTAGAATGAAGGGGAAAAACACTTTGGCTATCCTGCCCCCACAATGTTCAGCACATGTATCTCTTTTAAGTCCGTTAGACCCACTCTCTGCCACTCTGGCTGTGTAGACATGAGCAAGGGGGACTGGTTCCTCTGACTAAATGGGAGTGGGAGATCATAGGGACTTAGTTCTTGGTGCTGATAAGTGTGAAAACGCCTGTGTGGTGTGGTGGGGTGTGTGAGCTGCCTCTTCCTGTGGGAGCTGTGCTGCTCATCATTTCCATGTCCGTCAGCAGGATTCTCTTGTTCTCGCACTGAGCACATCACAGAGGAGTGCGAGCCTCACTCCCTGCCCGCTGTCTCACCCGCTCTGCATCTATTTTGGTCGTGTGAGCGTGATAACCTCAACACTTAATCTATGCTCCACCATTCCTGCAGTACTGGCTTCTCCTGCAGGGCTAGGGGCCCACGCACACTGGGGTCATGTTTACGGTGCCCTCTAAGAAGATGAATATTAAATTATATACATTGTTTTGCACTGAAACATGAAGCTTCGAAAGTAGTCAGGGCCAGCCTGAGACCTTATGTGGGCATTGTTTTGGCACTGTAAGAAAAAAAACATAAAAAGTGCAGAAACTGGGGAAAAGCAAAGTGTGGTGCACAGGAGGGCATCTAGGGATCAAATCCACGTATTTATGGATGAGGAGGAGGTTAAATGATCTATTGATTTGTACCTGTAACCTGAGCGGCAACACCAAAATAACACCAGCTTCGCTCTAAGAAAGCATGTCCAGATGACTGACAGCTCTAAACACTGGGCAGCAGCACCTCCATTATGCTCTCATCATCATTTCTGCCAGAACAAGTCACAACAGGAACACGTTTACATATTTTTATGAACAACTGTTTTACCACATGAAAGAGTTTTTTGCTCAGAATACCTGCTTATTCAGGCCTGTCTGAGAACAGCCAACAACAGTGTTCCAGGAATGAAGTCAGTGTCTCTATACACTGGATACGGACAGAGAAGAGCGAGCCTGAGCAAAGAGATGTAGTGGACTGGAGTCTAGACATATTCCAAATAAATATTTTGTTAGTTTGAAAAGTGCTGCAGTGAAAAACTTTACATTTTAAATTGTAGTTGCAGTTTGTTCCTACTGCATATATTACAGTATCGGGGTAGAATTGTACAGGGGGTCCTCGGGTTACGACGGTCTCGGGTTACGACGTTTCGTGGTTACGAACGCGCCCCCATTAAAAAAATATGTATATATTACGCGTCATTCCGTCTTACGAGGTTTAGCGTGGTAAGAGATGTAAACAAACGCGAACGGCGCACGGCGGAAGAATACGCTCTGTTGTGGTTGTAGGGAGAAGAAGACAGCCTCGTGTGCGTGCCCAATGTGGGCGGAAGTACCTGATGTGGGCTCTGATCTGCTCCTATGAAAGTGGCAGTGATAACCAAGCAGCGTAGTGGTCTAATTATTGAGATGGAAAGGTTATTGGTGCTTTGGTTGGAAGATCAAAGGCAAAATCCGGCATACGACGAAATTCGGGTTACGACGCGTCTTAAGAACGGATCAACGTCGTAACCCGAGGACCCCCTGTACTTTAACAAGTCATATAGCGGAAATATAGCCGCAAAAATTGATCAAATCTATCAGGACCAAAAAACAGAAGAAGAAGAAGTGAACTTTATTGATCTCACACTGAGAAAACCCACCCAGACACGGGGAGAACATGCAAACTCCACACAGAAAGGCTCGAGCGACCCGGGGATCGAACCCAGAGCATGCATGCAAACTCCACACAGAACACACACACACGCCAACTAGGTGCCGCCGTACCACTGGGTAAATTTATGCAAACTTACATGTCTGTTTTTATACTAATTCGGGCTATATGACTTCATAACTGTCAATTATATTTTAAAATATAATTTAATAAGGATATATTCAGAGAAAACCTTTATTCCCAAATATCAGTCAATAGCCACAACAGGCAGAAAAAAAAAATCCTTAATGAACAACCCCTAAAATAAAGTGAGCAAATTAAGCGAACTATCACAGACACTATCAAATGAACCATCAGCATAGTTAATGTCTCCTTATAAATAGCAAAAATAAATAATGAATGAATGTCTGTTGTCCAGATGCCCTCAGTAACATAATAATGATGTATTTCTTGTACTAAGTCACCTTTCCTAACAGTTTATTTTGTCTGTGCATATCATTCGCATTTACATACTGTCTGCATGGCTGTCTACAAGTTCTGGGATATGCGCTGCCTAAAGAAGACACTGCAAAAGAGGCATAAAACAAGTGAGATCAAAGTGAAGTGGGAATAATGACTGTGTAAGAGAGATGGGAAGGCCTTTTGCGGATGTATGGGGAAGTGGCACAAGCAAACGGAGCAGAGGAGTGCAGTGAGCAGGGCTAAGAAGGCAGTCATGAAGATTAGGGCCATGGGGAAACAGAGGGGATTTGGCTGGATCAAACATTGGGCCTGCTGTGCTCATGTCAACACAAGATGGACCCTGAATATAGCACAATTAGAAAGAAAAGAAAGCTGAACTAAAAACAGAAATCAAATGCATTGGATAATGTAGCCTACCGTTCTCCTACAAGTCACCAATACAAGGAGGAAAACCAGTATCATATTTTACTATTTAATTTAATACAAATTTAGCACAAATTAGGCCTACTTTGTAACTTTCCTGGTTGAGGATCCACCCACCTCCATGTGTCCATAGAGATGTTGGAGATACATTGCTTGAAAGGTTCAAAACTTTAAAAATGATTAAAATGATCTATCTTATTATTTATTCCAATATAGCACTTTTTTTTTTTCGCTCAAAATACCTTGAATAACATGTATTCTTAATGTGAGTGGTCTTGCCTCTCCACAAATTTGACCGTAACTTGTCTCTAATGGTGATAGATCATTTTGATGCCATTCTGTGGAACATTTTTAGCAAAGCCGTTACATCTCCATAGTGACAAGCAGTTGGCGGACCCTCCATGAGAAAAGTTACATAGTAAATATTCAGTAAGTACAGTGGTACCTCACCTTACGAAAGACCCTACATACGAAAAATCCAAGTTACGAAACGCCTTCATGTCAAATTTTAGTCTCTAGATACTAAAGAAAATTCAAGTTACGAAACGTGAAATCTCAAAAATTCAATTAATGCGCGCTCAGATGCACGCCCCGAAACGTAAATACACTTTATCAACACACACGGGGTTAGGTTCCAGAGGTGGCCCACGGTGGGAGAGGTCCACGAGGTAGGACAACTTTGTCTTTTGCAATTGTTCTACATGTTTTAGGGCTGTAAATGCCTCACCACACACATTATATGCTTTTCTCAGACTGGAGTTGGGCTTTTCTCGTATTTCTCTCTCGTTTGAACACTCGAACTTTCATAGATTTTCAATGGAATGTGTTGATAGTGAAGCGTGGGGGGAGACGGCTCAATATAGCGCCGAACGTGCGAGGGGAGCGGAGACACAACAACACATCATCAGTAGGGTAAAACTCACCTGTCTCACGATGGTCTAAACCCCGCTCACGTTCCCTTAGTGAGTGAACAATCCAACGCTTGGTAAATTCTGCTTCACAATGATAGGAAGAGCCGACATCGAAGGATCAAAAAGCGATGTCGCAAGGCCGCGCTACACCGGGGCTGCGGGATGGAGCCCCCGGCCCCCGGGCCGTGCCTCCTCCTCGGGGCCGAGCACGGGGTGATTTATTCTTGGTCTGGTCCCGGTTTGGTCCGGGTCTGGTCCTGGTCCGGTCCTGGTTTAGTCCAGGTCCAGTTCAGGTCTAGACCTGGTTTAGTTCTGGTCTAGACCTGGAAGTCACATAGAACCAGAGCCCGCCCCGAGCGAGACCCCGCGGTCTTGCCCGCCGAGAGAGCACCTTTCTCAGCCTCTGAGCTCACAGTGTTGGCGCCCCGGCTCTGGAGGTCAGATAGAAGCAGAGCCCGCCCCGCCCCGCTCTTATTCCCGCTGAAAGAGCGTCTTTCTCGGCCTCTTAGCTCTAGCGCGGAACGCGCAAGGTGCGCTGAGACACGAGCAACGCGCTCCTCCAACGGCACTGCCATGTTATAATAATAACAGGTTCAATCCAGGTTTAGGTCTGGCCAGACCTGGTTTATTCCACGTTCTTTTAGCCCTGGTCTAGTCTCTTAGCCCGTCAGGACGCAGAACACAACGTTACACTATTAAAAAAATCAGGCTTTTTCCATTGAAATAGCTACTCAACTTACGAAAAATTCACGTTACGAAACCACTTCTGGAACGAATTAATTTCGTAAGGTGAGGTACCACTGTATTCAAGTTGAGTATTTAGATAACAATAGTCTATCTAGAGACAGTTGCTGATGGTGCATTCCAGATGTAAGATATAAGATATAAAGAGCTCTGTTGGCTCAGACCTCATGCCGCTCTGCGTATGCTACCCTCCTTCACAGGTTGGAAGCCTTAAATGCTTCTAGGAAAGTACTAAAATCTTTTCTAATTCATTTGTTCTTTTAGTGCCATCAATTTGTGAGACTCCAAGTGAACCAAGTGGCCACTGTCTGTTGTTGTGTTGTGTAAAAAGTAGATACTTATCTATACTATCCAAACACAATAGAACAAGAATCAAGTATCGATACTGACAGAAATAGCTTAAAAATAGCACAAATTTGGATGTTTCCTGAATAGTTTTAGAATTAGAAGTCTTAAATTGACCAATATCAGAAGTAAAGCATGTAACTCCTAGCTATTTTGTGCTGAAACATTTTTTTTAAAATATATATTATTGTGGTATTTGAAATGTGTATTTTCCTTGATAACAAAATCAAATATAACAGATCAATTTGATTTGTTATGGATCCTGACTTGGTTGTAGGATCTATATAATGGGAAATCATTACATTAGTGCACTCTAACATAAATCAGATGTGACTGTCATAACCTAAAGCCCCAAACACAGGCCAGTATGTTATATAAGTTTGATTTTTTTTGTATTGCTACAGCACTTTATTGCATGTTTATCAAATTCATTCAGTTGTGACTCCTAATTGCAAAAGTCAAAAATGTGCAATTCATTCATTTATTTTAGACCTTTGTATGCACTGCCTACAAGGTCCTGCCTACATCACTACCAGAGACCTTTTAATCTACTCCCTGACTGTAGTAAAACTAATAGCCCAACTGATCTGCTGCTGTGTCTCCCTCTTCTTAACAATGCTCATGGATGAAGACAGTGTTGATTAGAGCAGTAACAATGGCACTAAAGGGTCATATAAATCAATGTTGTTATGGACAGCAGTGCAGCCACACGGTAGGGCCCAGTTGTGGGTGTGACAGATGTGTGTGTGCTGTGCATTTCAGCCAATCAATCACCTCCGTACAACTCTGGGGAAGTGAGGGAGCAGCCAGCTTTAATGCTTGGCTGCTTACAAATTAATTCATTAGCACCGGGCATCATTTCAGGAAGTCTGCTATAAGTAGTTTTACTCTGCCTATTAAGAGAATCTCAAAGTCCACTAGGGAAGGTTAATTTTAGACTTTTCTTTCTAGTAAATGGTTTGAACTGTTGAAACCTAGCCCCCTAGTACCAGAGCAGTTACCAAAAATAACCCAGATTAGCCTAATCTCTGCACTTATCATGTTAGCCCCCTCCCAACTGTGTATCTTCTGTCTGAGTGTACACAAGACCTACAACCATGGTTGCCAGGGGAATTCCCGTCAGACTTTGATGTCAGTGACTGCGTTTTAGAGTCAAATTCCACATGGACTTCCAGACAAGTGTTTGTATTCTTAAGAAATGTTCACACAACTTTTACAAGAAAATCCTGCAGGCGAGTGAGACAAAATCATTATTCATTTAAAGGTCCCATGGCATGAAATTTTCACTTTCTGAGGTTTTTGAACGTTAATGTGAGCTCCTCTACCCTGTTTAGGAACCCCCCCCCCCCCCCCCCATGGTTAAAAGTTGTGAAATGTCTAATGTGAGCATTTGCGATCCTTTTCTGCGTTACAAAAAATCGGAGCTCAAACGGGCGATTTTGAACAAGGCACCTTACTGACGTCAGATCGAAAAAAGAAATGCAAATGCAGTTCCACCCCCGTCTGTCTGAACTCAGCGTCTCTGTAAATCACGCCCAGAGAGTTTGGACTGCGAATGCGCTAGGCAATGCGAAATGCGTTTTTTTATTTGTCTGGAGGCACGTCTGAGTGTTTCTAGGCTCGGAAGTCCTTTATCTGAGCCTCTGGACCTTTGAACAGCAGTGGTTTAATTTTATTTTCTGTGGAAATGTGTTTATTTTTCAATGGAACGCTTCAAATCTCTCCCCCCATGCAAAAACACGGAAATGGATCAGCTGAGGGCTGACAGAGGAGAGCGGAGAGTTTGGCCATGCCCCCACCCTCTACTATAGGCCAGCTCTTTTCTCCTCATTTGCATTCAAGCAACAACGCCCAGAATAAAGTGTTTGAGAGAGATATTTATGACTCTTTCTCATCTTATCTCTGTTTCTCATGCACTGAGTGTTGATTTTGAAGAAGGATTCATTTACAGTATTAGGGAACCATTAAGGAGCCATATAAAAGCATCAAGAAGTACCATGTCATGGGATCTTTAAAGAATCATACATATATCCATTTGGAAACTTTCCTGTTAGATTATATTGACATAAATATAAGACTAAATAATTATCCAAGATATAAGGCCTTCTCGCTCTTTAACCTTGCGCACTTCTGATTCCCGCTGAAAGCTCTTATGCTCCACATCTAAGTATTAAATCATAACTGATCAGTGCGGCCTTGCTCATTTGCCAGCTGTGCTGATGTTAAAGGTTTACACAAAAAATGCTAGATTCACATGTAAAGTGTGAATACACAAGTGTGAGTCCAGCCCCTAAACTGGCTGTGATGTGCCAGCAAAGAGGATGGATGTGAATCGGCTGGTGTCCTGGTGCAGCAGAAACAACTAGAAGTTCAATGCCCCGACGACACCGAGATTGCCCTGAGAGACACCCCCATCACCACCTGCATCTTTCCAGCACAACTCAGGAGTGAGCAAGACCCTCCCTGGCCTCACTGTCCTTTGTGCCCCTCCATGAAGTGTCATGACCTGCTGTTCCTATGTATCCAGTGGGGGGGAGGGGGGTCTCTGTGGCAGCGTTGGGAACAATCCTCGGCTGTTTTGTCTCCTATTAACTCCTGCTATGCATTTGTTTCTTCATGAGTCAAGACAACACCTGTAAAAGTGGGTTGGAGTGAATGGAAGATAGAACTAAATTTATTTTTTTTTAATGTTTTTAACTGAATTCAGGCAAAATAATTCAACTATGTCTCATCCAAAAACTAAATATGTCTTATCTGATGTAACTGTAAAACACATTTAAAGCCAATCCATCAAATCAAGTGACTCTCAATTAACAAACCTAAGTGCCCATTAGACCCAGTGCCTACTCAAGTAGCATTGTCTGGCTTATTTATTTACTAGATTTAAAACTATTTTCTTATTTAACTACCGCATTGTCTGGTCACACATTATTTCCTACTTCACACCAAGGTTTAATTAAAAGACACTTTTTCTTGTGACTTCAGAAAGATGCCTGTAAATGCTGTTTACACTGGAATACAACTGGAATAGCATAGAGTTTTGATTTACTGCATTAAAATGACAAATCCCTCTGTACAGGCCTGTCATGATAATTACCATATCGACTTAACGTTCAATATATGAAAGCTGGAACAATATTTTGGGACTCAATATTTATCATGTGTACAATTTCTTTGCTAAACTGGGGCGATTTTGGTTATTTTGGTTTAATACAAATAATATTCTATGGCTAATTAGTGCTTGATGCTGCCATTTATTTGTTGCAGCTCATACATTTTAATGAGATATTTTAAAAATGTTTACTAAGATTATCTTGCATTATTGTTTTCGTATCAGTGGCATAAAATAGTTTAAATATTATTGTTTAAATATTATTGTTTATCTGCTAAAACGAGCCTCAGAAACCTGGGAGTTATCTTTGACAAAGATATGTCATTAGTGACATATCTGCAATCAGCTGACAAGGAACTGCTTCTTCCAACTGAGGAAAATTTCAAAACTCAGGAAAATGGTGTCACAAAATGATTTGGAGCTGATCATTCATGCCTTTGTGTCGTCACGTTTGGACAATAGTTTGTTTTCTTGTCTGAACAAGGAGGAGCTGTTTCGACTGCAATTAGTCCAAAACTCTGCAGCGAGAATTCTGACTCGTGTAAATAGGAGGACTCACATTTCCCCTATTTTAAAGGAGCTTCATTGGCTGCCAGTGTCCTATAGGATACATTTTAATATTTTGGTTTTAACTTTTAGAGCTTTGCATGGCCAGGCTCCCTCATACATCAGGGATATGATCCAGCCTTACTCCCCTGTGAGGGCTCTGAGGTCTGTGGACCAGAATCTACTGATGGTTCCATGCACGCGTTTTCGGACCAGAGGAGATCGATCCTTCCAGGCTGTTGCTCCTCGGCTCTGGAACGATCTTCCACTCTCTCTGCGTTCAGTTGAGTCTGTTGACGCTGTTAAAAGCCAACTTAAGACCTTCTTTTTTGTGCAAGCTTTTGGTTAGTGTTTCTGGGCTGCTGTGATTTTATGTAGTCTTGATCTTAACCGCTGTCTCCACCTTTTTATATTTTTATATTTGTATTTTGTATACAGTGCCGTGAAAAAGTATTTGCCCCCTTCCTGATTTCTGTGTTTTTTGCATATTTATCACTCAAAACATTGTCAGATCATCAAACCAATTTTAATATCACACAGAAACAACCCAAGGAAAGACAAAATTCAGTTTTTGAATGATGATTCCATTTATTAGTGCACAAAAAAAATCTAAACCTATCTGGCCCTATGTGAAAAAGTAATTGCCCCCCCTTGTTAAATCACAAACTAACTGTGACTAACCACAGTTTTGAGAAAACTTAGTTCAGTTCTACATGCCACACCCACACCTGATTGTCACCACCTGTGTTGAATCAAGAAATCACTTAAATAGTTCCTGTCAAACAAAGTGAAGTTGGCTACAACATCTCAAGAACAAACACATCATGCCACGATCCAAAGAAATTCAAGAACAAATGAGAAAAAAAAGTGATAGAAGTCTATAATTCAGGAAAAGGTTACAAAGCCATTCCCAAAGCTCTGGGGCTCCAGCGAACCACTGTCAGAGCCATTATTCAAAAATGGAGGAAACTGGGAACAGTTGCAACCCTTCCCAGGAGTGGTCGACCAACTAAGATTACTCCAAGAGTGCGACGACGGCTCATTCAGGAAGTCACAAAAGAACCTAGACGCACATCGAAAGAACTACAGGCCTCGTTGGCCTCAGTTAAGGTCAGTGTTCATGACTCCACCATTAGAAAAACACTGGCCAAAAATGGCATCCATGGAAGAGTTCCCAGGAGAAAACCACTGCTTTCACAAAAGAACACAAAGGCTCGTCTCACCTTTGCCAAAAAGCACCTTGATGACCCTCAAGACTTTTGGAGAAACATTTTGTGGACCGATGAGTCTAAAATTGAACTTTTTGGAAGGTCTGCAGCCCGTTTCATCTGGCGTAAAAATGGCACAGCATTTGATAAAAAGAACATGGTGCCCACAGTAAAGCATGGTGGTGGCAGTGTGATGGTCTGGGCCTGCTTTGCTGCCTCAGGACCAGGACAACTTGCTGTGATTGACGGAAAAATGAATTCTGCTGTTTACCAGAAGATCCTGAAGGAGAATGTCCGGCCATCAGTTCGTGCCCTCAAACTCAAGCGCTCTTGGATCATGCAACAGGACAATGATCCAAAACACACCAGCAAGTCCACCTCTGAATGGCTCAAAGAAAACAAAATTAAGGTTTTGGAGTGGCCAAGTCAAAGTCCGGATTTAAATCCGATTGAGATGCTGTGGTGTGACCTTAAACGGGCAGTTCATACAAGAAAACCCTCCAATATGGCAGAATTGAAACAATTCTGCATAGAAGAGTGGGCCAAAATCCCTCCCCAGCGGTGTGAAAGACTCATCACCAATTATCGCAAACGTTTGGTTACAGTTATTGCTGTCAAAGGAGGCTCAACTGGCTATTAGATTAAGGGGGCAATTACTTTTTCACATAGGGCCAGATAGGTTTAGATTTTTTTTGTGCACTAATAAATGGAATCATCATTCAAAAACTGAATTTTGTCTTTCCTTGGGTTGTTTCTGTGTGATATTAAAATTGGTTTGATGATCTGACAATGTTTTGAGTGATAAATATGCAAAAAACACAGAAATCAGGAAGGGGGCAAATACTTTTTCACGGCACTGTATATGTATTTTGTTGTGAAGCACCTTGTGGCTCTTGTCTGTGAAAGGTGCTATATAAATAAAAGTGTACTTACTTACTTACTTACTTACTTACTTACTTATCTCTGTAGCAAAATATAGTGCTTCAAAATTTGTTATCATGATTGACTTGTGTGTATGGCTGCTGTGTGTTTGCTTGTATCCACCATCAGATCAGCTACAAACATGACAGTGACAGTGAGAGGTTGAGGGGCCAGAGACAAACTGAGGTATTCCCAATGGATGAGAATAAAATATACCAAATGTCACAGAGCCACAGTATTGAGCGAAGATGCCAGCAGCCAATATGTATGAGCTTCTGTCTCTGGACAGGCCAGCACAAAACAATATGCTATCAAGTTTGTATATTTAGAAAGGTACACAGTTCATCACTAAAGGCACGAAAGATGAAGCATATGGACTGTAACATATGTGAAATTTGCAAGTGATTCTGAAGCTATTCCTAGAGCATTTTTTCTTCGCATGATTTCTGATCTCTGCATCCTTTTCTTCTCCCAGTGTTTTTAATTAACTATAACTGCTGATGTGTTAGAATGTACAAGAAAATAGGGGTAAATAGGGTAATATCGTGTGAACTTTTATTTATAAAAAGCTGTTCAGTAGGATAAAGGATAAAACTCAATACAATACAATATTTGCATTTGTTTTGTGTACATAGTTTAGGGAAAGAATACCGTTTTCAGTTTCTGTGATGTAATGGTTACTTAAAGTGAAACTGAATTTCTGGAACTGGATTTGTGCAAATCTAGAAAGTAGTAAATCAAAAATCAGAGGATGCTGACTGTAGCAAAAATGACAAAATGTTAAAAGAATAGATAGATAGGTAGAGTCATTATTTGGTGTGCTGCTAGTTAAGGGCTTTTCATATTTAACCAACTGTGAAGGACGTATTGCTTCAAAAATGCTTCTTATAATTGCATTTGTGGCAATTTTCTCTGTACACTAAACCATATGGTCAACCAATTATCACTCACTACCAGAGTTAACAAGACCAAATGCAACAGAAGGAGCGCTCAGTGACTTGGCTGCAGAATATGGGTTAAATCTACAGGGGATGTGGAAAAGAGAAAACAATTCTGTCAGTGGATTTTCCACCCCATGGGTCGACAGAGAGACTCCCTGCACACGGTGCACAGGTGCAGAGAAGCACAGTGTGTTCTTCAACAAATGTGTTTCAGAGAGCACACAAGGGTTAGGCACAGGTCTGGGATCTGTGCATGATTTTATTGGACATGACCGGAGACTGTACGTATTACTAAGAAGCAATGTTTGAATAGAAGAAGGCATAATGAGAGGTTTGTAAGGAGAAAAACAAACAATAATAAAACTCAAACAAATCTCAGTAACAATAATCAGAAAGTACAAGTTTATAAGAAGACAGCACAAAAGTTTGGACTGAGTCAGTCTTCACCCCCCATGGACCACAGCTCCCCTCATAACAAACAATATTTCAGTGAATCACACTGTACTCCCAGGAGTACATGTGCTTCCTGATGAGCACAAAAGTTTTGCCCACCCGCACTGTAATCAAAGCAGAGGCAAACTCAGGCATCTACTGGGTTATTTTTAGAACACAAAGAAACATAGAAGACATGCAGCTCTTAATAAAATATGCATGTGTTCCAAGAGGAGACATGGGATACAGAATATAAAACTCCTTTAAATACATTTATATGTCATATCATATATTAATTATGTCACTTTTTAAATGAAAATAACCATCACCTGTAACGCAAGCAGGACCTGGAGCTGTGCACTTTGCATCGTGCAGTGGCATTGAAAGAGCAAAAATGAGGACATATACCTTAGCCTACTACCACAAACTAAACAACAGCACCTTGTTCTTTCTTTCAGAGATGAAAGAAGTACTTACGATATGTGAATATGATTATTACTACAACAACAACAGCCTAGCCTACCACAGCTTCTACCAGTACTATGTATTTTGTTGGTGTCCTTGTGAGATAATTCATATTGATGAGGTAATGTTCTTTAAGTCTCCACTTGAAGACTACTGTATTTAATTGCAATGGTGGTTGTAATAAGACACAAGCATGTAAACTAACTCGGGGGATGTGATTGGACAGTGAGAGGTGACTGGTTAGACAAGACACAGTAAACAGAGATGACACAAGAGCTGCGGCTGAACTTGAACAAGAAGCTCAGATATAGTTAACGTCTGTCAGGTAACTCAAGCCAAGCCCACACTGGAATGTCTTATACAAAGTCACTGAAAGTTTAATCCTGTGCATATTACATAAGTGACTAGAACGTATAGCAACACAATGCATGCAGTCCTTCCTATACTGTGAAAGTTTAAGAACCACATCAAGTTTTAGGTTTAAATTTTGATTGTAAATGCTCATTTTGAGAGGGTTTCTGTTGAGGGAGGAAAGGTGTGGTGGTAGTCTCTCTGAAAGGGAACAGCCAAAAGAAAGAGAAAACCTTAAAATGGTCACGACTGCTGCACAAAGTTTTTCTTGTATGGACATTAAATATAAACAACCAGCTGCACCGCCGCACGCTATGTGTGTGCTTCAGCAAATCCAAATCTAGGCTAATGCACACCTGCTCCCAAAGTGAAGTACCTTCACCACTGCACTACTTTACAGCGGTCTGGACAGGCCTGCTAAGCCCCCCATGATCCAGGACTGTGTTCTTCTACAACTTTAACTTAACTTTCCTTATTCATTGCATGGACAAAAGGGTAAGTCAGAGGTTGACCTTGGAGCCCTCAACAATATCTATTTTTAATAAGAAACACTATCATAAAAATATATCCAAAAACAATTCTTATAAGGAACACTGTTAAAGCAAATCACAGTGACAAGTGTTCTCCAAAAGTACAAATAACTAATTCTGAATGCGCTCACTATTTTAAAGAAATACAGCTAGCTTTTAAATGTCCACAGCTGGGGAGAGTCATACCTGAAATCACTCAAGAGGCCAATTCTCTTTTATTTATGGATCTATTAAAGTAATTTTGTGGAGAATGCACTAATCTGACATCTTCCAAACAGTATAAACACTTTTTATTGCACTAAGACATCTGGGCAGGCATGATTCTTTTTGGAAGTATATTTTCGACAATATTAGGGCTGCAAAATGAATCAAAGTCAAATTGAAATTTCAGTTGCAATCTGAAATCTGAAAAGCTGCAATGACTGAAGTAATAGAATGTCCCTTCCAGACAACAAAAACAGTCTTTCCATGGAGAAAAACTGACTAGCTGTCATTTTAACTGCAAACACCTGTAGGAGAAATCACAATTGGATTTTATTTCAAAGTCATGTAGCAATATCACATGTTGAAAAACCCACCCAGACTAAAACAGTACTTCAGTGTTCAGTTAAAACCCATTTGTCCTCACTTCATTATGCAGCATTTTACAAGCTGCAATTACAGAGAGAAACAAGGTCGACACTACAGGAAATCAATCAGGGAACCACTGCACTGCGATGTGTCTTTTATCTCTACCTCTCTCTGTTCCCCTCTTCAATCCCCCATAATTCAGTGCTTCATGAGTCAGCATTCCTTTGGTGTGTTTGTATTTGTGGAAGGACGGCACACCTGTGTCCCTGCCTGGCCTCTGACGCTAGCCCCGAGGCACCGAGGATTTGGCACGGCCTATTCTAAGACAGGTGACTCTAGTCTGCAGGACTTTATGAAGCCAATCAAGCTAATCTTCTTTGGCACCATGCAGATACTCTGCTGATGTGGCATTTTACACAGTTTCATCATTATTCCTCACTTGCTGCACAGCGTCAGGTTGTTCTGGTATAACACTTGCTTAACTTGTCAATAAAAGAGCAGAGGGCAATACTCATTGAGTCGAAATCCAGTTGGTTTTAAGTCATTTAGATTGTGTCTTTACTTAAAGGTCCCATGGCATGAAATTTTCACTTTCTGAGGTTTTTGAACGTTAATGTGAGCTCCCCTACCCTGTTTAGCCCCCTCCATGGTTAAAAGTTGCAAAATGTCTAAACTGAGCATTTGCGATCCTTTTCTGCGTTACAAAAAATCGGAGCTCAAACGGGCGAATTTGAACAAGGCACCTTATTGACGTCAGATCGAAAAAAGAAATGCAAATGCAGTTCCACCCCCGTCTGTCTGAACTCAGCGTCTCTGTAAATCACGTCCAGAGAGTTTGGACTGCGAATGCGCTAGGCAATGCGAAATGCGTTTTTTTATTTGCCTGGAGGCACGTCTGAGTGTTTCTAGGCTCGGAAGTCCTTTATCTGAGCCTCTGGACCTTTGAACAGCAGTGGTTTAATTTTATTTTATGTGGAAATGTGTTTATTTTTCAATGGAACGCTTCAAATCTCTCCCCCCGTGCAAAAACAAGGAAATGGATCAGAGGGCACAGCTGACAGCTCTGAGCGGAGAGTTTGGCCACGCCCCCACCCTCTATTATTGGCCAGCTCTTTTCTCCTCATTTGCATTCAAGCAACAACGCCCATTATGACCTGTTCTGAGGGAGAAAAAATACTCTTTCTCATCTTATCTCTGTTTCTCATGCACTGAGTGTTGATTTTGAAGAAGGATTCATTTACAGTATTAGGGAACCATTAAGAAGCCATATAAAAGCATCAAGAAGTACCATGTCATGGGATCTTTAACTGTATTAATTAATTATTAAAACATATTTAATAATCTTTTATAATCCAGTCCTAGTATCTTGACCCTATTCTGTTTCTTCACTTTGCATTCCAAAGCCCCACTTAACATCTGTATTAAATCTACCAGACAATAATTTTGTTATTGTCTGGTAGTATTGATTTGTATTATATGTAAGTTTACTCTACTTTTGTTACAGGTATATGTGATGTTTTAGTCATGGTGTTCATTGTCTTGTTTATCAGATGTTTTATGTTCACTGTGGGCCTAGGGAGCGCTGCAATTTAAAATCCTGTCTGTGCAACCTGTACGTATGGTTTTTGACAATAAAGCTGACTTTGAACTTTGAACTTATTTGTAATTTGTATCTGCATACAACTGTATAGCAACCATAGATTTCAATTAGTTAAAAAAAAAACATGAACACTCGCTTGCAACAGCCTCACGTCTCAGCCCACCAGTAATGTATTCTGTGTTGTATGTGGGTCCATCAGATGTACAGACACCTGATACACACACAAGCTGTTTACACTGTGTTTCTAAACATGGATCAGAGGGAAACTGCAAATGCTGCTGACACATAATAGTGGCATCCGTTCCACAGCAGACCACATGCAGCCGATGTCATGTCGCTACAGTTTCCTCTGGTGCTTCCATGCGCTAAACTAGACACCCAGGTCAGACGGTTTACTTTTTTCCCCCTTTCAGATCAATTTACCTACTGTGAATCAACGTGCCTATACTTAGCAAAAAGGACACTAGTTAAACAGCTCACTTGCTTCTGCTCAGTCACATGCTGCTTTTTAGATTGTAGACACAGAAGGCACACTGTTGTGCCCGTGGTTTAAAAATGCTATGTATTAGGGGTGTGCATAAATACTGAAATATCGTGATACTAAATTTGGTGATACCATTTTTATGGGCTGCTGTATCATTATGTATTTTTTTGGTATCCTTTGTGATTGCACTACAATATAATTGCTTTTTTAGTGGAATGAAGCTTGTTTATACAATACACTTGACATTTTCACTGTTTAATTGCCTGGAAATCTAGAAGGATATCTCTCTGTATTTGTTATACAGATCCAAATCAGCCGCTGGTACAGTGCTGAGTCTGGATTTTCCAGGTAACTGTTTTCATGATTCAAATGGGTGTATTTCATATCAAGTTTGCACAGGTCATTGTTTAACAAAAATACTGTTAAAATGTATTTGGTTTTTAAAAAGCAGTACTTTATTATGTGTAAAATATGAATCGCCATATTGTGATAATATCATATTGTGAGCCATGTATCGTGTATAGTATTGAATCATGAAGGACCCTGTGATTCCCAGGCCTGTGTATGCCACCATCAGTGATATATGTAGTATTGAGAACAGGACAGAAAAAGTGTCTTGCATTGATTTTGTGTCGTCACTAAGAGTCATTATTGACTTTGATTTGGCACAACTTAAAAATTATGGAAATCACTGAAATGAAATGATATTCCTCCAAATGTGTTTTGTTTTTTACATTATACATGCACAAAAACACACATGTTGGATTTTTCATCCTTTTGAGGACATTTAATTGACTTACATTTACTTCCTGGAGATTGAGCCTAGCATTAATCAAAATTCTTTCCTTATCTTTATCTAAACCCTACCCTATTTTAACTGTACTTGAATTTGAAATCATGTTGTTGATCTAATAATAAAAGATTTATATAATGGAGACCTGATTTTTGTCCAGTAAGGGAGGCAGGTCCCTATGAATTGAGTGTGCGTATGGATGAATACCCACACATAACATTTTAGTGGGAAATACTAGACAATTTTCCCTTCAGAAACTCATCATATCAAATAGTATTCACAATCTAGGATTTTCATGGGTTTCATGTAATGTGAAACACATGGATGTAAAAATTACAAGCACTGATTATCTCTTTAACTCATTATGCAATTGGAATAAACACAGAATGGCTGTAAGGACATCGTATTGATAAAGAGAAACACACACTAGTGAATGTGTGGTTGGTCTGGGGGATAGTGTGCTGCCATAAGCCCGGCCTGGCCCTTGGCTCTAGGCTGGGATTTGGCACAAACCTGGTGGCGCAGATGAACCAGATGAGGCACACTGTTCTTTTGGGGTTACTCATGCCAGGCTGTTGTTACAAAATAGAAGACATTTTTCTGTAACATGGATAAAAATTCAGCATTTACAGAGCCGCCGACAGAAGGTGATAAAAAGCAGACACTGGGGTCATGGCGATAATTAGTCCAAAATCCAAGAGGGCATAGAATAACAAGAGAAACATACATGCAAATAAGCCTTGAAATAAGGAGGAGCAGAAGGTAGAGTGCTTTTGAAAGATACCAACACTGATGTAAAATTATAGGAAAAAACATTCACACTGCTGATCTCTTTATTTCAAATTAGTGTAGAGAAATGTAGTGCCAAGGTGGTCACTGAAATATGGATGTAAATCCTACTATGTACTTCTTGAGTACACTCTCAAAACCTTGGAAATCCTCAAAAAACAACAACAACAAAACAACATAAAGGTCCCATGGCATGAAATTTTCACTTTCTGAGGTTTTTGAACATTAATGTGAGCTCCCCTACCCTGTTTAGCCCCCCCCCCCCCCCTCATGGTTAAAAGTTGTGAAATGTCTAAACTGAGCATTTGCGATCCTTTTCTGCATTACAAAAATTCGGAGCTCAAACGGGCGAGTTTGAACAAGGCACCTTATTGACGTCAGATCGAAAAAAGAAATGCAAATGCAGTTCCACCCCCGTCTGTCTGTACTCAGCGTCTCTGTAAATCACGCCCAGAGAGTTTGGACTGCGAATGCGCTAGGCAATGCGAAATGCATTTTTTTATTTGCCTGGAGGCACGTCCAAGTGTTTCTAGGCTCGGAAGTCCCTTATCTGAGCCTCTGGACCTTTGAACAGCAGTGGGTTAATTTTATTTTCTGTGGAAATGTGTTTATTTTTCAATGGGACGCTTCAAATCTCTCTCCCGTGCAAAAACAAGGAAATGGATCAGAGGGCACAGCTGACAGCTCTGAGCGGAGAATTTGGCCACGCCCCCACCCTCTAGTATTGGCCAGCTCTTTTCTCCTCATTTGCATTCAAGCAACAACGCCCATTATGACCTGTTCTGAGGGAGAAAAAATACTCTTTCTCATCTTATCTCTGTTTCTCATGCACTGAGTGTTGATTTTGAAGAAGGATTCATTTACAGTATTAGGGAACCATTAAGGAGCCATATAAAAGAATCAAGAAGTACCATGTCATGGGATCTTTAAAAACAGTGGCTATAGGTTTTGTAATTAAGTTATTTAATAGGCTAGATTTCTTACAGATTTCTGGTTCCTGAAAACTCAGTTTCACTTGCTGTTTCTACGTCACATATAAACATAAAATATAATGTTTTGTCCACCAGGGAGAGTGTTATTTTGACAAATAACTGTTACATATTATGAATCCTCTCTAAAACTCTCAAAGTGCCCACAGCCTCTTCCAGATGTCCAGTTATGCACCTCAGTCAGTCAGCCTGTGTTGGCTTTGCTCTGTGGTGGTGTACACACCTTGTTTACTGTGCTGTGTGACCTTCACACTGTGTGCTGCTATCCCCTGAGCACCAAGGAATGCAATAATTATGTGTGAGCAAACAAATGAATGAGTGGTTGAACAAACACATTGCCAATTACAGGCAAACACGCAGACAGTAACATCACCAAACTAGATGAACCTCGCTCAAACTTTTGTACAGTGTGTTCCTACTGTCAGCTTATACAGCAAACATGCTCCAAGTAGCATCAGTTGCACTGTGTATTCTCAGTCTCGTAAATGTAAATAAACAAGAAGCCAAAGCACTGCTCCATTCAAATGCCTTAAATTCAGTCATTGTTTGTTATTTCCTATATTTAAACAGACCCACATTTAATCATCAGCTCGGTATTTTGTGCTATAAAAAGCTGTAATTGAATTCATGCTTGGTAGATATTCCTTGAAGGATGGGTCAAATGCAGAGGACAATTTATACAGGGTCAATAGATAACACCACAACATTCCAGGCAGAGCAATAAAAATCTCAGTGATTTGGGTTTAATTGTGAGTGTCCATCCAGCTCTATGGCGATAGCACCATGTGGTACCCTCACAGATGGAGAGCAGAGAGAGTGACAAAGATGGAGGGAGCAGGGAACACATGACAGATGAAGGAATGACGGACATTGGCGCTTGGAGATGACTTATTGTAGAAGCTGAAGTGACTGAATAACTTAGTCCCAAACCCAGAGCCAATATAACAAGGCTTCACTGCTCCAAAGTCATTGTACTGGAGAGAAACTGTTCTTGTCCGTCCATTCCAACACTAATGCCACACTTTACATCTAACTTGTTTTGACAGCGCAGAGTTTTTCAGATGAATGCCCTTTTTCATTCTCATGAATGTGTCGGATTTGGTTAGAATAGTCAATGAGCTGCTTTGGGCTTAGAAAATCACTGTGTACAAGCCATGTCACGACTGTGTACAAGCCATGTCACGATATCAAATTTTAGACTTAGTCACTTTTTAGAGAACAGATCAAATGAAATGAGCTTTTTTGGTTATGATTATATTGTGACCTGAATAATCCCGATTAATCAAACTCATCTTGACATCCCAGTGTGCAAATGGCAATACTACATTCTCTACAGTAGACAAGTGTGTCTCTTAGGGTGGGGTAATACTACGCTGGTTGGTTAGGCAGATATCTATGTTGAGAATTTTCCTGTGAATAAGTTAAATCAACCACAACACAAGGTGAAGTTGTATAGAAAATATGTTATAAGTAAAAAGGACTTCAGGTAAGGAGAAAGTTGAAAAAGGATGAACTCCAGCAGAGCTATGACTTGAGCTCAGTACATTATGTCTTATATAGAGCGTGTTATCATGTACAAAGGTGACCTCTTTAAAGTAACTGGAGGCTATTTTAGTTATTTTACAGACCATCTTTTTCAGAGCCCAACATTTTTTATATTTACATTAAAAAAAAAAAATACTGCAGCATATCTTGACATAAAAAAGACAAAAAAAATGCTCTTCACACTCTACACTATATAATTATTGCTGCAGGGCAGGCTACCATCTAGTGAGATCACGCATCTCATGGCCCATAATGCGAGGGAAGATTCAAAACTTAACTACCAACCAATAACCATTATTTATTTGTGTCTTTTCTTTTTGTAGGCAGTTTTGAAAGGTTCGAGACTTCGAGCTTTTCAAAAGGGTGTGCTACATTACAGAGGAAACTAGAACTGCCACAAACCAGGGAACATTATTCAAATTTATAACTGACCAATTTGACAAAACAAACAGGCTCGGGTGGCAGAAGCAAGCATCAATTTTTGTGCTGTTGTAACCCTGAATTTTGTGACATCCTCTTGCACTGTCTGCCTACAATAGTCTGCAGTCATCTACCATCTCCTCCTGCCTTATTCAAACTCACCATGTCAAAATATGTAATAATAATCTTTTACAGATATTCTATTACAGGCACTGAAATATTCATTCAATAAGGTCCATATGGAAGAGGCTTTAGGAATATGGTGTGGGATGTGTGGGTGGATTTGTATTCATAAGGGAGTAATAATATGTTAATGCTAATATGCCACAGTGCTAGAATGATTTTCCTCCTGCTTTTATAAATGGCCATTGATCCATAACACAACAACAGATTATTTTCTGCCTGTGCCACGTTAAAGATTTGTATATAATTAAAAAAATATAAGAAACCGCTAATCTATTTTGGCTTCACTAATGCATCAGATAAACAATAAAGAGCCACTTAGAGGAATATATTTGCCATCTGTGCTAAGTAACAAGACCAGTAAAATGAAGAAGGCATAGACTAGATCATGACTTGATTTGGAATAGATTATATGGGATACTATCCATGACTCCGTCCTCTCAATCTTTCTAAGCCTACGATTAGCACAAAAGTGCTCTAGTTTGAGCACATATAACTATTTTCAAATCAAAGATGTTGATTAATTTCAATTTAATTGAATTAATTGGGAGGTTTTTAACAACCATTTTTCCTTTTAAGAATTTAAATACAGGGGGTCCTCGGGTTACGACGTTGATCCGTTGTTAAGACACGTCGTAACCCGAATTTCGTCGTAAGTCAGATTTTGCGTTTGATCTTCCAACCAAAGCACCAATAACCTTTCCATCTCAATAATTAGACCACTACGCTGCTTGGTTATCACTGCCGCTTTCATAGGAGCAGATCAGAGCCCACATCAGGTACTTCCGCCCACATTGGGCACGCACACGAGGCCGTCTTCTTCTCCCTACAACCACAACAGAGCGTATTCTTCCACCGTGCGCCGCGCGCCGTTCGCGTTTGTTTACATCTCTTACCACGCTAAACTGCGTAAGACGGAATGACGCGTAATATATATATATTTTTTTAATGGGGGCGCGTTCGTAACCACGAAACGTCGTAAGTCGAGACCGTCGTAACCCGAGGACCCCCTGTAGTTTAAATTAAATTGAATTAACAAGAATTTGTCTAGAACTACAATATTTTTAAACCACCTCCCCTCTAGTTATTCCTGAAAATACAAAATGCTCTCCATCACAAGCAGAGACAAACTAATAAAGATTACACACTGTTTTCCAAAATAATTCACCTCCCAGTCTGCCCTCGGGACGATAATTCTGGACTCAGACCACACTACACTCCTGTCATCACACTGCTGACTGCTGCTGTCTCTCCATGTTCTTTGGATCAATGAAACTTTATGGCGATGCTATGTTTTCATAAATAGCTTTTACATTTTACTTTTTAAGGCACAATTAAGGCACAATAGTTTTAGAAATTGAGGTTAGTAAATTGCCATGATTCTGAATAAATTTCACTCACCAGAGAGCTCCAACAGACACTACCCCTTGTTATCAAGAGATAAGCTTTTTGACCACTGATGATTGACAGCCCCTATTAGTGCTATCAAGAGAAACCATTACAAATCTGCACAATAACCTTTCAAGGTTGTTTCCATGTGACCAGGACAAAACCTAGAGAGCCCTGTTGAACTGGAATAATAGGAAGAATGAAAGAAAAGATCATGTGAATAGGCATACACACCTCCTCCCATTGATGAATGTATCTGATGAGACGGGACAGTCTTAGGAGCCGGAGGAGGCTGAGAATCTTGGTGAAGCGGACAATTCGCAGGGCTCGGGCTGTTTTATATACCTCAGAATCAAAGCCTTTCTCCACTATTAAAAATATATAATCCACTGGGATGGATGATAGGAAGTCCACAACAAACCAGCTCTTCAGATAATTCATCTTGATTATTTTTGGGTCGAGGATGATTTCAGAGCTCTCCTCGTTGACAATCCCAGTCCTGAAGTTCATGACCAGGTCCACCAGAAAGATGGTGTCCGAGGCCACATTGAAAACCAGCCAGGTGGTGGTAGTCTGCTCTGAGAAGAAGGTTATTCCCACAGGAATGATGATTAGATTTCCCATCATCATGATGAGCATTATCAAGTCCCAGTAGAACCTGGCAAGAGAGCACATAGACACTGGATTAGAATTTAATAAATAATATACAATTTTATTCACAATAGCACAGCATGTAAACAACTGAACATTGCGATGCGTGAAAAGTCCCTCAGTCGTCCAGGTAGAATCCATGATAAAAGGAGAAGTTCAATTTGTCAACTGGACAAAGTTTGTTTGGTTGAAAACGTTTCGCCGCTCATCCGAGAGGCTTCGTCAGCTCTGGTTATTGTACTGGTTAGACACTGCTTATATCAGCTTATATCTGAACATTGCATTAACTAAATTTTAAATTTCTGTTGCTGCCATTAAAATCAAAATACATGTGAAAATGAACAGTTCCTGATGGCTAAATTAAATACTGTGCATTTGTTTGAAGGATAGTTATTACCAAACCATCAGTTTCTACATTATAACACTTTTCTACATGTATGTGTATGGAGCAGAGGTGTGGAGTCAAGCACAAAGGAGTGGCCCTCTCCTTGGGCTTGTCACTCTGAATGTCACTTCCCTCGGTCTTATGATGAACTGCAGGATTCATCTGCAGCAGGCCAGACTTTTTATACAGTCTATAGCACCATCTTCCAATGACAATGAAACAGCAGTTAGCTAGTGTACAATAAACTGAATGTGACCCCCTCCTGTTGCTGACCATGTGTCTGCCCGCTCTGTGCTGTTGCAAGGGGCTGAGGTGCAGAGACGGGTGGTGCTGGCAATGTACCGGACCTGCTGGCAGAACAGCCACCAAATAATAGATCTGTTTTTTAAGACTGGACCTTGGCTTTAAAAATACTATTAGATCATATATCTGATAATTGTGTTTGTCTAAAGAGTGAACAACAAGTAATCAGCATTTTTACACACACAGTAAATGAGCTGGGGCCAGTGGAGAGGGCCCTTGACAATGAGAGACTTGACTCAGCAACTCAAGGGCCTCATCAAAGCAAACCACACAAAGCAGCATGCATACTAAGCACAACATTCTTTAGTAATATTAATTGTGTAGCAGGAGAAAGTACAATTGTATGTTTAGGCTGCATTGGATTGGAGAGCAGGATGATTGTGCATCATTTCGACTTGTCTAAATGATGCACAATTATTATAGGTATTCAAGGACATCCTGTAACATTCGGGGAAATCATGACTCGTCTTTCAACTCGTCTGTGCTAATGTGACGTGAATATGACTTGATGGACTTTATGATACAAGCATAGAGGCAAATGTATTTATCAAATTACATACAGATTAGGTAACATAAAAGATGGTATTTTACCAATTGCTAACTGGAAAAAAAATATTCTAATAGAGTCAGAAGGGGGAAACGTATGAATAAAAATACTGTAAAGTTCCAAAAATAATATTAACTTTAGTGACTTTCTTAAAATGACTCCATCAGTTTCAAAGGCCAATGGCGTAGTTAAACCAAATGCACAAGAGACAATTCAAGTGTCACATGCTCTTATCTCTTTCCCCCGTGCAGTGGTCAACTTAAGCGTGAGTGTGCTCATTCTAGGCTGTAAAAGTATAATACTTAAAATGTACTAAAATGTGGTTAAATGTAATTTAAATTAAAGATTTAATTTAAATGTATTGGACAGGGAAGGGGACAATAACATCATGAGTGAATTTTCTGGAGTTCTAAAAGATAGAAGTGTGAATGTGAAACGAAACCACTCCCAACAGCTTCTTTTCAATGAACTCCTTTACTCTATGTGCAAGTATGTACTTAATCATAATCAGTGGTAGTGCAATTTTATCAAACAACTGCGGAAAGTCCTTTGAAACTAACTCAGCTATGAGTGGCCCACAATAACCCGTGCTTATGCTAATAACACTCCTGCAAATCCTAATAAGTCAATACTGCAACAGTCCTTGTATATGTCAGGGCGATTATGGGGAATACAATTATCCTAATGGCCCACTTTGTTTACATGGAGCAGATGACCAATACGGCTACAGTTGTGCATACTTGAAAAAAGATATAGTTATTGAAAAAATATATAGTTGGAGAGTCTATTACAAGAACAAAAGGACATTCTCAGCCCTGAGCCCCCATATGAGGCCTTTTCAAAATACTGTGTATGAATAATGAATTTTACTAACATGTCATTCATATTTAAGCAGCTACTGTGCTCAAAGAATATACAGTATATTAAGTTTCAACGCACAACGCATCACAGAGTCCGAGTGAATGGTCCTGGAATTATGTAAGCTTGTCACTAATACATGTCTAGGCCTTGAAATATGTTTACATTTACAGGGAAATAAATAATTTCAAAGAGATTTACTCGCTACACTTTGACTGATCAGTGATGACACAATGTAGGAGCCATGTTATAAAAGATATGTCTAAAATATCTGAAAATTGGCCCATTAAAATTTCACAAATGATGGAATGTCTAGCACTATTTTAAGTCTATTAACAGCTGCCTTTTTGTGGTATGTTCATATTAGTACATCTTGTTTGTACCTTCCAAGACTGGTTTAGACATAGATTTGTTCAGTATAACCTGTATTTAGTATAATCTGTGCTATTATCCATGTATGAAGAATAAATGCCCAACATTCCACTGTCACTGTCCTTGAGCATCTCTTGAGTATGCGCTTGTGTGGGTGTGTAAAGGATATCCCAGTCAGTGTCATGTGTGAGGGAAGGCATGGGCCATTCTGTCTAGCAGAAGAAGTATGATGCTATGAGACGTATTTTATTTGCAAAAAAAAGAAAAAGAAAACAAGACAAAAATGTTTTGTTTTCCCGATGATGTAATGTGAACAAGTCGTTGAAATAGAAAACTTTAGGTTTTAACTCAGGTGGCAAAACTGAACACTTTAAATACTCAGTTAGTTGGGACAAACAACACTAAAGTTGTTTATATAAGTCTAAAACTGGTGCAGAGTTGGACATCTCACTGCGTCGGAGGCCCGAGATCAGCACCATGGACAGCTCCATGGCACGCGCATGGCCCTAGCTTTATGTGGGAGGGTGACTGTGAACTGTGCCAGAGGACACCGGACCAAAGGGATGTATGTAAGTGTAGTTTGCACTTTTCCTCGTCCTAAATAAAACAAAACAGATAAATAATGCCAAAGAGAAGTTTATCATTACTTGCACGAATGCCCAATTCGTAATACTTGGGTGTGTAGTAAGAGTCACTGAGGCCACTGTGGCATCTGCAGCTTCTCTAAAACCAACGCATTCCATCACATTTAGAGCGGCAGCTAATAATCACTACGCATTAGCGATGATTCAGCACCATTTAAGCCGTGCTTCGCTCAATAACTCAGCACACGACCATTGGTGCCTTCTTTACGGCACACTGTCCCGCTATCTTTGCCGCCACCTTTACCGCATTCCGTGTGTTTTAACGCCTAGGCCCAGTGTCTCCTCACCACCTTCACTGAATGTTTACACCGTGATGCTGCAATGGCATTGTCACGTTGAGTCTGAGCGAAAGTGTCCCTGCGCACGGCGCGCATTGTGTCGCATAGAGCCCAATGTTTGCGTGGCGTGACATTCAGCATGCTTTTGCCAAGGACATCTCACTGGAGCACCTAGTCGCGCGTGTGTCTGTTGATAGAGGAAAATGCCGCAATGAGAAAGCCTGGGTGCGCGTGAGAGCGCGTGCAGCCTCACGGACACTGATTATCAAGGTGCAAGTGAATGCGCGGTGGGTGAGCGTGCGTCTTGTGTGTGAAAGTGTAGAATACATCTTGCCCAGTCCGGGAAGAACGAAGGTGGGCTTACCTAAAATCGCTATATGGATGAATGATCCAATATCCGGCCGTTTGCACTCGCTCTTGTTCCTTCTCCACGGCTTTCTGACTGCCAAACATCCGCAAGGAGAACTTATTGACTCCGGGCTGCATCATGGCCCCAAACTGCCTTTGCATAAACCCGTGTTGCCTGGACGCCCCTTCCAAGTCGTCAAAGCCCACCATGGCCTCTTCCCGTTCCCCCTTGAAGCCCACTGAGTTGCTGTGCTCCTTCATGTTCTGGCTGCCTGTGTTATTTTTCTGTATCGAGTCCTGCCTTTGAAAGACATTATTTCCATCTGCCTTTTCCTCCTTGTTGGAGAACGAGTTGGATTTGTCTTCCATGGCGCGATGACTTTTGGAGTCCCGCGGTCACGCAAAACTCAAGAGGAGCCGCCGTGAGCTCTCCTGTTCTCCGCGTTTCGGTACCTTCACAAGTATTCAGCTCCTTAGCCCTGGACGCGAGTGCTGCAAACTGAGACAGGGTGGCCAAGAAGCCGCTGGATCAGGTTTCCTTGGGTTACCGCCATCTACCGACGGCTCCTGTATCTCTCCCCGCGCTGCTCAGAGCCTGTCTCACGCCGCACGGCACTGCGGTTTAACTGGCACATGCTCCTCCTGAACCTTATTTACATAATGTGCTTCGTGGAAGATCCCCGCCCCTCCAGTGGTCATCAATACACACGAATGACGACAGCGAGGTCTACTGAGAACATGGCAGGAAAACAGAAAATATTTCACATTATTACATCGAATTATAATCCAATGTGTCATGTTAACATATAGATATAACATATATGGCTAAACCATAGAATCTATAAAAAATAATGCAGTCTGTTTTAAGGTATTTTAGTGAAATTGTACGTTCATATGCCCATAGTTAAAAATGCTGACCACGTCACTTAGGCCTAAATACACTTTTGGTTTCCATGTGCTTATTGTTATATTCCTTTTCTATACTTTGCAACACTGACATTTTCCCATTTGTATTTGTATTCTTTAAACTGGGAATAAACATTGTCCAAAATGTTGATCAAATCAAAAGGGTACTTAAAATTAGAATTTAGATTAGTTTTAAAATGGAGAAATGGTACATAATACATTCATAGTTGATTAGCTGTTTAGTATGAGCCACTATTGATAAATTCAAACTGGAAGAGATACATTTTTTCTATTTATCGTTCATTCGTCAGTTACTGACAGTGGTAAGATACTTCTTCAGCCATAGCTGTCCTGCTTCTATGAAAAAGATTTAAGTAGACTTATGTGTCTACACACAACTGTATGCACTGGACTGATATACTGGGAATTCTGAATCATTCGGAAGAAAGTCAATTCAAATTTACCTTGGGGTAAATCCAATTGGAAAGTCTAAAGTCATGCATTTTAAAATTAACAAGGATAAATCCAGAAAATGTAAAACTGTGCCCCTAATCTCCATGATGGTCTCAGTGGCCCTGCTGAAATTGCATTGTGTCTCTAAGATTACATTCAGTGATCTCTGCTTACAGTCAATAGCTCATCTGGACACAAAACATTACAACCCCCTCTGCCAGCCAATGCTTCTGCCACAAATAGCATCAGCCAGCTGTAGGAGGGCAGCATTGAGTTACTATGCCCTCTTCGGCCCCCTGCTTTTCTGCAAGTCATTTGATGCATAGGTATAGCAGCCATTTTATATCCATTGTTTTAGCAAATACTACAGTTTTTTAACTCACAGGACATTGTTCAACCTACAGTTGTAACTGTAATAATATTAAACTTGCTGTGAAACATTTGAGATACCATGCTCAATATCAACCCAAATTAAAACACAAATCCTGCACCTCCAGGGTCGGTCATGATTACTAATTCAATTGTGCTCTTTGGACTCTTGTCCCATGACTGACTGCTTTAATTAAAGCATGATTGGGTCGGGGTAGAGGGTTGTGTTGTAATAGGATTGGCAGCTTTGGTCTGTCTCCAGCTGAGACTATCAGAGTATCATAGACCTCTGGAGTGAAGCTGCTGCGCTGGAAGGAAGCCAGCACAAGCCAAGGTTGACCCAATCAATGCTCGGACAGGTACAAACATGAAGACATTAGAAAGCTCAAATAACAACATTGTATTAACAGATGAGAGGAGCTCAAATGAATCTAGCATCTTTACTACAATTCTTGGTGTAGATACCAGAAATAACAAAGCACCATGCTGTTTACGGTTCATAAAGCAGTCCTCATTAACATATCATAATTAAATCTAAATAGCTCTTGTTTAGTCTAGATTATGCAGCGGTACTGGATCTGCAAAGAGGGCTCAAGATTCCATTAATCATTTAATGTTAATGGGGCTGTAATCCCAATATGGTTAGAAGAAACTAAGACTGACATCAGTGAAAACACTCATTCAGTTGATTCAGTTGGTCTTACAACAGGGAGTTAACAGAAGTTACATTTAGAGGATTATAAAGGTTAGATAGATTCTGACAAAATATCTGCACAACCTTTAAGACCCCCCAGCACATGCTCTTGCTTATAGCAAGTCTTCCCTGACCTACACTTGACTCTACCCACTGCCTTTAGAAATCTTGCCAGTGACAGAAAAGATTATCCAATCATATGGCCTTCTGAGGAAGAAGGCGTTCCCATTGGTTGTTCAGCAAATTCTTATGATGACACATCTTAAAGGGTGGGCGTAAGAGGGCAGAAGAGTAGTAAACGGATTTTTTGTCTTTTTCCGTTTCTGACTGTACTGCTTTGAGAGTCAAGTTTACCTTCAGGTGCTATTGCTAACCATCCAGCACTACAAAGTCTGAGTCAGCACCTCAGTTCAACACGGAACAAAACAACTTTAGAACAGGACCCACCCCCTGCATGCAAAATATTTTGCTGCCATTGAATGGCAAAAGAATAATTCCAGTGTTGAAGGATTTAATTTTTATTTTGGCTTAATTAACTTTAAAAAGACTTACTACATTTGTTAGGTAATAGATCCAAAGTTGTGCACAGCATATGTTATATGTCTTTGAGTGACACACTTCAAAACACCTCCCAGCCACATATGCCTAGACCGTGGAGGTGCACCACAACACAGAAGCCTTTCACTGCCTAATTCCAGATTTGTGGCATGCAGTGTCCACTTGGTAAGCGTAGTAATCCCAAAGGATTGTCAAGTATTTTTAGTAATGGATTTACTGACGTCTGTTGATCCTTTGATAGGTGGGTCTCTACTTTCATAGCAGAAGTCCTGTTCACAATGATTACACCTGGCCCCATTCTTTGGCACAATGTTTGGAAATCAACATTCCAAACTGTGGCACCCAGGCATCATGAGAAATAGAACTGCAGGCTGTGGGGAAAGCAGCTTCCACCAAGATGTTTAAAATTATTTTGGTAAAGATTGCACTAAAGTTAAAAGCCTCCAGTTATCTTACATTGTTAAATGAGTATATGTGTATTTATTTATTTAGGACGGGTGTATGTGTTTAACCATGATTGCAGAAGTGGAAGTACTAGTAAGAACATGAGCTGCTTTTCTTGAGTCGACTTTTGTTTTTGCGTTCCATCCATGGCCACACAACCAGTGCTCGGCATGGGTTGAAATGATCTCATGAATGGTTGAATGTAAGTAAATCTAATATTAAATATAGCTGCAAGCAGCAATGTGGGGCCAAGCACCGAAGGTGCATGTAGGCCTCAGCATGTAGGCCACATGCAGGGTCTGACAGGGTCTAACAGAGTCTGACAGGGTCTAACAAGGTCTGACAGGGTCTAACAGAGTCTGACAGGGTCTAACAAGGTCTGACAGGGTCTAACAGAGTCTGACAGGGTCTAACAGTGCACATTAATGAACATATATATTTTATGTTCATTAATGTGCACTGTCCCTTTCAAATAAATAAATAAATAAAATAATAAGGTCTGACAGGGTCTAACAGAGTCTGACAGGGTCTAACAGGGTCTGACAGGGTCTAACAGAATCTGATAGGGTCTAACAGGGTCTAACAGGGTTTAACAGGGTCTGACAGGGTCTAACAGGGTCTGACAGGGTCTAACAAGGTCTGACAGGGTCTAACAGGGTCTGACAGGGTCTAACAGGGTCTGACAGGGTCTAACAAGGTCTGACAGGGTCTAACAGGGTCTGACAGGGTCCAACAGGGTCTGACAGGGTCTAACAGAGTCTGACAGGATCTAACAGTCTGACAGGGTCTAACAAAGTCTGACAGGGTCTAACAGAGTCTGACAGGGTCCAGCAGAGTCTGACAGGGTCTAACAGGGTCTGACAGGGTCTAACAGAGTCTGACAGGGTCTAACAGGGTTTAACAGGGTTTAACAGGGTCTGACAGGGTCTAACAGAGTCTGACAGGGTCTAACAGGGTCTAACAAGGTTTAACAGATCAAAGACACATCAAAGACAGATCGGTTGCTAGGTGCGTTGCTAGGCAATTCCTGAAAATTCCTGCAACTTTGACCTGCTGGTGGCACTAGACGGTTGGGGCTGGGGGCCTATAAATTGCTGTGGGTAATGAGGAGACTGGCTGGAATGTGCATGCAGAATTTCACAACTTTTTACCAGACGGTTCTAGGGGTTGCCATAGACTCCCATGTTGAGGAGAATATAAAATAATAATAAGAATCAGGAGACAAGACACATCAAAGACAAGATCAAAGGGTTGCTAGGCAACGTCGCTAGGCAACGCAGTACAAACACTTTTTTTTAAATCTTTTAATATTACAAGGTATACATCAATACACATTTCAGGCACATAACAGTACATATTTCATCACCACAACAACATTCACAAAGCACTCAGAAAACACATCGGGGGATGCGGGTACGGGAATAAACACCACTGGGCACAAGGGCTAAGAGAAATAGGGGGGATGAAGAGGACCAAAGGGATGAAGAAAGGGGCCTGGGGGAGAGCAAAGGTGATGCAGTGCAAACACATTTTCGTGTTTCCTCTGCCATCGGATCGCCAGTCTCTTTATCCGGGCTGTCGCCCCGTCCCACAAACACTATGGTGCCTAGCACCTTCGGTGCTTGACCCCAATTATGGTCCCAAATTGCTTAAACATTAAAATCAGAGGTATTAGTGGTTGGTGGAAAATCTTATAGTAACCCATGGTGATCTGAAACATTCTGCCCCTGTGCTTGTACACAGGATTTACAACGGCTGAGTTTGAGGGTTAGAGGATCCAGCCAAGACTGTGGAAACCAAAGTCAGATTCAGACAAATTCAGCTCATATGTAACCATCTCAGTTAATAAATGGGGTTAACTGCTGTATTTAGAAGACATAGTAGGAATGGATTTTATATAATAATATAACTCTTTAAAGAGAAAAAGTGAACATTTAATGTTCACTTTTTCTCTTTAATTTTTGCCACATTTGTTTTCCACTTTTTTGCATATTTTTCTTCAAAACTTGCACAGGTGTGAACACACCTATCACTCATAACATACTGTCTTACAGTCTGGTCACAGGCAAATAAAACAACACTAAAACCCATAGAGTCACTATACAAACAGACAATGAAAATACTGGATAAAAAACCTTTAAGACATCACCACTGCACCATTTCACAAAAACATAAACTGTTAAGTTGGGAGAATGTCATAAAATATTCAAATCTCTGTCTAATATACTAATATAATATGTGAGATCAATAAAGGCTTATCTTATCTTATCTTATACAAAATCATTCATGGTCTGTCATCTCCTCCACTCACTCAGTTCATAAACATCAGGACCACCACACACAGAGTGACCAGAGGGGCGGCCCGAGGAGACTGTATTGTTCCCTTGAGGAAAAGTGCACTCAGTCAGAGCGTCTTTTCTGTTACAGCCGCCCAGGAGTGGAACTCTGTCCCCACAAACATCAGAGAACTGTCCACATACAACCTGTACAAAAAACATCTAAAAAACTGGTTCATAACCCATCAGACCTGTCATCACTAATGTTTATTATTTTCTTTCCTCAAACTCCACTGTGCTGTCTCTTGTGTCTCTGCTGTCTTGCTGTGATGTGTGTGGGATTTTTTAACTGTCGATAATTTTAAAGTTTTATGTACACTGTATTTATCAATTGGATTTATAGTTTTAGCTAACTTGTTAATAATTGTATATTGTTCACTGTGTAATTTTATTTTGTTATCATTGTTTTTAGGGAGACCATTTTAAGATCTGTCCAGGGACAACAGATGAAAAATAGCCTTTTGGATGTACACTGTCCCTGTCAAATAAACCAATAAATAAATAAATAAATAAATCAAATGATATTTCTATACTATGATGTCTCATGATGATCAGATTTTTGGTGTGCATATAAACGTGACCAGTGAGTCTACATGAGTCTATATAACTCATAGTATCCTTTAGTCTGCTGCCTCAGCAGTGGAGCAAGGGTAAATCTTCCAAATACAGGAGGCTCCCAGCAGCTCTGCACAGTAGGGGACTTACCTTCAACGCTGACACTGCTGTTCACTTTATTATACTCTGCACTAGGGCTGCAAAATTAATCACAAAAAATCTTAATCACAATTTGAATGAACACGTATTGCAAATCACAAGTACATGTAGTACTTTTTTAAGTACTATAATTTCCTTTGGTTTTATTCTGCTTAAAAAACTGCCAACAACGTAGTTTACATCTGTAAAATGAATGTAAAATCCGAAATGCAATTCTTCTTTTAGTTTCATATTTCTTTTTGTCAGTTCAGGAAAGATGTGAATTCCTCTGGAAAAATGTGAACTTTGAACAGAATCCTGTTATCAAAACATAAATTGCCAATAAAAAGCACAATGTTTGTCAAAAATAAAAAAATAAAAATCATATCATTCAGCCCTACTCATGTCCTTCAACATGGGCCTGTGTAAAGACGAAACTTTACCACAGACTGGACAAAGAAATACTACCCAACCCCTGAGTGATGTGGCCTGTGAGTCTGTGGTCAACTGTTTCTTAATTAAAGTGTGATTTTATTCACATAAGTTAGTTAGTGACTGAATTAGATACTTAGATACTCGTCCAGTGAACTCATGGGTCTGTTATGATGATTTAGGTAAATTTATTGTTTATTACATAACCTTCCCATGTCCCATGAAGTTACTGATATGAATATATGCAATAAAAAGTGTAAAAGTGTGCTCAATGAATACAGTGTAAAGGTGTGCCCAAAGAATATACTCAATATTGATATATTTAGAGGATGTGAAAACAACAGTGCTTCAACTACACTTTTCAATGAGGCTTGTCTGTTGGAATGTGTCACTCACTGTGGGTTCGATTTGGAATCTTTGGATTCCCGTACTCCCATTGTCATCTGTAAAGGGCAAAAACATGATTTAAAATGTGTATTTAACTGAAACTTAATAATGTTTGATAGTTGTCCTGAGACATTTCCCTGGCTTCTGTTGTGACGCTTGAAGCTGATGCAATATTTAAATGCTGTCTGTCCATCAGGATCAGAAAGTGAGACACGAGCCTCTGGGTCAGTGCCATACTGTCAGGATCCTTCATGTTTAATTGACCATCAGGAATTAAGTTTTTAAACTGTGGTGACTATTTAAACACCCTTCTACTGTTCCCCACTGATGCAGGGAGGGTAGTTAAGTGATGGCTCGGTTTTAGAATGCCACATATTAAATCTTGGGGTAAAGTATTAACAATGACACATATTAGGATTGTGACTATGGCCAATGACTGAAACTTTGCAAGAGTTACATTTTATATGATTCAGTATAACACATTTAAATTGTATTGTTTGATGCACAATAGTACGATTGATAGATGTATACATTCCCTCTGCAGATTTGTGTATTGTATCATTTTTATTTGAACTACAGATAAATTGTCTTAAGTCATATCATATGTGGGTTATTTAAGTATTTTCTTTATTATGTTGAATTGCAGGTGTTTTATCATTATTAATAGTTGGATAAGGATGTGAAATTGGATATGAAGATGGAGATAACACATGAATAACACATGGTTTTATTGTTAAAACTGATATAATAATTGCTGTCTATGGTTCTATATGGGCTTTGGCAATGATATTGAAAAATAATAGCTCGCAGCAATGTATTGGGAAAAAAAAAGAGCTATGAACTAGTTCATTTTTTGGAACTATGAACGAACTACTAACTACAGGGAGTCCTCGGGTTACGACGTTGATCCGTTCTTAAGACGCGTCGTAACCCGAATTTCGTCGTAAACCGGATTTTGCCTTTGATCTTCCAACCAAAGCACCAATAACCTTTCCATCTCAATAATTAGACCACTACGATGCTTGTTTATCACTGCCGCTTTCATAGGAGCAGATCAGAGCCCACATCAGGTACTTCCGCCCACATTGGACACACACACGAGGCTGTCTTCTTCTCCCTACAACCACAACAGAGCGTATTCTTCCGCCGTGCGCCGTGCGCCGCGCGCCGCGTGCGTTTGTTTACATCTTTTACCACGCTAAACCGTGTAAGACGGAATGACGCGTAATATATACATATTTTTTTTAATGGGGGCGCGTTCGTAACCACGAAACGTCGTAACCCGAGACCGTCGTAACCCGAGGACCCCCTGTATAAACAATTATGAACTATGAACGAACTAGTTCATTTTGAAATGTGTGAACTGAACTTTGAACTAGTTCATGTAGAAAATGAACTTCCCAACACTGCATACTTGTTCTATTTATATATCTGATTGTATATATTTTTGCCACTTTTATGTGTATTTTTTTTTATGTATTTTTTATATATATTGTATTTTTTGTATTCATTGTGTTTTTTTAATATTATTTTTTATTTATGTTATTTCATTTGTGATTATTTGTGAGAATGAGAACCACTTTATAAACATGGCTGCTTGTGGTAAATGTTGGGGGGGGGGGGTCTCGCCCAGGGAGTAATTCAATGTAGAACCGCCACTGCATTCAACTACAGAGGAGATACTCCCCTGGCCTATGACATATTAGAAAGATCTAGTTACTTTTATGTACTGCCTACTACTGTTTTCAAGTAATACACGCTAACTGATTGAAATATTTCAGTGGATTCTAAATAATAATCTCTTGTGTGGTAATGAAAATCTAGACAATGCTATTTTACAAGTGTGGACAAGAGGTCTGAGCTTGGGCTTGTACAAGCTGATTACACAGAGCGAGGATGAGCAGCAACTCAAGCCCATGGCAAACAAGTCTGGCTGCAGCAGATAGGACTATATAGCAAGACAAGTCAGAGCAGGGCAAATCTTTTACACACTGAAAACGCACGCACGCGCACGCATGCACGCACACACACACACACACACACACACACACACACACACACACACACACACACACACACACACACACATCAAAGATAGACAGGTTTAAAGCAATACAAAATACAAAATAGAAAAATCATAAATAAACTTGCACTATGTGGCTTTAATGATAGAGGGTCCACCGTCTGCTGCTTCCATAGAGATTTTATTCTTTTATTTGGATATTTTGTACAGTGGTGGCAGTAAACCTGTTAATAATGCCAGGTATAAGCTACAACTTCCTGCAGCATGGTTAGTTAGAGCTAACCATGTCAGGCTGAAGTGTTGCTGGTCAACGGTTGTGTTGGCTGATGTCAGCTTTGATTATGTCCATTGTCCAATGTATTTGAGGGTGAATGGAGTGGGAAGCTTTGGGTATTCAGACACTTGCTCAAGGATATAATATGGAATAATTTATGGATATGGCATATCATTTTGATATTCATTAACTAAGAGACTTAAGAAAACAAAATAAACCCACAAATTAACATTAGTGATTCCCCCTTTAACGTGCCCCCCTTTAGCGCACATGGATCGGAAATTTCAGATGGATGGATCAGAAATCTGAGACCCTATTGAACGAAGTTAAAGAGATGGCGCGTGTCGTTCACAGACACCAGAATGAATGCGCCTGCAGCCAGAGGGGGCGCCAATTTGCCAATTTCCTACACAGTGATATGATTTTTTTTCTCAAGCGCTCGGCACGGCGCCCCTCACAAAGGCAATTGCCCCACTCGCCCCCCCAAGAACTCCTACTGGTTGAATGTTCGTTTTTACTAGAAGAAATATGCTATTTTGTTTGGCTGGCTAGGCTATATACAACAACAAAAAGCAACATTACAGTTCTGTACAGTAAAACAGTAGGACTGTAAGCCTTTGGGTATGGTTTGGAACATCTCCAGGCCATGCAGTAAATACAGATTTAGTCAAATCAGTGCATGCTGTTACACTATAGCCTCAAAGCACTTCAGGAGCAGGGGAGGAATGGGTCTGTGGAGTAGTCTGGATTCAGCTGAACACAACACTAAAAACAAATATTTTTAAAGATCCCATGACATGGTACTTCTTGATGCTTTTATATGGCTCCTTAATGGTTCCCTAATACTGTAAATGAAGCCTTCAAAATCAACACTCAGTGCATGAGAAACAGAGATAAGATGAGAAAGAGTAATTTTTCTCTCTCTGAACACTCCATTATGGGCGTTGTTGCTTGAATGCAAATGAGGAGAAAAGAGCTGGCCTATAGTAGAGGGTGGGGGCGTGGCCAAACTCTCCGCTCTCGGCTCAGAGCTCTCAGCTGATCCATTTCCGTGTTTTTGCACGGGGGGAGAGATTTGAAGCGTTCCATTGAAAAATAAACACATTTCCACAGAAAATAAAATTAAACCACTGCTGTTCAAAGGTCCAGAGGCTCAGATAAAGGACTTCCGAGCCTAGAAACACTCGGACGTGCCTCCAGGCAAATAAAAAACGCATTTCACATTGCCTAGCGCATTCGCAGTCCAAACTCTCTGGGCGTGATTTACAGAGACGCTGAGTACAGACAGACGGGGGTGGAACTGCATTTGCATTTCTTTTTTCGATCTGACGTCAATAAGGTGCCTTGTTCAAAATCGCCCGTTTGAGCTCCGATTTTTTGTAACGCAGAAAAGGATCGCAAATGCTCAGTTTAGACATTTCACAACTTTTAACCATGGGGGGGGGGGCTAAACAGGGTAGGGAAGCTCACATTAACGTTCAAAAACCTCAGAAAGTGAAAATTTCATGCCATGGGACCTTTAAAGTGTTACTGTCAGGCCTGTGAGGTCAAGGGACAGGCAATTCCAGAAGGAGGGAGCCTGGTCTCCTTTAGTGGCTTGCTCAGTTCGAGGAACAGGATGAGTCAGCAGCATCAATCCTTATACTTGCATCTCATGTGGAATGTGGTAACTGTGGGCCAGGCCTGCATGCGCCTGTGGAGGAGGAACTATCAATTAAAACAGGGAGGCCACAGTTGAGTGGATCCAAACTGCCACTGTATTTCAGACTCTGTCAGGCAAGCAGCATCCACCTCATGACTGATGTTCTACTATAACCAGGCTTTCAAGAAAATTAAGCTTAAGGCCATGACATCAGGTCTCTGATGAATTGCTTTTAACCCTATATGAACCTATAGGCCATAGTTCACAGACAGCTGATTGTTAATTAAAAAAAATGGAAGGTGTACTCCTTTTCATCTATGAACTAGGGCTGAATGATTTTGCCTGAAAATAAAAACTGTTCTGTAAACTACAGAACGTGGTCAAAACTGATTGTATTCACTGATCCTATTTAAGCCATTGGCCACTGGAGAAATATTTTTATGAAAGAAATAAAACGAACTATTGCATTAAACATGCAGCTCCAATATTTCATTTGATGTCACTGATGACTCAATTTTTTTGCCATACGCATAATTCTGTCTAATATACTAGTACATCACACCATGAAAAATAGAAGAGAGATCGACACTCTGATATTAAACTAAAAATCCTTTGGCATTGCAGACACAGTACATTTTAATTCCACCTGTCTGTTATAGATCAATGATTGTAAGACCCGTGAGGCAATTATTGTTGTGACTTTGGGATTTACAAAATTCATGGCTGGAGTTCCTTGGTGAAAACCCACAGTAACCTAAAGTTACCTAAAGTTGGCTTGTTGTGAGGAAAAATTTAATTAAAAAGGAAAAAAATATTCTATGACAATGTGGCCCTGTAAAGTAAATTAAAATGATTGTAGACGTGAATGTTGTAGGAAAGGTGGGATCAGTGTGTGTGCTGACTGAGTGTGTTCCACATAAGGAGTGAGCATTATGATGATTGATACGAGCATACATTGGCCTAATTGAACACAGTGGCCTGGTCAGGCACATCGACTGGACACACACATGAACAATTTCAGACACGCTGTACTAAATATAGTCACTAAATGTAGTGGTCCATTTAGTCAGTGTTTCTTTCCATATATTAAAAAAATGAATTTGTTGTATGAATAATTCAGCCTTCAAAACTAAAATGAAGACAAACAATACAACAACAAATACACGCTCATTCAGACCAGGCCCAGTGCCAGACACAAAATATTAAGGGGGCGATGAGTTTATCACAGGGGGCGGGGTCGCGTCGCATCGCACGCACACACACATAAGATAAGATAAGATAAGACTTTATTGATCTCACACAGGACAAATTTACTTGCCACAGTAGCTCCAGGACATTTGAACAAGAAAGAAAGTGCATGCAGGCAGGAATGGGATAAAGTAAGAAATAATAATAAAAATAAATAAAAAAACACACACACACATATCCCACTCCTCACGTGCGTAATGGGTCAGGCGCGCTCCTCGAGAGCTCGTGTATTTAGACTACACCTTTGTAAGAGACTGACTGAGTAAGAGTAAAAAGTGACGAGAGTTTTGTTTATTATTATTATTTGAACGTAGACCCTCGGTCAAGTGATCTCCTGCATACCACAAAACCAAACCAACAACTGATCTGAGCAACGCCAAGAGACAGAACATTCACGCCACATAGTCCTCCACCACAAGCGCAAACACAGCGCAATTGGGCAATGCGCAACACAGCGCAACTCTCACATCTGAGGGGGCGGGACTGATGACGTGAGGGGGCGTCGCCACCAAACGCCCCCTTGTGGCGCCGGCCGTGATTCAGACACCAGTGTACAGGTGTGTGCCATACACAGTGATCCAAGTAGGAAAGTGCTCTCATTACTATCTACTACTCCCCCACTCTGCCCCTACTGCCTGGTATTCCCAGTGGTCTCTTCCGTGGTGGTAGCTTCTGAGATCAGAACTGATTGGGCCCAGCTTTGGCACTTTGGCCTAGTATGATGAGTGAGGCATAGATGCAGTGACTGATGGACTGAGCCTGGGCTTATCATGGGCTATGCAGTGTGACAGAGACTGCTCAGGAGAAACAGAAGGGAGAAGTCCTCCAGTCTGAATTTCCCCTATAGCTATGCATGTCAGAGATACCCTCACATCATGCAACATACTATTATGGATCCCACTGGAGATTTTTGTCCTGTTTAGCCCTTGTTCCAACAGTGTGTTTAGTCTATAATGTACTCTTGGATCAGTTAAGGAGAGGAGCTGAGCAGCTCCTTCAGCAGCCGACTGAGACACCCTCAGTGCAAGAAGGAGCGCTACCGCAGATCCTTCATCCCCACCACCATCAGACTGTATAACTATATATATATAGTCTTAATGTGCAATTTTTTTTCTATGTTCTCTTATTTACTTATTTTATTAGTATTATTACTATCTCAACTGTCTGCATGCACTTTTCTCTGTTCTACCTTTCTTTTGCACTAAACTGCTTGGAGCTAATGTGGCAAGTGAATTTCTTCTGTGTGAGATCAATAAAGTCTTATCTTATCTTATCTTATCTTATCTTATCTTATCTTGAGTGTTGGTATGTTGAAAGAACTTGTGTGCATGATTTACCTTAAGGAGTTTTGCGACTGTCACTGCTCAAGTTGTGGTCCCATACCTGTGCTATGAGCTTGGAGCTATGTCGTTGAACACAACAGTCACATCACTGTGATTTTATTACATTGTCTTCAAGTCAAACAGTACATTGAAATGATCATTCTGTTCAATGTTTACATTTAAAAGTAACAAACTCAGGGCTGCGCACACAAGACAATCCCAGTGTGAATTGGGATCGGTGGAGTTGGCCACATGATTAATTTGTCTCTTAAGGAAGGAAGCCAAAGCCAAGATAAATCACAAACCATGCTTAAAAATAATCCCACCGCTTTGATGTCAGCACAATACAGTGTACACAAGGAATATATATAGGTCAGGTTAATAGAGAGATGCTACGGTGTGTTCTTCAAGTCTGCTTCTTTACAGAACTATACTGAGCTTGTGAGGGGGGTTAAGGTAAGACCACTATAGTTATGTGCTACATACACTCAACAAAAATATAAACGCAACACTTTTGTTTTTGCTCCCATTTTTCCTGAGATGGACCCAAAGATCCAACCACCTACCATTTCTCTCAAACATTGTTCACAAATCTGTCCAAATGTGTGACAGCGAGCACCTCTGCCCCGCCGAGACAATCCACCCCACCTCACAGGTACGCCACATCAAGATGCCGATCTGACATCATGACCAGTGCACAGGTGTGCCTTAGACTGCCCACAATAAAAGGCCACCCTGAAATGTGCTTTTTTTTTTTTTTTGCTTTACTGGGAATCTGGGATCAGTATCTGGTGTGACCACCATTTGCCTCATGCAGTGCAACACATCTTCTTCGCATAGAGTTTATCAGATTGTCAATTGTGGCCTGTGGAATGTTGGTCCACTCCTCTTCAAAGGCTGTTATGGACGAAGAACACAGGTGCATTTTATTGATGGCATTTTGAATGCACAGAGATACCGTGATGAGATCCTGAGGCCCATTGTTGTGCCATACATCCATGAACATCACCTCATGTTTCAGCAAGATAATGCACGGCCCCATGTTGCAAGGATCTGTACACAATTCTTGGAAGCTGAAAATGTCCCAGTTCTTGCATGGCCAGCATACTCACCGGACATGTCACCCACTGAGCATGTTTGGGATGTGCTTGACCGGCGTATACGACAGCGTGTACCAGCTCCCACTAATATCCAGCAACTTTGCACAGCCATCTGGAGTGAATTTTGGATCTTTGGGTCCATCTCAGGAAAAATGGGAGCAAAAACAAAAGTGTTGCGTTTATATTTTTGTTGAGTATATATACTTTGCAAAATGAACAGATATGGAGCAGCAGTTTAGTAAATCATTGATAATTATTGTCCTGAATTATACAGCCCTTTGTACGCCCAACACATACAACATAAACACAATACCAGCCTTTCTAACCAAAAATGTATAACACACAATACATTTATTCACATAGTTGAACAGATTGAAATGGGATCAAACCTTATTACATCAACATGGGGGTAGGGCATTAGCTTACAATACAACTACAATACTGAACACGAGGTACACCATTCAGATTTCTTTCCTTTGACCATTGCATACACTCAGATATACAGTATGAGTGTGACTATGTAGTGGCTTATAGTGTGCAGAATATTAATGACACACACATAACTCTCCTGAGCCCTCATAAATTCTGCTCTGCTTTGGGGAACATCACATCAGTAGAGCTCAACAGTAAAAGCCCACTCCAGTCCTGGAAGAAATTTTTCCATACATTTTTCCCATAGACTTTTAGAAAAACTCAAATATTAAGTGTTAAAAGGCATCGTGGAGGCTAACCAGCTATGTGTTAACTAATATCAATAAAGTGGTTGTTTTAAGTCCTAAAAGCACATTTACATTAAAATGCAAGATTCTGATTTCAGAAACAGATTTTAAATAAAATTATAGGTCTTCTGGTCATTAGTTACCATGTAGCAGATTATCCCTGAGCAAGATTTATTATTATTTATTTTTGAGAGGGAAAAATGAATGAGAAATGTACTTCTGAGACTGGGCTTGTTGAGGTCCATTAAGTGCTGCACTAACTTAATCTATTCAATCTTTATTCACTTCATGGTGAATAAATTGCTGGTTACAGCAATAATGACCTTTGCTATTGACTTATTACTGCATTCAAACCTGGGTACACAGGTCTGAGCATCTGTGAAACACCTCCTAGTTCATACAGTATAACACAGCATATCTATTTAGGACTAATAATCGTGATCAGTACCCTTTGAGAATAACATGGGCAGATGGCACATACCAGATGTTCATTGCTACTGAGAATTTAAAAAATATATTCCCAATTCCATCACCATTAGCAAATAAAATAACAGATAAACAGGATTAACTACAGTTTTTCTCAGTAATCCAGTCAACACAAATGTAGTTGATTGCACGGGGGAGATAAGGGCACACTGATTTTGATGCAGTCACTGCTGCAAAACAAAAGACTGGTGTGGCTGGTACCATTGTCCAGATGTTGTTCTGTAATTGGTCATTAGAACAGAACAGTCTGTAGTATTGTATTAGCTTGTAACCTCAGAGAGCAGCTTGTGACTCAGGTCTATGGCAATTTCCGCTGACAGTGAGGCCAATGACACTTACATTATCACATTAATTATGGTAAAGAGGATTCGATCAGAAGCTTTTATATATCCGCATATGACAGGGACATTGTCCTCATTTAGGAGTAGGGGTGGAAGAAAAAAAAATCAAAAAATGCTTGCTTTGGGGATATGCAAAATTTGAAGATCAAGTACCGGTATATTGTCTATAATTAAAATAATCACTAATTACCTCAAATGAGACAGAAATGTCTAGTGTACTCTCTTAAACAAGAGAATAAATCGATTGACAAAACTGACATTTTATGGTCAGAAGTTTAAAGACAGATTTTAGCACATTCTTGAGATATTGTTGAAATACCATTTGAATATTGTGAGGGAAAAAAAATATTTATTTTTTTGTTAATTTATCCCACCCTATTCAGGAGTTTATATCTTCTGTAACTTTGACTGGCTCTCTGACCACTCACAATATTACTCAAAGACAGAAAGTAAGCAGTTTCCCTTATTACGGACACTGACTGAGACCTGTCAGCCAGGGCTCAGTACGTGCGACTGGGGACCACCCTGTCTAACACTGTGGTCAGTAATGTAGGAGTCCCCCAGGGTACAGTCCTGTCTCCGTTCCTGTTCACTCTGTACACCTCTGATTTCCAGTACAGCTCCGGGTCCATCTGCAGAAGTTCTCTGATGACTCTGCAGCGGTGTGTATCAAGGATGGACAGGAGATGGAGTACAGGACACTGATTGCAAATTTTGTGGTGTGGTCCCAGGCAAACCATCTGCTCCTGAATGTTGACAAGACGAAGGAACTTATGATTGACTTCAGGAGAAAGAGGACACCAGTGGAGGCCGTAACCATCCAGGGTCATGATGTGGAAATGGTGAACTGCTACAAGTACTTTGGTGTCCATGTGAACAACAGGCTGGACTGGAGGGACAACTGTAATGCTGTGTACAAGAAGAGCATGAGCAGACTCTACTTCCTGAGGAAGCTCAGGTCTTTCAATGTGTGCAGTAAGTTACTGGAGATCTCCTACCAGTCTGTGGTGGCCAGTTCCCTGTACTTCATTGTGGCCTGCTGGGGGAGAAGCACGAGTAAAAGGGACATTGGACAGATTGACAAACTGATCCGTAAAGCTGGTCACGTGATCGGCTGTGAGCTGGAGTCATTTTTCACAGTGAGGGACAGGAGGACACTGGACAAACTGCTCTCCATCATGGACAGTCCTGCTCACCCACTGCACCAGACCATAGAGGGACAGAGGAGATAATACTCCAACAGGCTCCTACAGCTCCGCTCTAACAGCGAGAGATACAGGACGACATTCATACCATACGCCATACAACTGTACAACAACTCAATCTTAAGTAACGGATAACCTTATGCTCTGTCAATCAGTATATTATTGTACCACCCTTCTTCTCTCCTGTATATAGCTGTGGTTTTATATTTTATTTTAATAGTTATTTTTCTATTCTATTATTATTTTGACTTGTACATATACATTTATTTTTATAATTATGTCTCATTTGACACCTGTCTCTTGCCATCTTTATTTTGCTATACCATCTATTTTTCTTACTGTAATATACTGTAATATTATTATATTGTGATGAGTGAGCTACTGTAGCCAAATAATTTCCCTTGTGGATCAATAAAGTTTGTTTAAGTCTAAGTCTACACTAAATGGCAGGAAATCAATCCTTGATCAGACAAAATGTTACAACATAAACATACTAAATGAGGCTCATACCATACACATCCACCCTTTTCATGCAAACTCACAGTGATGGAGGACAATGATGGAGATAAACAAAGCAGCAGATAAACAATCCAATGGAATTTGTCCTGGATGGCATAAGAAATCCTTGTGGGAGGCAAGACATATCATGATCTCATAAGATGGGTAGATCATGTTGGTCCTTCAGGTACTGTGCATTATTAATCATGAGACCCACAAAGTGCCACTTAAAGTTGTGCCATGACACCTAGTATTTTCACATCACACCTAACAGACCAATGGGAGCATGTAGCAATAATGCAAAAATTAAGAAAACACAGCAATTTAAATCACACTTTCATTCGTAGTAGGCTAATTATGACATCTGTGTATAAATAATCAACCAGACATAGTGGTTTCCCACATTCTGGCCACCATCACCTGACTAAATGAAACTATACCAGTGTCTTCTTGGGTGTCCGAGAGCCTCCTGTTCTGTGTAGTAACTGGAGAAGACAGGGTGCCAGCCGGGACACTTGCACACACATAATGAGTGCTCCCCATTGACCTGTGCCCTTGTTCTCCTACAGCAACTATATGTTGTTTGTGTTTGTGTGTTGTTGTTTTTTTTTTTTTTGCTTTATTGGGGGTCTGGGGAACCAGTCAGTATCTGGTGTGACCACCATTTCCCTCATGCAGTGCAACACATCTTCTTCGCATAGAGTTTATCAGATTGTCAATTGTGGCCGGTGGAATGTTGGTCCACTCCTCTTCAATGGCTGTGCGAAGTTGCTGGATATTAGTGGGAGCTGGTACACGCTGTCGTATACGCCGGTCAAGCACATCCCAAACATGCTCAATGGGTGACATGTCCGGTGAGTATGCTGGCCATGCAAGAACTGGGACATTTTCAGCTTCCAAGAATTGTGTACAGATCCTTGCAACATGGGGCCGTGCATTATCTTGCTGAAACATGAGGTGATGTTCATGGATGTATGGCACAACAATGGGCCTCAGGATCTCATCACGGTATCTCTGTGCATTCAAAATGCCATCAATAAAATGCACCTGTGTTCTTCATCCATAACAGCCTTTGAAGAGGAGTGGACCAACTGGACCACTGCTCCTAATATATGTACTGTATATATATAGGATGGGTTAAAATGCAGAGAAGAATTTCTCCAGTGTGAGATCAATAAAGTCACTTCTTCTTCTTCTTCTTCAACATTCCACAGGCCACAACTGATAATCTGATGCAACAAAACTCTATGCAAAGAAGATGTGTTGCACTGCATGAGGCAAATGGTGGTCACACCAGATACTGACTGGTTCTGAGTCCCCAGACCCCCAATAAAGCAAAAAAAAAAAAAAAAAAGCACATTTCAGGGTGGCCTTTTATTGTGGGCAGTCTGGGGCGCACCTGTGCACTGGTCATGATGTCGGATCAGCATCTTGATGTGGCGCACCTGTGAGGTGGGGTGGATTGTCTCGGCGGGGCAGAGGTGCTCGCTGTCACACATTTGGACAGATTTGTGAACAATGTTTGAGAGAAATGGTAGTGCTGTGTATCTGGAGTGAATTTTGGATCTTTGGGTCCATCTCAGGAAAAATGGGAGCAAAAACAAGTGTTGCGTTTATATTTTTGTTGAGTATATATATATATATATATATGAGTGTATATATATATATATGAGTGTATATATATATATATGAGTGTATATATATATATATATATATATATATATACGAGTATATATATATATATATATATATGAGTATATATATATATATATATGAGTATATATATATATGAGTATATATATATATATATATACATATATATATATATATATACATATATATATATATGTATATATATGTATATATATATATATGAGTATATATATATGAGTATATATATATATATATATATATATATATATATATAAATTACAACCACCTATCTGATAAATTAAACTTCAATGGGATTATTCATACGAGTTTCTGAACTGCACCTGTGTTGGCCTAATTTATCCCAAGCACTTGTGTGACTACAGTGGAGGAGTTATTCTCTAAACGTGCATGCAGCCTTGAATGGAACTGCACTACATATCGACTTCTGAAATGAGCACTGGAGTGAGGGGAGCGCAGTGGCGGAGCCGGGAGATGACTGGAGAACTGGAGCGACTACATGCATCATCAGCTTTGCAGGATCCCGTGCGGTCTCTGCTTAGTCAGGTGTTTAGCTTCGTCTCCATGACAGTCACACAACTGCACTGCCCTCCTGTGTTCATCATAGGTATCCGACAGTCGTACCGCTATTGAGAGGGACCTGGTGTGTTTGTTCAGCATAGCACACACAACAAACTATATAGGCTTAACTATAGCTTATCTATATCTTGTAGAAACAACCTCACCAAATATTTATTACAACAATTAGGTGCAAAGCTTTACACGGAGAGGATTTTATATAAACCTTCATGGATGTGTGAGAAATTCTCCCCCAAATAGTTAATATGCAATTATGTAATTTAAACTAAGAGGCATATTTAGAGCTTTCCTTAGCTTGTTAACTAAATAAAACATTTGAATTTCCATGTCGTTTTAATTAATGACATGGATGGCAATAATTACACTGTATTAAAACAAAAGTCAAAACAGCAGCACATGGATTCAAACATTAACAGTTTACAACTGCACCATTGATATACTTTTGTCAAGTCATCTAATGCATGGCATCAGAGAAAATACATTCATTTCTCCATTGTGTGGATGAACTGCATCAGTCCTCATTGTCAGAACTGTCCGCTGGGTCTGTGTTGTGAGTCAGCATGTAGTTATCCATGTCAATGGAAGGACAGTTATGAATAGAGTAACGTAACCGTTCTGCCAGGATGGACTGGCTTGTATATGGGGGTAGGCGTAGCAGGAAGAAGCATGTCTGAGCTGTGGGGAGGCCATTAACAGGCTGAAAAAGAAACAAGAAAAAACCCAGATGAGTATGGTTTGTAATGTTTTGCTTTCCTCCGCTTTTGCCATAGTGTAGAATGCCATAGTGTAGAAACAAAATATGACAAAAGATCTTTATACTAAAGACTAAAAGCTTTTGTGTGTACTTCAAAAATAATATAATAATACAATTTCAACACCAGTGTTTTAAATCCTTACCCTGTCAACCTTGATGATTTGGAATTTCTGACTTATATCTGCTGGGTTGGGAGGTAGTCTGGACCTTCCAGACACAAATCGCAGAAAAAGGACCCGCTCCTCATTGGTAAACTCCTCCAAGCTCTGCCAAAACCAGCCAATCAACTGCTGGCTCTCAGTGACGTCACGATAACGCACCAACTTCTTCAGCATCTCAACAGAGACCTCTGGAAGGCCACATACCAGCTGCTCCAGCTGCTGTGCTGTCAGCAGAGAGAGGAGGGGCACAGGGATGATGGTAGACATGCCCTCTCTGACCGCACACACCTGGAAACAACAAAATGTCAGCTTTATATAATCACAAAACATGCACAGAGGGGTTGTTTTCAAGGAGGCATTATAGCATTTGGCAAGTTGTTGTATCTCTTACGCCAGGTTTATACCACTGTCATTGGTCTGGAGTGGTTTTCAAGCAATTAGATCAGTTACTCCGCAAGTAACCTGCTCAATACATGTGCGTGTAAATGAGCCCTTACCTGAGAATCCATTTCATGCAGTCTGTAGTGCAAGGCCTGCTCCACATACTCAGTCCTGTTGGCAAAGCTCAGTGAAATGTTTTGGCCACCAGGAACTATAGGCACAAGTCTTCCATCTGCACTATGAGCCATAAATGAGTCCAGTGGAATCATCTTAAATGACAAACAAATGCATTTTTAAATAAAATAAAGGAAGGTTGTGAAATGTCCTACTTACATTGGTTTATAGCAGCTTACCACATGGAAGTTTTCGTCTGTAATCCCACTGTTCTCAAGGTGAAGAATGCCCTGTAGACTGCGAAAGGTCAGCACATCCACCTCCTCAAGATCGGTTTCTGCCAAAGGTATCGAGCAGAGCTGTTTCCACACCCAGGGAGCTAAATGAAGGTCCAATGGCTTCTTGGTACGTATAGCTACAGCCATTAAGATGCCCAAAAATCGGAACTGAATCATGTGATCATCAGACAGAGCTCCAGGGTTCAACAAAAACCTTGTATACAGAAAAAAAAATTACATCTTAAATAGAAGTTAGCAGTAGTATGACAGAAAACAAATACTACTATGTACGGCTCATAAATCTTGAATTAAAACTGAACAATGAGTTGTGCAAACAGTTACGGATTGTTCAAATAAACCACAAAATCATGCCACACTTAAAAGAAATCATGTCACATCAAAATTGCATGTTTAATCATACACTGTATCATGAGAAATAAGAATGTTGGTCTTTAATGCAACCTCTACAATCAAATGTTCCACAAACTTACAGTACAAGCATTTTAAATGTTTTAGTGAATTATCATTTATCTACATTTTATAGTGGCTTATTTTTGTAAGTATTTTAGTAGAGCAATGTTGCTACAGGGTGTAGTTTATTTACACCCTATGTACCTGTCAGTGTTGCTGCCAACATCTGCAAAGCTATTCGGAGTGTGAATGAGAAGATCCACTACAATGGACTGCAGCTCCTAGTGCAAATAAAAAGAAAGCAATAAAAAAAAGTGCCAGTTAGCATTGCGTCAAGAGTCCCTCAGTCGTCCAGGTAGAATCCATGATAAAAGGAGAAATTCAATTTGTCAACTGGACAAAGTTTGTTTGGTCGAAAACATTTAGCCGCTCATCCGAGAGGCTTCGTAAGTTCCGGTTCTAGTGCTGGTTAGACACTGCTTATATCTAGCTGCAGGGAGGAGCTCACTACACTGAAATTGTTCTGAAACTATCTCAACTAATTTGTTTCTTTTGTTTTTCGAATTTCTCTGGCGTCTAGTTTAGCATACCTATTCAACCCTAACGACCGTCTCCACACCTCTGGCCCTGACCTGTCTGCCCTATTGTTTCTTTTGTCTGTTTTGACTTTGTTTGAGAATGGAAGAGATGCACGGTGATCTTGGACTCCGCTGATTATGACGCTAAGGTGAACAGCTTACTCAGTGATACGACAACATACAAAGTACTGAAACGGGACCCCACCAATGGGTACAAAAAGAAGATCATTGATTGCTTGCAGAAGTTGAGGAAAGAAGAAGTCATTGATCGACAACTGTATTACAGACTGTACCCTGGTGACGCTATCCTGTGCATCTATGGCCTCCCTAAGATTCACAAACAAGGAGTACCACTCAGACCCATTGTGTGTAGTGTTGACTCTATCACATATAATGTGGCCAAACACCTAAAACCCATCTTGGCTCCATTGGTGGGTAACACGGAGCACCACATTGAGAACACAGCCGAATTTGTAAACAAAGTCAAGTTTCTCCAGTTTGGTCAGGATGAGACAATGGTTTCCTTTGATGTAACCTCTCTTGTATCCCCACAGCTGTAGCGGTTGAAGCAGCGAGAAGGAGTTTACTACAAGATTCCAAGCTACTGTAGAAGAGAGAACCAAACTTTCTCCTGACCAAATCTGCCAACTGCTGGAAATGTGTCTGAATACCACCTATTTCCAGTTCAGAGGGAACTTCTACAGGCAGATCCACGGCTGTGCGATGGGCTCACCGGTCTCCCCTATCATGGCTAATTTACACATGGAACAATTTGAACAGAGTGCCTTAGCTTCATATCCAGGCACTCCTCCCACACACTGGTATCGTTATGTTGATGATAATTTTACAAAAATCAAAATTCAAGATTTGGAACCTTTTACTGCACATATCAATTCTGTAGATCCGAACATCAAATTCACATTGGAGTTCTTAGATTGTGCAGTAACGATAGGAGGAGACCGGGAACTCCAAGTAGAAGTCTTCAGGAAGCCCACACACACAGACCAATACCTGCTTTTTGATTCACACCACCCACTGCAGCACAAACTGGGTGTTATTCAGACATTACAACACAGGGCCCAAGTGGTTCCCACAAGCACAGAGGGTAAGGAGAAAGAAGAACAACATGTGCAGGAAACCCTCTCTGTTTGTGGATATCCTAAATGGGCTGTCAACAAAACCAAGAGAGACAAGGGCAAGAAGCAAGACAACAGAGAATCAGAACCCAGGAGGAAAGGGGTAGCGATTCCGTACCTGGCCGGCGTGTCGGAAAAACTACAGAGGATTTTCAGACAATATGAAATCCCAGTTTATTTCAAACCCACAAACACTTTAAGACAAAAACTCGTCCACCCAAAGGACAAAACACCGAGCCACAAACAAAGCAATGTGGTCTACTCCATTCAGTGTAGTGAAGACTGCAGTGAGCGCTATATTGGAGAAACCAAGCAGCCACTTCACAAGAGGATGTACCAACACAGGCGGGCTTGCCAAAGTGGACCGTCATCTGCCGTACATCTTCACCTAGAAGCCACGGGCCATTCTTTTGAGGACAGTGAGGTTCAGATCTTGGCCAGGGAAAAGAACTGGTTTGAGAGGGGAGTTAAAGATGCAATTTTTGTCAAAAAAGAGAATCCTTCGTTAAACAGAAATGGGGGAGTCAGACATAACTTGTCTCCCATTTATAATTCCATTCTCAAACAAAGTCAAAACAGACAAAAGAAACAATATGGCAGACAGGTCAGGGCCAGAGGTGTGGGGACGGTCATTAGGGTGAATAGGTATGCTAAACTAGACGCCAGAGAAATTCGAAAAACAAAAGAAACAAATTAGTTGAGATAGTTTCAGAACAATTTCAGTGTAGTGAGCTCCTCCCTGCAGGTAGATATAAGCAGTGTCTAACCAGCACTAGAACCAGAACTGACGAAGCCTCTCGGATGAGCGGCAAAACGTTTTTGACCAAACAAACTTTGTCCAGTTGACAAATTTAATTTCTCCTTTTATCACAGTTAGCATTATCGGCTGGTATTTGAAAAACTCACCTGGCACATTTCTGTGATGGTGTCATCAAACACTCCTCCTGCATCATCCGCTCCCTCTCCAACCAGTTTGACCTTCCAGGCCCGTGATGGCAGCCGCAGCTCCAGAGGGTTCAGATTCACCACCTGCTTGGCGATCTGTACAAAGATGGGTTTGCTTGATCTTCCCCTATGAATATAGAAAAAGATACTTACGGTGAAATGTAATTAAATGCTAAGTGTAATTGCTGACTTCAATAATCTGGTTTCATTTACCTGGTTGAAATCCTTTTCACTGTAATTTGTGGACCATATGTTTTACCCTGGGTCATTGTTCGGCCAATAGAGCGAACCAGAGGCAAAGTGTTAACCTTGGGTGACAAGAGTCCTCGAAGCTCACCTCGGATGATGGCATTTGTCCCTAAACTATAATGTGAGGCAGACACCTGGATAGGATTTAACACAAAACAAATAAATATGTGTAGTCATATAATTAATACAATTTACATACAGATTGGTCTGGCTACCAGATTCTTAGTGTCCAGATTGAGTAGTCTCCATGACTTATACATGAGGTCAGAGAAGTGGTAGAGGACCATAAGACGCAAGCTTAGTATGTTTGGTGTGCAGTCTTTCAGGGTGTTGTATTGCGGTGGAATTGACTGAGGAAGGCCCAGCTGAAAATGTCCAGAACCACCTTGCAAAGACCATCCAAAAGTTAGTGATTTGTGCATTTGTAAAAATCAACACACTGCATTTGTAAGAAGTCCACCTGAGTTCTTCACTGAGGTAGTAGGTGTTGTCCATGCCGCACTGTGGCAGCGGCCGGCAGAGATCTGACGGATGTTTTTATCATGGAGCACTGTTATGAGGGTGGGTTCTTTCACTGGGTTGCAGTGACCAAGGCCAAGCTAGAAAATTATTTTGAGTATGTGTTTTTCTGGATATAGGTTGATGTAATTTCAACAAAAATAATACAGGAGAACTTTACCTGTCCCTCACTGTTGCAGCCCCAGGCATAAACATCTCCATTGGAAGAAAGAACAAGGGCATGCTCACAGCCAACGGCAATGTCTTCAATGAAGAGCCCTTCAAAAGCTGGAATCACCTGAGGATTTAACTTATTCTTAAGCATGGAATCTGGCAGGCCAATCATACGCTCTTTGAAGAAAAGAGAAAATAACTATTAGCTCAGCTCACTGATTTTTTTAAGTACTATCATATAGGGTATCTGGACAGTACCTTGTCCAAATGTGTACACATGCCCATCGCATGCTAGAGCTACAGAAAACTGGGTCCCGCAGCTGACCTTCTTAATTCCAATGTTGCATAGCTGTTCCACTTTCTTAAAGGCAACCAATATAGTGAATTAGTACAGGCTGCATTTTTATTTGTTAAGAATTTAAAAATGTACATTTGTATATAATTGCGTCAAGTCTTACTTGTGGGTAGTATTTTGCAGAAGAAGAACCTGTACCTAGTTTTCCATAATCACCATCTCCAAATGCCCACACAACCATGCCATCAAGTGAAACTACCAAAGTGTGATTGAGGCCACAAGAAACCTGAAAAGATTCAATTTTAAAATTAAAGTTATGTACTTAATTTCATTAAAGATGTAGATTGTCACTGGTCCCACCTGACCCACATGATACCCTTCAAGGGCAGCCACTCTTTCTGGAAGCATTTTATTAGATGTTGACCTTAGACCTAGACGGCCAGATTCACCACTACCAAAGGTAAACAGTTTCCCATCTGCTGTTACTACAGCAGAATGCCTAAAGCCACAGGAGAGCTTAAAAAAAAGAAAACATTCTGTTATAAAGAAAAAAGTGCAAAATATCTTAATCTGACAAACCATGGAGCACATCTTTACCTGGATGACCTCCTCCCCCTGTAAAGCCTCAATCTGTTTAGGTCTTCTCTGTCTTTCATTGTTGCCATGGCCCAGTTTTCCAAAATCTCCATCTCCCCAACTAAAGACTTCTCCAGTCTCAGTCAGGGCCATGGAGTGTCCATCAGAACCACAAGATGTCACTAACTGAGTCACAACGTAACCTGTTTGATATTATGAACAGTTATTTTTGTGTTGTGTTAGATTTTACAATATGTATTGGAGATATCTTAGGACTCCAGACTGTATGTGATGTACTGGGACACTTCATCCAAACAATAATCCGATCAGAGAGTGAAACCGGACACCGGAATGGATTTGAGCTTAAATGCTTCTTTCTGTTTGATTATCTATCCTTACATTTGTTTGTTTATCACAGACTTACCATGGTGCCAGTAACAGCGTTACAAACCATTACTGAACTAGCAGTTATACTGGGGAATTTACAACGTATTGTATGTATTGTTGAATATTATATACACAGAGGAAAATAAGTATTTGAACACCCTGCGGTTTTGGAAGTTCTCCCACTTAAAAATCATGGAGGGGTCTGAAATGTTCATCGTAGGTGCATGTCTACTGTGAGAGACATAATCTAAAAAAATAAAATAAAATCCAGAAATCAGTGTATGCTTTATTTTTTTTTAACAATTTATTTGTATGATACTGCTGCAAATAAGTATTTGAACACCTGTCTATCAGCTAGAATTGTGACCCTCAAAGACCTGTTAGTCCCCTTTAAAAAGTCCACCTCCACTCCACTTATTAAACACCTGTCCACCCCATACAATCAGTAAGACTCCAACTACTAACATGGCCAAGACCAAAGAGCTGTCCAAAGACACCAGAGACAAAAATGTAGACCTCCACAAGGCTGGAAAGGGTTACGGGGCAATTGCCAAGCAGCTTGGTGAGAAAAGATCCACTGTTGAAGCAATTATTAGAAAATGGAAGAAGCTAAACATGACTGTCAATCTCCCTCGGACTGGCGCTCCATGCAAGATCTCACTTCGTGGGGTCTCAATGATCCTAAGAAAGGTGAGGAATCAGCCAAGAACTACACAGGAGGAGCTGGTCAATGACCTGAAAAGAGCTGCGACCACCATTTCCAAGGTTACTGTTGGTAATACACTAAGACGTCATGGTTTAACGTCATGGTTAAACCATGGCGGCACAGTGGCTGAGTGGCTAGCGCTCATGCCTCACAGCAAGAAGGTTCCGGGTTCGATCCCCGGGTCACCCGGGCCTTTCTGTGTGTGTTCTGTGTGGAGGTTTGCATGCGTGGTCTGGGTTTGATTCCCGGGTCGCCCGAGCCTTTCTGTGTGGAGTTTGCATGTTCTCCCTGTGTCTGGGTGGGTTTCCTCCGGGCACTCCAACCCAAAAAACATGCACGATAGGCAAAGTCCTCCAGCTGGGGTCCTGACCAGGCCGAGGCGGGAAGATCGTGGAGATGGTCCCCGGGCGCAGTGGTGTGCTGCCCACTGCTCCTAGTGATGGGATGGGTTGAATGCAGAGAGGAATTTCTCCAGTGTGAGATCAATAATGTTGCTTCTTCTGCTTCTTAAAATCATGCATGGCACGGAAGGTTCCCCTGCTTAAACCAGCACGTCCAGGCCCATAATGACCATTTGGATGATCCAGAGGAGTCATGCGAGAAAGTCATGTGGTCAGATGAGATCAAAATATATCCCTACATCCCTACTGTGAAGCATGGGGGTAGCATCATGCTTTGGGTGTGTTTTTCTGCACATGGGACTGGACGACTGCACTGTATTAAGGAGAGGATGACCGGGGCCATGTATTGCGAGATTTTGGGGAACCACCTCCTTCCCTCAGTTAGAGCATTGAAGATGGGTCGTGGCTAGGTTTTCCAACATGACAATGACCCGAAGCACACAGCCAGGATAACCAAGGAGTGACTCCGAAAGAAGTCACTCCTTGAGTGATCAAATAGAAACCCAATAGAAAATCTTTGGAGGGAGCTAATACTCTGTTTCTCAGCGACAGCCCAGAAACCTGACTGATCTAGAGAAGATCTGTGCGAAGGAGTGGGCCAAAATCCCTCCTGCAGTGTGTGCAAACCTGGTGAAAAACTACAGGAAACGTTTGACCTCTGTAATTGCAAACAAAGGCTACTGTATCAAATATTAACATTGATTTTCTCAGGTTTCAAATACTTATTTGCAGCAGTATCATACAAATAAATTGTTAAAAAATCATACACTGTGATTTCTGAATTTTTTTTTTAGATTATGTCTCAGTGGGAGAACTTCCAAAATCGCAGGGTGTTCAAATACTTATTTTCCTCACTGTAGATGTAAACATCATTAAACAGTTCTACAGTCAAAGACAGTAGGTTGTGAAATGCATACCTTGAAATGCAGAGATAATAGTGGGCACATAGAGGTCATCAGAATTTCCCTGCCCCAATCGGCCATATTGTCCTTCGCCCACAGCCAGGACAGTCCCATTGGACTGTACCAGGAAGGTACAGTTCTGGCCACATACAACCTAAAGAAATCAGCAGAGGTAAACTAAACTTTACCAAAGAGAATGTCAGAATGTGGATACAGTGGCATAAAAAGTATCTGAAGCTTTTGGAATTTCTCACATTTCTGCATAAAATCACCATCAAATGTGATCTGATCTTTTTCAAAATCACACAGATGAAAAAACAGTGTCTAGTTTAACTAAAACCACCCAAACATTTATAGCTTTTCATATTTTTAATGAGGATAACATGCAAACAGTGACAGAAGGGGGAGGAATAAGTAACTGAACCTTCTGCCTAAACAGACTTTGAGAGCAATTAATATCAATTGTTTTTAAATAATTTAAGTCAGGGGTGTGTCCAATCATTGAGGAGTGGCTTAAAGCTGCCCTGCCCACTATAAAACACACACCTGGTAACAGGGCTGGACTGGGACAAAAAAACGGCCCTGGCATTTTTGGCTTGGACCAGCCCCTCATAATTACCGGAGCACAACGGACTAATTTAAGTATGTATTCCCCGAAGCAAAGTATTTTACTATTGTTACGTCTTGGCCTATGAGAAGCCAGGGTGCAACATTTAAAGGAAAAATCCCAGCAAACTCGCAGTAACTACACATTCAGTGATTTATTTAAAATGCATCTTGCACACACACACGCAAAAAAACTTTTCTCATCGAATCTACACGATTCACGTAGGTCACCTATTTTGGATTCAAAAAAGGTGAGTGATTTTCATGCCCATCCATCACCTAAAAGTCCTGCTATTATCCTAATATTCCTACCTGCTTACCTGCTGTGCCTGTTCTACACTTCCCTGGTCACTCTTTCCCTCGGGTTCCCTCGGGTTCCCTGTCCACAGTCTCTAGCTGCTTCTCTCCCTGTCCACCTTCAGCCTGGGCTGCAGAGGACGTGGAGGCTCCAGGAGACCCTCCAAAGAATATGTCTGTTATTTTAGAACATTTTGCAGTGTCTATTGCAAGATTTTTTAATCTTTTAGCCCATAACTTCTCCACAACCCCTTTCTGCCGCTTCTCCATGTTTCCACACTCAACACTATGAAACTGGTGGGGATCAGTGCAAAGAAAGCTACTATATCCTGATTGGTTTAGTCCACTGTCTATATTGAAGATGGACCAATGGGCCGCCTCCTCTACATTGTGGGCTGGTCTCTAAGGTTTAAAAAAAAAACAAAAAAACAGTATCGGCCCCTAGAACTGTCGGCCCACTGGGAAAATGTCCAGTAAGCCCGACTACCAGTCCAGGCCTGCCTGGTAAGAATTGGATGAGAAGCATTGTCTGATGTGTACCATGCTGTCTGAAGACCTGCGATCAAGAATTGTTGATTTGAATAAAGCTGGGAAAGGCTACAAAACCATCTCTAAAAGTCTGGATGTTCATCAATTCACAGTTCGAGAAATTGTCTACAAATGGAGAGAGTTTGGCACTGTTGTTTCTCTCCCAAGGAGTGGCCGTCCACCAAAAATAACGCCAAATATAGAATATTCTGAGATTTCTATAGAATATCAATAGAAATCTCAGAATACTCAGAGAAGTAAAAAAGAACCCTAGAGTGTCTGCTAAAGATTTAAAGAAATCACTAGCACAGTCCAATATCTCTGTGCATACATCAACTATGTAAAACACTGGCCAAGAATGGTGTTCATGGGAGGACTCCACGGAGGAAGCCACTGCTGTCTCAAAAAACATTGCTGCACGTTTAATGTTCGCAAAAAGGCACTTGGACACTCCACAGAACTTCTGGCAAAATATTTTATGGACTGATGAAACTAAAGAATTGTTTGGGAGGAACACACGTCATAAGTGGAGGAAAAATGGAACAGCTCACCAACATCAACACCTCATCACCACCGTGAAGCATGGTGGAGAGAGCATCATGGTTTGGGGCTGTTTTGCTGCATCAGGGCCTGACAACTTGCAATCGTTAATGGAAAAATGAATTCAAAAGTTTATCAGGATGTTTTGCAAGAAAAGTTGAGGCCGTCTGTCAGACAGTTGAAGCTAAAAATAAATGGATGCTGCAACAGGACAATGATCCAAAACACAGAAGTAAATCAACTTCAGAATGTTTTAGAAGAAGAAAAGACACGTTCTGGAGTGGCCAAGTCAAAGTCCTGACTTGAACCCCATTGAGATGCTGTAGCATGATTTCAAGACAACGATTCATGCCAGACATCCCAGGAATCTGACTGAACTGTGGCAGTTTTGTAAAGAGGTCCTGATTGATGTGCCAGACTGATCTGCAACTACAGGAACCGGGGGAAGGGGGGGGGGCAAGCTATTAAACGTGATGGTTCAGTTACTTATTCCTCCACCTTTTGTCACCGTTTGCATGTTATCCTCATTAAAAATATGAAAACCTATAAATGTTTGGGTGTTTTTAGTTAAAGCAGACACTGTTTTTTCATCTGTGTGATTTTGAAAAAGATCAGATCACATCTGATGGTGATTTTATGCAGAAATGTGAGAAATTCCAAAAGCTTCAGATAGTTTTTCATGCCACTGTATGATGGTTACCTGCTGTGTCTGAGACAGGGTATGTGCCAAGGTGGGCACCATCAGGTTTGATCCTGTTCCTGCTAGTTGACCATATCGCCCATTTCCCCAGAGGTAAACTTCACTCTTCCCACCATGTTGCCAATCCTAATAAAGAAGTGAATTTATATTCACATTGCATTCTTTACACTATATGATTTCAGATACCTCTGGTCTAGTTGTGGCCCAAGACATCAATTCCTCATCCATCTTGAAGCTCCATTTGCTATTATCCTAACAAATATATTCAATCATTTTTTAATCAACGCAGGTAAATTCTCAGATCTTTGGTTTAGGACTGGTCTTAGTAAACCTCTCACTCACCAGAGCTACTGCAGTTTCTTTGTCAATAATGTCCTCAAACTCAAACATAAATGATTCTGGGAAGGCTGTGCCACTGGAAATGGATTCAGCAGTGCGGACAGTGGTAGCATACACGCTGAGCCAGCTCCACTCAGATGGGCATGAGTGGAAATCAGGTGATCTGTGGTGTGGTGGTAAAAGGTAATGGCAAATGTGCTTTTCTAATGACAAACCAACAGTCACTGAAGCTAAAGTTTGCAGAAAGGCACTGTGGACAAGCTGGTCACCAGATGTCACATGGATCTGTATGAGGAAGATACAAAAAAATGCACTCATGTTTTATGATCCCTCACAACAGGTAAGTCCAAATGTTATCAGTGCCCTGTACCTTCTCATAATTGTATTGTTCCTGGAGCAACAAAGGGAGTCTCTCTAGAAACACAGCCAGGCAAGGTGCCCTGTTTAAGCCTAAAATATTCTGGCTTCTAAGGGCCATACGGCACGAAGCCAGCACATGGTTCTGTTGAATCCACTCAGGTGTACAGCAAATCAGTAAAACATCCTAAGGAAAAATAGCAGAGGAGAAAATGCATAGCTTTTCACAATTACTGTATCACACTTTATTTTGGGTTTCTTAAAGGGATATGCCACCCCCAGGTCAAACTTGGGCATCTCCCCACAGTCCAGAGACTAAAATAAGTGATGGAAAGCGTTTTCCTGGTCACCCAGCCATTGTCCGAGTCTGTCAGCACTGACCGCCGCGCGCAGCTGCAGCTACTCCGCGTTAGACTGGAGTCTAACGTCGCCAGAGAAAGATTTCGGCCAAAAGAAATTAATTTGCTCGATGCTTTTCCCAATTACTTTGTGTGTAGTGCGCATTCATATCGAGTGCAAATAAATGTGCAAATCAACACGGAGAGCTTGACTTGGTCATTTTGGTTGGGAACTATTTTTCAGTGCGGAAAAACAGAGCCGAAGCACACACCACGCTGCGTAACAGGGGAACTCCCAACGTGGTGCGTAACAGGGATTCCCCTGTGTGCTTCGGCTGTGTTTTTCCGCACTGTAAAATAGTTCCCACCCAAAATGACCAAGGCAAGCTCTCCGTGTTGATTTGCACATTTATTTGCACTCGATATGAATGCGCACTACACAGAAAGTAATTGGGAAAAGCATCGAGCAAATTAATTCCTTTTGGCCGAAATCTTTCTCTGGCGACGTTAGACTCCAGTCTAACGCGGAGGAGCAGCAGCTGCGTGCGGCGGTCAGTGCTGACAGACTCGGACAATGGCTGGGTGACCAGGAAAACGCTTTCCATCACTTATTTTAGTCTCTGGACTGTGGGGAGATGCCCAAGTTTGACCTGGGGGTGGCATATCCCTTTAAAGCACTCCATACCTTTGATCTTCCAAAACAGGCAGTTACCCCAACATCTGGGATCCAGATAGTATTGACAACTGATCCCAAACCTGTCACTGTCTGCAAGACTGAACCATCCTGACAGGAAAAAGGGATGTCAATTATTTTTTAATTTTTACACAAATAAATGCATTGGTATTGCATTTGTCTCCTAACCTGTAAAGACCAAATGTTTAACAGGCCCCCAATTCCCCCTGAAACCAATGCCAATCCACTGGGACAGAAGGAAAGCGTTTTGACAGCGGTGATGTGACCATGAAGCACAAACATACAAATTGCACGGTCCTGTAGAAAAAATAAATATATAAAAATACAAAAAATGTAAAAAATATATACATAATACATTGCATGAAAGACACAGCTAAACAATGGTTAAAGCCTGTGTCTTAAATAAATGAAAGAAGATCATTCTGAATGCCTGCACGGATTTAAGAAGGTGAGTAAATGATACAAAAGGATCATTTATTAGAAGAGGACTGAATTTGAAGACACCAGAAAAATCTAAAGGCTGCCACATTTTTAAATGTGCATCAAAAAGTGCACACTACAGACACGATGAGAATCTTACGAGACTTAATTAATTAATTCATAGCATTTATATAGCGCCTTTCCTGACACCCAAAGCGCTTTACAGTTAATTGTTCATTCACTCCACACTTGGTCGTGGTAAGCTACTTTCTGTAGCCACAGCTGCCCTGGGGCAGACTGACGGAAGCGTGGCTGCCAATCTGCACCATCGGCCCCTCCGACCACCTCCAACACTCACACACACACCACTTTCATACTAGGCAATGTGGATGAGGTGTTTTGCCTAAGGACACGACAGTTTTTGCGACTGGCGCCCCACTGTGGCACCTGGAATTCCCAGTGGTCTCCCATCCAAGTACTAACCAGGCCCTGCCTTGCTTAGTTTCTGAGATCTGACGGGATCAGCCTTTGACAGGCAGGTATGGCCACAACTTAAAATCTCCGATTGCAAAGATTGCAGCGGGATGTCTGCAGACCACAAGCTATAAAGTTGTGAGCGCGATTGTGTCTGCTGTTTCCTGTTTACAGTAAAACCACTCGCTCTGAGACTCTTAAGTGTTCAAAAGGTCAGAGCATTGCATTTTAAATACAGATCAAAACTGTTATTATGTGAAATCTGGTGCAATACTTCAGATACATGGTTTTTAAAACATAAAAGACTGGCGATGAAGTACACAGGAAGTAGAGTCACTAACCCTACTCTGCAGCTTTACCTTGATCTGTGCGCTGTGTGGACGTAAACACACACACATGAGGAAATACGCTTTAGGAGAGGTAAGTAATACAGTTTTCTCATTATTTTCGCTATATCCCCAGTTTGTATCTTGTGTCTCTATGTCCGTCTCTCCTCTGCCCCTGACACGCTGTGTGTGTGTCAAAGTTGGGTCACCCTGGGAAGAAGCAAATCACAGCCAAAATCGGGCAAATTCTCCTGTAGTGTGTGGCAGCCTTTAGCGTACAAATGACATGACAAGCTAGTCCCTGCCCAACTCTCATCAAACAAAGGTCAATTCATTAGCGACATCTTCCTGTTTATTCCAGATATCGTGCTATGATTAAAATATAAAATAGACTGTATAACTGACCTTCACAGTACAGTTATCATTGCTGGAAAAGTTGTTTGATAGATTTGGCTGAGATAGTGTCCAGACAAACACTGAGCCATTCTGGCAACCCCTACAAAACACAGATTTACATTAAGATCTCTTAAGGTGCCATTTGTGTTAAAAACATAGTCATGATTATAGTAAGAATGATGAAACTAGGTAACTCACACTGCCATCATGAGTCTGGGATCAAGTCCTCTGCCTGGGAGAGGGCACCACTCAATGATATTAACAAGACCTGTGTGCATCAAAGAGTGTAGAGTGACCCATGTTCCCCCAGACCGTCCTACAATCCTAACCAGCTCTGAGCGGCTGGCACACAGGAGCAACTGTCCAGTGGGGTCCCATTTAAGAGACATTAAGCCCTCCTGAACAATAACAGATTGTCACTTAGAGAGAAGAATGAATATTATCACATTTCATTTCAAAGTAAAAGTAAAATTTGCACACAAACCGAGTAAACAGTCAATACTTCAGGCTGGTCATCTTCATCAGTGTCAATGGAGCTCAAAAGGATCTTTCCATCAGGATATCCCACTGCAAATGGTCTATCCCCACTATGCCAGGCTAGACATTGGGGAGCTGACAAAGCCAAGGACAAGAATGAAAGGGCTTCCACTGATATAGTTTTTCTTTTTTTGTGTGTCATTACAATATTGACCAGTACCTTCTTTCCGGTAGCAGTGCTTAAGTTCAGTGCTTTGCACATACAAATCTATTTCCTGCATTGTGACCTGCATCCAGCAGAGCGAACCATCAAGCCTTCCAACCAGAAGATAAGCAGTAGGCCTGCTGTCATAGCCTGGTTGTTCAAGACCCCACAGGCTGAGTGACTGTGCCCAACAAAGGGCTGTGACCCGAGACAACTGGGCTTCCACATGACAGTGAGAGCCTGCAGAGGATATCAACCAGAAAGTTTAAGTAAGTAAATCATCATTAGGGTACTCAGTCATTTTTTGGATAGCATACCCTTAATGTACATGATACTTATTAGTTTGTTCTCTGGAGTTGCCAAAAAATCTCCCCCAGTGCTCCAATATACAGAAGCCATTTGCTGGCATCTGCCAGGTCTTTCTGTGCTTGACCAGTCTGTCCTGCTGTAAAAACAGAATACAAATCAAACAAACCAAAAAAATACACACACATACAAACACAATAAACATGTTGTTTTCAAAGTAGGAGAGAGTGTAAGGCTTAAAATGTGCAAAGATTAAAAAGTTATATGATGTTATTTTACAAAGATGACAAAAAACACCTTGTTACGGCTACAGGCCTCTAGCTCCTCCTGTAGCCATATACAGTGGTACCTCACCTTACGAATGACCCAACAAACGAAAATTTCAAGTTACGAAACGCCTTCACTGTAAATTTTTGTCTCTAGATACGAAAGAAAATTCTAGACCTCCTCTAGACCTGACCAAGTCTAGAGCAGGTCTAGAGGAGTCGCAGTGGTCTGGGCTAAACCAGGACTAAACCTGGACTAAACCAGGAGGAGCCGCGGTGGTCTAGACCTCCTCTAGACCTGACCAGGTCAGGTCTTGCATGGGTCTCGTTCATGCGTTCATGCGCTCAGACTGCGTGCGGTCCTCCTCGCTGCTCCCCTCAGCTGTGACTCGAAACGAAACCAGGAAATAGACCGCGCGCGGCGCTTTAATCCACCTGGTCTAGTCCTGGTTTAGTCCAGGTTTAGTCCTGGTTTAGTCCTGGTCTAGACCTGCTGGCAGCCCAGCGCCGGGTCATGCTGCGCTATCACACATGTCGGCGCGCAGTTTTCTCCCCCCACACTTCACTATTAATAATTTTGTTGAAAATCTATGAAAGTTTGAGTGTTTAAACGAGAGACAAATGTGAGAAAAGTTTAAATCCAGTTTGAGAAATCAATCAGGACGCAGAACACAATGTTACACTATAAAAAAAGTTACACTATAAAAAAAAAAAAAACTTGGATCGGGGCCTTGGAACGAATCAGGCTTTTTCCATTGAAATAGCTACTCAACTTACGAATTTTTCACGTTACGAAACCACTTCTGGAACAAATTAATTTCGTAAGGTGAGGTACCACTGTATGTTTAAGTCCCTGCTGCTGATCCCTGTTTGTACATGTAAGCCTCCATCTGACAGACCTCCACTGCGATTGGTGCATTCCCTTCAAGCTGGCACCTGGCATCGGCCTAGAGCCTGACCAATCCCAGGCCTTCACCTGCAGCTGCCACACCTTAAAAGGACCTGTCACTCCAGGTTGTTCTTCTGTCTGTGAACTGCACACTTTTGTTGTGTCTCTTGAGTAGCTTTTGGTATCTTTGTGATTGAGACACTAGTAGTCCTTTGTAACTTAGAAGAGACTGGCTTGTTCTGTTGTTTTGTGTTAATATATTTTGTACAATATTCTGTCACTTTTGGTTATACCTGTAAACAACAACTGTTAAGAGCCTCTTCTTGTTACTTATTGTAAACATTCTCTTTTTGTTAGCTTTACCTTTACATTCCTTTTAAATAAATTATAACCTTAGTTTTACCATTTTACATCTTGGTTCTTTTGTTACTTCCCCCATCCCTAGCATAGCTGCGCTGTAACATACCTTGCAACACAGGAGAAGGTGTTTTGTAACTCCACAACGTTTGCTCTGATATTCCATAATTGCACCACTTTGTCCTGAGAGCAGGTAGCCAAGATACTCTGGTGAATGTTCCAAGAACAACTCACCACCTAAAAATTAAAATGCAAGCTTACAAAGTATAAATGAAGTGTCAAGTTAGACTTAAAGCAAAAAGTGATTAAATAGTAAAGCAGTAATAGAAATAATATACAGAGGTCAACAATATAAAACCTTATTGTAATGCCCTTCAAGACGTTTCAGAGGGCATTTCCTCAAATCTCCAGTCAGATCACTGTATGTCTGGGGCCGGGGGAGGCTCTCTCTGCTAGCTGCAGCCAGCGCCTGTACCAGCTGCTGAGCTGCCCACTGTCGGTGTGTGTTGGTGAGACGAGCAGACAAGACACATGCTGCCAGTGCATTTGACAACTCCAGAGGACCTACTCTGACCAGATGAGGTAGAGGAGATGAAGGCAGGGATGAGGAAGACCCCTCCTGTCTTACATCTGCTGTAAAGTACAAATACATAAAACACATTTATAATTTATAAAATGCTATTACATATATTTTTGTAAGGTGCTCTTACCATTAGCCTCACATTCAAATCGCTCTTGGCTATAGCACTGAATGCCCTTTTCTGTGAGCAGAGACACCAGACTTTGTGTGACAAGGAAAGTGGAAGATCTTGGGTCATTATAGTCTTTCTGTTGACTACACTGGCCCATTGCAGTTGTATTTATACAAAGCCTTTGTTGAGGGTCACTAATTGCTCCAATATTCACTCCAGTAGCTGCAGCCATTAATTCCTATAGACAGAAACAGTCTTTCTTTAAGATGGCAAATGTGGCTAGTTTGCTTACAAGTGTAACAAAAATAGTCTTACACGAGTGCATATCTCTACGAGCTGTCTGTATGCCATTGGGCTGTGAGACACAACACTGCCAATAGCGGTGGTGAGGAAGCTGAGGCAGGAGGGGCTGCTGCGCACAGGCTGCATCATTTTCATAGTGGCCTGTTTATCAACACATGTGTGAGCCCTTCCTCCAGCCGTAAGTACCATCAACCGCACCAGCACACGAATGTCTGCCAGTCCCAAAGACTCTAGTCCATTCGACTGGCTTCCCACCGTGACACTGAGCACAAGGAAAAATAATTTGAATAATGTGAAAAAAAAAAAATATATATATATATAACATATTATTATTACATATATAAACACATTGCTTATAAATCTACAAAATTATGTGCCAAATATTAATAAAGAATGCACCTTGAGGCAGCCTGAGACAGAGCTCTCATCACCATGCTGTATGCGAGCAGGATCTGGGCAGTGGAGGTGACTCGTCTTAGTGCCTTCAGTCTGTCCTGAGAATCCCTCAGGGACATAGCCTGCTGTCCAAGACTCAGACAGTTTTTCTGCTCTTGAGCAGAACCTGTTAGAAAATGTACACATGCTAGCAGTTTTTTGCCCAGTTTACTAAAAATAGTGGTTCGATTTTAAGTGCTTGGCTATAGTCAGTTTAATATCCTATAAACATACTTTTTGCTCCCACAGCTTTTGCAGAACCAGCAGAGTTGTAAACGAGGGCTCCAAGTGGGTCTGGCTCAGAGAAGTCAATGGGGTCTGGTACCAGCTTCTTTTCATTTAACCCCAAGGGTCTCAGCAGGAGCCCAAAGTCCTCCAGGCCAGTCAGTTTATCTGACACACAGTCTGGGTGACTGAGATCCCAATCATCTTCATTTGACCACACAAAAAAACATTACTGTTTTTAGCCAATTTAACAGACTGTTTTTAGTTAAAATATTACATACCATCTGATGTGACATCAAACTGACCAGTGAGATCAGAGGTGACACCTTTATTCCTGAAGCAAAAACAAAAGCTATAGGCAACTACATTCATGTCCTGTACATTTTAAAGTACTGAAATATTACCTTTCATGTTTGGAATTTGCTTCATTAATATTTGCAGCCAAATATTTTTCTCTACATGAGCTGCAAAGCAAGTAGAAGGGAAAATTGGAGCCGCACTCGCCTTTGAACCAGACATCTACATAGGCCCCTGTGCTGTCATAGCCTTTACGTGCAGCACTCTGTCCACATCCTGGATGTCGTCTCTTTATGTGGTTGTTAAACTGAAGCGTCAGTGTATTACACAGCTCACACTTGACCATTTGACTGTGTTCTTCACCAGCCTAAAAATAATAATGTAATATTTATTAAAACACCTTGCTAAGAATTGACTATTTAAAAGTACCTCAACTATCTGGAGAGCATCTCGCTCTAAATTGAAAAATGAAGAGGTAAGCAAATCTTCATAAGATTCTTCATCATAAGGATCTTCCATGAAGTCCAACTCGGACTCCTCTTCAGTGGCGTAGGGATGGAACTCCATCTGCTCTGCCCATTCAGTAGATCCTGTCTGAGGTTGGTACAGTTGTGGCAGGGGACTAGTTAATGGCATATCTGAAAATAAATGTATTCAAAATGTATTTCAATTAATTAATTCACTGTATGAATATTAACATATTATGATGATACTGAAACTGAAACAAACCTGCTCTTCGAAATGAGGTTCTCTGAGTTGGTCCTGAGCGGCGCCTCCGTGCTGGAGGGGGGCGGTTTCTGGTTAAGTGAACATCTAAAACATTCTCTCTTTCTATCCAATCAAGCCCAGGCAATAGACTGAAAAGAAAAAAATATATATTAATATCTATCTTTAATAATTTCACAGCAGAAAAAATTAATGTGCAATGTAAAAAAAATGAATGAAGAATGTGAGTTTATTATACTATTTTTGTGATTTCAACTGTAACAGATGCCAAACAATACCTTTCATTTGTCTGACTGGTGGGTCGTTCAGGACACTGCACAGTCTCTGGTCCATCTGGAGATGGTGTGTCTGGCACCCTCTCTGGATGAGGTGAATGGGCAGCTTGCCGTTCCTCAGTCAAGGGGTGCTCAATCATCCAGCTGGCCAACACCTCAATGGTCTGAGAGTCAAAGTCACCTGATAAATCTGATAAAATATATCTTTATTAATCCTGAAGGAAATTATTGCGTCAAAGGAGCAGAAAAAGTAAAAAGTATCCTTTTATGGATTTATGTATGTGCTTTTGTATACTTAAAAGCTCAGTCCAAATCAACATCAGATACTGTATGCCAGTATTTCCCAACCAGGGGTACGGAGCACACTGCAGGGGGTACGTGGCAGTGTCGCTGCCAGGCGCAGGGGGAGATTGTCTGTCTCTGCTCTTCTCTCTGGGTCAGGGGCCAAACCGGGACACTTCCTGGTCGTGCAATAAATAGCGCATAGTGGCGCTAGTCAATGCAATCGGACCATATGGGGGGTTATTTAAGTAATTTCGTTATTATGTTGACTTACAAATGTTTTATTATAATGGGTACAGTTTGGCATTGGTTTCAACCTTAAAACCCCACTGTGTTAATTGGTTAGACCAAGTTAACCCGTATACTTATATACTTTTGGAGAATTATCAATACACTGCTGTAAGCTATGGGCCCCATATACAAGTCAAGTCCAGCTTCAGGGGTGTCCCATTTACAAAATGTATTTTCTAAATTATGGTTAATATTTTTACTGTATGACATTTTGCAATTGTAATAAATAAAGAAAAAAAGAAATATACTACATTAATTAATTAATTATTTAATTAATTAATTAATTATCTAGACTGTAGATGACATGGAGGAAAATGTAATTTGAAATAATTGTCATTGTCCCCTCCTGTGTAAGGGAGAGGGCTGATGGCCACAGGTAGGTAGAACATAGAATGGCGCTCCATTCTGATAAAGGTCAGACCAAGTCTCCTGCTGAAGGTTTGGTAGGAGAACAGGCTTTTATGTTGAGGGTGGATGACAGAAACAACATGGACATTTAAAAAATGTAAATTTGTAAATGTGATTTTGACCAATCCTTTGTAAAATCATGCAACAACATTTGGATCAGGGTTTGTAAAAATTGTGTGTGGAAAAAGATCAAACTCAAATTATGTTTAAATGAAGCCTATAAAACACAGTATTCATACATATCACTATACAGAGCAGTACCTGCTGCCTCCATCGCCCAGTAGATATGCCTCAAAGAGAATCCCATTTCTAGTAAACGGCTGGTGACAAAGGTTTGTGTCCGTTCTGAAAAAGAAAATTACAGAGGGGAAAAACTATAAGGACAAATTGTACATTTAAAAAATGGAACACAAACAGTGTGTTAGCGTAGGTGTGTGGGCATTTTTAATCTGTAACCAGTTCTAGCTTACTGTGAAAAAATTACTAAAAGACATTCATTCATTCATAATTCACCATGATAATTTTTTTTACACATTTTTTGAATCAGGTTCATGATGCCATGCACAATTTATTAAAACTTCTTATCAATTTGTTATGTCAAAAACTGTCCACACTTTATAAAGACTTACCCAGACTGCATCTGGCCTGAGTACTAGACGGGCCAGGCTCCATGAAGCTAGTTTGTTGCTCTGTGAAAGCATCACACGAAGCAGAGCTTGCCAAGCTGAAGCAGGGGTGCAGCATGGGGGAAGAGCTAACCAGGCCAGTGAGAGTAGGGAACCGTGTAAGCACCATGTGTCTGAAGTAAGTGAAAATGCATTAGAATGACAAGACATCCACACACTGCTATATACCTGCCAAATATGTATTATTTGTCATATCTTTCCAATTCTGCCTAAGGTTTATTATTAAACACAGTTTGAGTTGGCTTGTAGGATGCAACATTCAGAATTACTAAGCGTAATACTTTTTTCATGGGTCTGGTTAGAAGAACAACTTTAGAAAAGCCTTAGTCAAGAGCAGTGCAAGCTTCAATCTTAGATTTTTATCATCCTCACCTACTTCCTGAAGATTTGAATTAACACTGTTGTAAAAAGACACAGTGCAGCATTCATTTTTTTTCTTTGCTTCTCATATTCTAGATTAGATTTGTTCAAATAATGTTTAGTTTACTGGTAAAGTACTACTTACTGGAGAAGGCTGATAGGAAGGAAAGGGTTGAAATTGTCCAGACCATCCGAGTGCAAGCTCATGGGAAGAGACGTAGCCAAATCAGTGTTAGATGATGAAACCGAGGCTCTGTTCGACTGACCAAATATAGCCTCTGACCCTGCACTGTACAAGGAGACTGAACTGGATGACTTGGAAATGGGGAGAGAGGACATAGTGTGGCCAGAATCTGCAAATGCAAGCAAAATTGTTACTTATATCTCTGTATATAAAATAGAACCTTTGTTAATGATTTAATACCTTTGACATCACCACCCAGGCTATTGAGTGCTCCTTTGTAGATCATAATTTGAGCCCTCTCTAGATCTGAGAGGGACACCCTCTGTTTAATGGGGCATGGTCGAACTGCCCATTTCACCATACTCTGAACCACATATTGCATCACTGAGCGCAGTTCAACACTTTCATCCCATTGTTTGTTTGGAGTCTTGGGCTGATCAAGATTAGAAACAGAGGCTTCTTTTTTAGCCGCAAGCAGCAAGTCAGACAGCTTTTCACAGCTGAACATGACATTGAGGCTCTTCAACGCTGCAGTGAGGAGATATGACACTTTGACTGCTCTCATCTCTTGAGGAAAGGCATCACCTCTTGGTGATTGGGAATGGGAAAACAAATCCTGGTATTCCTCTGTCTTATTGACGACATCATTGGTTGGGGAAGGAAAAGGGTCACACTGAAATTGTTGCTCCACTTTTTCCTCATTTGTCTGCCAAATATCATCTTCTTCCATTTCTTCATCTAAACGACACTGCGTTTCACTTTCTGAAAACTTCTTTGGAGAGACTGGTACAGTTCCTAGCCATCCATGCTCTTCGAGCACACCCATGAGATATACAAGATCTAATAACACCAGTGGCTTGAGGCCTCCAAGTCGAGTGACATCACAGCAGGTTGTGTGGCACGGCTCCAGTGAGACCATGGGTGTGTCGCTAGGTGACCAAGAATTAATGTAGCTTAGTTATTGAAAGGGATGACAAGCCACATATACATTTTGGAGACATCAGGAAAGATGTGAAAGTTTTCAATGGATTTAAGGTCGAAGAAGAGGAAGAAAGACAAAAACAGAAAACAGTAAATCATAAAAAACAACAAGACAGATAAGACAAAAAGAAAGGAAGAATCAAAACATGACAAATGTAAGAATCTTTCTATGAACGTTAATGGGAAATTATCAGCTGATAATTAATATGTAGGATGTGGTGTTGGTTAAATTACCTAACTGAAAGATCTCCTTCTTCCCACTGTAGTTTACAGAGTGTGCTTCCCTCTTTGAGGATGCCCAGCACAATCGCTTTGCGCCCACTGGGCCTGTGTCTACACACACCTCCTGCTCGAAGTCCACTATCTACTCCTCCAATCATCGCCAGCACAGGCCACACTTCAGTGCAAAGAGCTGTGAGCTTGGCTTCGGACAGAAAACCACCTTGCGGCAGCCGTTCACTTGTGTCATCACACAACACATCTTTTTCATCTTCTTTTCTGTTTTCAAGTCTCTGAACTGCAAAACATTAATACCATTGACATTAATAAATATTTCTAATTCTAATTAGTTTTCAATTTACCACTATACTGATATTTTATCAACATTCACTTTAGATATTTAACATGAAAGTGACAACAATTCCACCCATGTTTAGACTTCTCTGACCTTGTCCAAAATCTTTATCTTTTAGCAATTCACTGATGAGCTCCAGCTGGGTATGGATATGCTGATTAATGTTTGAGGCCCAATGATCATACTGATGGAGCTTATGGAGAAGCTGTAAAGTGGACTCAAGAAGAACTGTAGTCTGGGGACTGCAGAGTGGTTCTCCTGGGAGTAAATTACTTGGTACACCTCGCATCTGAAGATCATGCAGAGACACCTGTAAAAATATCATTCAGTAATAGTCTTTATACTATTTGTTTGGCAATCAAAGACAAAAGTGAATCTTTACCTTCTCTCCAGGATTACTGCTATAGAATAAAACACAGGGATACAGTTCAGAGGCTGACACACCTTCAAATGCCAGCTTTGGGTCCTACCAAAAATACACAGTGCAAATACAGTGTTGATACAAGATGAGTCTATCATCTTGCAATTATAGGGGCTTGCTTGGACAAACCTTGTCGTTTTTAGCAAATGATATAGTGTGTGCTTCCATATCTAAGATACAGGTTATGGTGTCCCCCTGGGTGAAGGAGGGAAGACTACGGACCAATTCACCTCCATGGTACAAGTTTCCACTATAAGCCCTATACAGCCACATGTCAGTGGTGGTATGATGATTATAATCTCTGACTGGCCAGCGTGAGACACCAATGCATGTGCCCTCATTGCCTCTGTTTTCTTTGGTGATGTGAAACTAAGGAAGGAATTAGAAACATATTACTATTAACAAATTTGCATGTGTTAATCTTCCCTTTACAAAGTGTTCTTACCTTCCATATAAAACAGCCTGATGTGATAGCAGTTGTTGCCAAACCATAGCCTTTCCCACCTGAGCCATGGGAGAGAATGTTTCCACTCTCTAAAGTGCAACATATAAGCTTGTGTGGATCAAATGAAAACTCCCCAATTGCAATACATTCCTCAAGACCACCAGGATTCTGTGAAAGGTGATTATAGAAGAGAAGTATTAGGTGGAAACATAAAATAACATTAAAGCATGAACGATATTGTTTTCCGCTTTGTGGAACTTAAGCTTTCTTTACCCTGGTACTTGTATCAACTGTCTCCCCATGCTTTCTTTCAGTCAATGGCTCTTCCCACATGTAAACAGATAAGAGCTGAAAGAGTTCCTTAACAATCTGAGAGGGAAAAAAAGATATAAAGTTATAAACTGTGACACGTATAGTAGTAGGCTTTTATGTAGCCAAAACAATACAAACATACCTTTTGAAGTTGATCTGGTTCAGAACAAGCAGGTAATATTTTTTCTAAAATGTGAAATGCCAAAAGCTGTGTCCGTAGGCTGTGAAAGCATGAAGAACCTGAAAAGGTATTATGCACCAGACAAAGTAAGTCAAGATGCATGATAAAGTCACTGTTTACTAAGATTCTGAAATATTACCTAAAGAACTCTTGTGTGATATAATAGCTATAAGTGGCTCAACCCATTTTTCAAACTTAGAGAGTCTTTTCATAACCCTCAATGAAAGGACGCGCCTCAAAAATACCAGAAAATCAGCAAGTTGGGATTCAACCACTTTACTGCTTTCCATTCCTAAAAAAAAAGACACATAGTTTTCATCACTGTAAATCAAAAGTCAATCTGTAATGAATAAAAATATTTTGTCACCAGTTTTCTCTGCACCAAAGATACTGGAGTTGAGATCTTGTCTGTCAACAGTCTCTTTCTCTATTGGCTGTAGTTGTTGCAAAGTTAACAGGATATTTTGAAGCTGTTCACACATTACTTCCATGAGCTCAATTGAAATCTCTATTGGTAAAGAGTCTTCACAGGAGCTGCAGAAAAACATAATAAGTACAAAATGACATAATCTTCATTTTTGTTTTACAAAATATTATATCAAACCATGAAAAATAATTACACACCCTCACCTTGCAGCTACTGTTAAAATCTGTAGCAAGCGTGCACAAGCCAATTGAACTGCCCCATTGAGCAGAGCATGTGCTGATGCTGATGCAGCAAACCAGCCCTGGTTCACCAGATAACAGCTGTTGTTGGTAAGCAACGACAGAACTTCAAGGAGGCCACACTTGATGACAAGCACCAGGTCAACAGGCTGGTAGCAGAAATTCATTGCGAACATTGAAGCCAGCAGTAGGTGCTGACAAGAACCTGCAAAAAGAGCAGATAAATAAATAAATAAAAAATATTTATGTATGTATGTATGTATGTATGTATGTATGTATGTATGTATGTATGTATGTATGTATGTATGTATGTATGTATGTATGTATATATATGTATGTATGTATGTATGTGTTAATCTTAGTATTTAAACAATATCCTAACCTGGATTTTCTTTTTCCAGTAAAACTCTTTGTCTGAGACAGCACACCACCTGTTGGTAAAAAGTGTGGGCTGCAGATTGTAGCTCTCTTTGTGTATGTATGGAAGCTGAATGTGTACCAGCCTAGATTAGAAAATAACAGATTAATAATTATATACTCACAGTTGTGAAAGAAAAAAACATTGTTAACATATGTTAATATTCATTTTAGAGCTATAAGTACCATATAATGTTGTGTTTCATAATCTGCCCCAGTGTGAAATCTGATAATCTGTGTTCCCAAACCAAAGCAGCCACAGAGGAACTGTAACTGAACAGACTGCAGCAATGCAGTGGAGGATGCAAAACTGTTGCCTTTTTCCTCCATTTTAGACAAGAAAGATGACATCTGACAAAGTGCTTCAAGTCGCATCTGACAACAAAAAAGCAGAACAAAGTTAGATTTTTGGTTATTAAAATGTGGCACATGAAAATATTATCTACCTCAGCCCTTTGCTGTTGCTGCAGTATAGCACATGTTATGGCCTTAGGGTCTGCCTGAGCACAAGGCTGTTCACTGTACCATGTGGAGGATGATTCAGGCATGCGGACCAGACTTCCACAAACAAATTCAAAAACCTGATTAACAATATAAGATGTATTGCTGCCATCATGAGACAGTGATGTGGCTGGACCAATACACTGCTTCAAGCGATCCCATGCTTCTTTCATCACTCCAAGAGAACACAGAGGAAGACCTGAAAACCATAAAAGTAATTTAATAAATGAAAAAGAATTCTCAGTAAGTAAAAACAAAAAAATCGTACAATTATAATTTACAATTATAATTAAATATAAACTACTTCTCACCGATTGACTTTTTGAAACATAGAGGTGTGTTTTTTATTTGACCAGTCTGAAAACAATGAAAATGTATTAGAAGCAAAGAGAAAATAACACTGCAAAATACTAAGCAAAATGTCTCACATATTTTTGACCGTCAGTGAACAGCAGGGAGTCAGCCAAGGTGTTTCTGAAATGAAAAAACATTGGTATGAGACAAAACTATAGTGCTGCCATTACAACTTCAAACACTTCCAAACTGACCTTGTTGCAGTGGCTGCAGTAGGACTAGTTTCCCTTTCTGTGGGTTCCACCCATGCCGCCTTTACACCCAGCAAAAGAAAGAGGCAGCGGGACACCACCAGATGGCACGCAGCAGGATAAGACAAGCTCTGCTCTGATGCTTGTTGTTTGTCCGACTGCTGCTTGAGATCAGACTCAAGCACTGGGCTGCCAGGGCTCTCCACACTGCCTGGGAGGTTAGACGTGCCGAAGGACTCATACACTGTCACATTCTGTTGTACATGCATTGCTTCACGAGTGGCCATGAAGGATTCCAACACTTCTACAAAAGCCAAGCAACACAATATATTTTTGCTATATATACCAAGAATGCTGTTGAACAGTGAAGCTTCCTACCCGACAGGTACATGCGGTTACCACACGGGTCTTCTCCTGCCACCTCCTCCTCATTGTGGTTTGCTGGAACCTGCACCTCAACGCAGTGAGCAGACTGCTGCTCCACATTCTTTGTTGCATCTTCTGAAGATATGCCTGTTATTTCTGCATTGGCCTCAACACTCTGAGAAGACTGGGGTGTTTGGTTTAATTGGTTTAACAAAGCGGATTATAAGTTAACATCACATAATTTTAATGATCAAAATCCTTATTTTGACAATTAGACAGAATTTGATCATATATGACATATGAAATTAATTACCAGTTTGATTGAAGAAATCACTTGTGAGGTCATTGGAACATTTTTATAAGCCAACAAAGCACTTCTGACTTTATACACAGTTTCGTAGACATCCATCAGCTGTTCACAAATGTCACATCTGTGTGTGCAAAAATTTTCACTTTAATCCTCTGACATGGCTTGTTTGTTTTAAATATTTATTGCTAATCAACACACACACTTTAACCATCACATCAGATCAATATCTTCAGCAGCTTCCAAAGTATAGTAATCAGATTTAGAGACATTTGCATTTCTCTAACAGCTTAGATTACTGAAATAGCCTTTCTAAACAGCTGCACACCCAGAATGACTATGTGAAGGATTTTATCAGCACATTTACATTATATGCATGTACAAATGGTTCCCAGCCAAAGATTTAAATATGTCCCATAAGATATGACTTGCTAGAAAATGCAAAAAATGTATCACTGACCCGTTTTTCCAGTATGCTTTTTCCTGTGTCCCTGTGTGCTTGAGAAGTACAGCCAGACTGCATCTACAAACAGTTTGAAGTAAGGAGTCTCCAGCAAATCCTCCACTTTCCCACTCTAAATAAAAATAAAACATAATTTTAACAACTTCTTTACAAAAATTAAAAGAAACCCGGACACATCAAAATTGATTTAATTGATGTTGTCAATTTTTACTGAAGATATTGAAAACACAGAGGGGCAAGTCCATTCTAATGATTTTAGAATCAATTCAAATCTCGTCAAAATCAGGCAAGGGAAAGGGGTCAGCAGCCTCTACTCATGAAACAGTTCTGTTTTGTGGTTTAGTTCACTGTTGCCCCTCTAATGGACCTTGTTGTTTATTGATTTATCACCAGTGTTTACTTATTATTTGTGAGGAGTCTTAATAAATTCCATGAAATGTCTATGAACTGAAAAAGAACCATTTACCTCTGCTGTGAGCATACTCTTCTAAATTCTGCCAGAGGGTCAGAGCTGCCCCTTTGTTAGATCCCAGGGCCAGCTCCAGTAAAGTCCTAGTTTCTTCACTCAAAGTGAACTCAGTTAGCCTGGTTTCACTGGACCCAAGTAGGACCTCTTCAGTAAGCCATACCATGCTGGAGTCTATATATAGAAAATAATTAACATTTTAAATCTTTATTAAATTTGTCCACTGTCCACATATATAAAACAAGTAACAACTTCCTACCTAGACGTTCAAAGTCTGTCTCAAGTCCATTGCGCAGTAAGATATTTGCGAGCCAAGCCTCTGATTCTTTCTCCTGCTGTGAGGTAGGTGGGCCCAGCAGCATCCCACCAAGACACCGGCCAACGGCCAATGCAACTGATCTTTCCAAGTCTAACAGCCAAACCCACATACACTCCTCTTCATTCTGTAATGTGTTTTTTCCTGTACAAATCCAAGTCTAAGAACCATTACTTTATTTCACCTTACATTACAAAGACAAAACACATATATTTTACCTAGGTTTGAGCTTTGACAATCCAGTTTGAGCTCTTGTTCCTCTTGTTGGGTTGTTTCTGGCAGCACTTTGGTAAAATTGTTAAGACTCTCTAGTAATGCCAACAGCTGGCTCAGGAGAGGTTGTACTGTACTTAAAGGAAGCAGCAGCAGGGAGTACATAACCTGGCACAGCAGACTACCAGACACAGAGTTGAAGAGCACCACTGGAATAAATAAAACAAATATTAGATTTTACTATAGCTTATAAATATATACAAAAAGTTAACTCACTATGGAGCTTTTCCATAATTTGCTTGTCCATCAAGCTTTGTTTTATAAGTTTAGTTGACCTCCTTAGTGTCTCAGCAGCACAAGGCAGCAGAAGATATAGATGCTCACACAGTAAAGTCACACTGCTATCATCCTGAATATGAGAAAAGTATTAGTACTAGTTATCAATAACAGTAAAACAGATATTCATCCCTTAGAAAAAATAAATGGAAGAACCTCAGGGGATGAGAGAACACAGCAATGAGCAAGCAGGTGTTTTTGAAGTCCTGATAGCAGTTGGTGAAAATGTGATGGAGGATCGGTCTGGTCATGACTTTCAGACGATAACTGTTTGTCACTGTTTTTCTCCAATTCACCAAATGCACGTTCCTACAAGACATTGTGATAATGGCAAAACATCTACATCCATTAAACTGCCAAAAGAATGTACAGGAAGGTCATTTGCAAAGTTATCTACCGTGTAAAATCCAATACTGAGAAGCAAAGTCCTGAGTAAGACTTCTGCCATGTGTAAGGGGTCATAGCGATCACTAGCACTAGACACAGAAAAGGGCTGGGCTGACGAGACAGATGCCAGAGGAAGTCCAAGGCCATTCACCTCCCCAAAACTGCTGTACCCAAGTAAAGAAGCTATGTGGTTTTGGTCCTGAAGGCTGCTGAGAACCATGTCTAGCTGAAGACGCTACAGACAAAAATATGTGATGCATTCAATGTGTACAATAAAAAAAACATGCACAAAGCATCACCAACCTGTCCTTTAGAGAGATTGTTCAAACTATGTGGGCCTTGGGGAAGAAGAGATAGCAGAAGCTCTGTTCTTTCTCTCACTGGAGGTAGCAGCAAAGATGCCCCGATGGAAAGTGTATTCAGGACAGCCTATTGACAAACAGAAAAAGACAAACTGTATAATGGGGAATATATAATCTATGTTTTAGTTTGGTCAAGTCTCAGTTTTCACCTGCTGTATCTCATCTGGCATATTGGTATCTATGAGTCTGAACAGAAGGTTACGGAGAGGCCTGCTCTGTGCTCCCAAAACAATTGCACCAGTGCCACCCGCATGTGCCAAGGACAAGTGGATAGACAACAGCTTCATGCACAATAAAAGGAATTGATGATGATCTCTGAGTATACAAAGAGACCAAGAGAAGTGGGTTAATGATTAGAACAAAGGAAGGGGTTAGTAAATATGTTATGATTGATGCAGAACTTTTTAACAATTACTATACGAGTCCGGAAAAAGAAACATACGTTTTAGATAAGAAAGGAGCGGGTGGTGTATCATTCTCAATGCCATCACAGTAATTTTCCAAGAAGTTGCGCAAATAAACAAATGTACTCTCTTCTAGATCCACACAAAAGGGTCTATGCCAAGCCACCAACTGCCTGGGAAAAGAATACAGTATGATGGAAGATGTTTAGACAAATAGGGTAAGGTCATTATATGAAGAAGAAATACCTGTCTGTTGGTACTGCTGTCCATGCCAAGCTATGTGAGGTCCCAGCTGTTATCTGCTGTATTGACACCCCCTCCAAACCAAGCACCTTCTTGGGTTTGGTAATAGGTGTGGAAGTATGCCCTTGTCCACACTGGCCCATTGTGTTGTTTCCCCATGCATAGACTTCATTTTCTGAAGACATAAAGTTACATTAGAATCACTCAATTCAGCATAATATATCTATGGTGTGTTTTTACCATGGGAAAGTGCAAGGCAGTGACTATCTCCACAGGAGATATCGATAATTTTGGTGATACTCAAGTCCTCTATGAACCTGGGACGCAGAGAGGTTGTTTCAGAGGAACCACATCCTAGGCATGAGCCACATCCCCAGGCAAACACCTTAATAAATAGAAAAAGAGATCGATCAAATACAAAAATCAAGCTATGAGAATTATTACTTTCAGTATTAGATGAGAAGAACGGAAGTCAATTTAACTTTCTTACACACACGTATAGATATTTATATTTGCATGCGTCATGTACCCCCCATACTGGTACATAACCCACATGACAAGCCTCACCTGTCCAGCAGAGGTAAGGGCTAGAGATGACTGGCTTCCTGCACACACTTTTCTGATGATAAAACCTTGCAGGGCTTCTATGACCTTGGGTCGATACACCCGGTTGGTGTCACCATGACCTAGTTTACCTGCAACAGTGAGACGTTTTATGAGAACATAACTGTACTGCTGTAGTTATATGTTCCTAGTCTATACCATTGTCCCCTCCTCCAAATGACCACACAGTGCGTCCATCTTGTGCCACTGCAATGGTGTGAGAGCTGCCACAGGTTACTTGGCCCACACTGCTGATATCCTTTACCAAAGTTGGAATATTTCGGCTTTGACTGTCACCATGACCTGGACAGAGAAATGCTGCTAACATGCTATTCCATTTTCTATGTATGTAATCAATGAGAAGCTTAATGTCACACCTAGTCTACCAAAATCCCCTTCTCCCCAAGTATAAAGCTCTCCATCACTGGTCACAGCAGCACTGTGTCTGTAACCAGCAGACACGCAGACCACCACCTGGTATACATGAAAATAAATTGCAATATCATCTTTATCTCTGTATATTTATAAATTACATACATAAAAAATGTCTACCTTGCCGACCAGCGGCCCTTGAATAATTTTTGGATATTTCTGTGTTGCACTGTTTCCATGACCTAGTTTTCCGTACTCTCCATCACCCCAGCTGAAGACCTGAAAGAGAAAGAAAATGAATATACATTTTATATATTTGAACTTACTTCAATATCTAATACTACATACACTCAACAAAAATATAAACGCAACACTTTTGTTTTTGCTCCCATTTTTCATGAGATGGACTTAAAGGGACGGTGTGTAAGATTTTTACCCGTTAATTACTGAAATTGAAGATACCCATTCAAAAATACATTATTTTCCAAGCCTTTTCACTTCCATCATGAAATCAAAGTATTCTTTTGGACTTAGATATAGTCACATAAAAGGGGGATCTTCCCCATGCAGAGGCAGCCATTTTGAATACGAGAGCCGCAGAAGGACATTTGGGCTCCGCCTTCGGCAAGGCTCTTGGTTTTGGGTAAACAACACAAGCATGCTGCCGGATCAGACGTCGTAATGGATCTAACACGTGTTTTGGACTAAATTGTTTTACTGGATTTTATTCGCTGGATCCTTGCGGACAAATTGAGAGCAAGTTTATGGTGAAATACAGAGTTTGACCTGTGCAAAGCATTCTAAGGTAAGCTAACCTCGTTTTGTGCGTTTCCCTATAAAAGCCCCATGTGCTCGGGGAGTGTTTGTTGTGCAGGGAAATGAATTGCATAGTCAAAAAGAGGAGACTGTAAGGTTTCATTTGATGTGTAGAGTGTCATGGTACATGATCGGGAATGTGTGTTTTCATGAGAAAAGAAAAAAATATATATATATATTTTTTTTTATTTATACAGTAGCAGCGCGTGGCTCGTGCGTGGGTACGAGAGCTGTCCGCGTTACGGCGCGCCCGGGTGACTCTCGAGGTCTGCCGTAGCTAAAACAGAAAGTGCAATAGCACCATCCACCTATGCGCCACAAATCCTACACACTGGGGCTTTAAAGATCTAAAATTCATTCCAGATACACAATATTACCATTTTTCTCAAACATTGTCCACAAATCTGTCTAAATGTGTGATAGTGAGCACTTCTGCTTTGCTGGGATAATCCATCCCACCTCACAGGTGCGCCACATCAAGATGCTGATCTGACATCATGATTAGTGCACAGGTGTACCTTATACTGCCCACAATAAAAGGCCACCCTGAAATGTGCAGGTTTTTTTTGCTTTATTGGGGGTCTGGGGACTCAGAACCAGTCAGTATCTGGTGTGACCACCATTTGCCTCATGCAGTGCAACACATCTTCTTCGCATAGAGTTTATCAGATTGTCAATTGTGGCCTGTGGAATGTTGGTCCACTCCTCTTCAATGGCTGTGTGAAGTTGCTGGATATTAGTGGGAGCTGGTACACGCTGTCGTATACGCCGGTCAAGCACATCCCAAACATGCTCAATGGGTGACATGTCCGGTGAGTATGCTGGCCATGCAAGAACTGGGACATTTTCAGCTTCCAAGAATTGTGTACAGATCCTTGCAACATGGGGCCGTGCATTATCTTGCTGAAACATGAGGTGATGTTCATGGATGTATGGCACAACAATGGGCCTCAGGATCTCATCACGGTATCTCTGTGCATTCAAAATGCCATCAATAAAATGCACCTGTGTTCTTCGTCCATAACAGATGCCTGCCCATACCATCAGCAAAGCGCTCACCCACACGACGCCACACACGCTGTCTGCCATCTGCCCTGAACAATGTAAACCGAGATTCATCCGTGAAGAGAACACCTCTCCAACGTGCCAGACGCCATCGAATGTGAGCATTTGCCCACTCAAGTCTGTTACGGCGACGATCTGGAGTCAGGTTAAGACCCCAATGAGGACGACGAGCATGCAGTTGAGCTTCCCTGAGACGGTTTCTGACAGTTTGTGCAGAAATTGTTTGGTTATGCAAACCAATTGTTTCAGCAGCTGTCCGAGTGGCTGGTCTCAGACGATCTTGGAGGTGAACCTGCTGGATGTGGAGGTCCTGGGCTGGTGTGGTTACACGTGGTCTGCGGTTGTGAGGCCGGTTGGATGTACTGCCATATTCTCTGAAACGCCTTTGGAGACGGCTTATGGTGGAGAAATGAACATTCAATTCACGAGCAACAGATCTGGTTGACATTCCTGCTGTCAGCATGCCAATTGCACGCTCCCTCAATGCTTGTGACATCTGTGGCATTTTTCTGTGAGACAAAACTGCACATTTCAGAGTGGCCTTTTATTGTGGGCAGTATAAGGTACACCTGTGCACTAATCATGATGTCAGATCAGCATCTTGATGTGGCACATCTGTGAGGTGGGATGGATTATCTCAGCAAAGCAGAAGTGCTCACTATCACACATTTAGACAGATTTGTGAACAATGTTTGAGAGAAATGGTAATATTGTGTATCTGGAATGAATTTTAGATCTTTAAGTCCATCTCATGAAAAATGGGAGCAAAAACAAAAGTGTTGCGTTTATATTTTTGTTGAGTGTATTACATACCTCTCCTTCTACAGTAATGGCTAAGGTGTGGCCATCAGAGCCCTTAGAAGAGGATACTTTCTTCATGTTTCTGTGGGGTTCCAACACAAGTTTCTTGGGAATAGACTGGTTGTTGGAGTCTCCCAGTCCCAATCGTCCATAACTTCCTTTTCCACATGCTTTCACTGATCCATCTTCTGACACTGAAAAGGTGCAGTACTGACCAGCTTCAATCTGCACATGATTTGAGATTTGGTTACAATGATAAATACAAAAATGCTTATGTTATTATGCTCCTACTCAAAGCCATACCATTTGCGCATCGCTGAAGCCCTGTGTGAGTTTAGGTAGCAGGATTTTCTCGAGAGTTCCTTCTGCAAGCTGATGGCTGCTGTTACTGCCCCACACATACACCATAACAGTGTCACTGTCTGTGCTCTGCATTGCATCGTTATTACAAGAGCACAGGCAGTAGGATGCCAGATTACAAACCTGTTTAAGAAAAGAAAGGTGAGCCTACACTTGGTTTTGTACTCGCATAATCAGTTAATTGCATGATTCTCACCTCCTCAAAGAGACAGAGAGCTGCTTGGGAAAGCTGACAATATCCTTCTAGATCCTTCTTTAGCACTTGAAGATTGACACAGTCACCTCGTACACCCTTTAGAGATGCAAGCTGTATTTAGAATACAACTGTTCATAGTTCATTAAAGCCTTTTTTAAAAATACAAATAGCAATGCTTAATTCAGTAGGGATGTCTATAGGGATTATTTAGTTAATTTATAACTGTGATAATTCAGATCACAAGATAATAGTAAGACCTCAAAAACAATAATTGTGATAATTTTAGAATTAAATTTAAGTCATTTCAATTCAATCTATAGTCCAAAAAAAGAAAAGCTAAATTTAAAGTTGTTTTTTTTTATCTGCTTATGTCATTAACTTTATTTTTCATAAAGTCTGATTTAATAAAGATGGCCATTAGAGGATGATGATCTATAAAGACGATGTGAATAAAAGTGAATTTGTGACATCCCTACATATCAGCAAATGCTAATGTATTTGAAAGTGGTTAATGTTACAATTAGAAATAGACATACAGAAAAGTGCCTCATCTGAAGAAGAGTTTGATGGATGACATCAAATCCCACACCGACAGACTGCTGGGAGTCACAAGCAAAGCAGGACTGTGAAGCAGCCAGTGCCACCTCCACCCACTCCAGCAGGTATCTGAGAGAGCCTCTCTGCATGGCCAGGCCCAGCAGCAACTCCAGGGAGAGCCTCCGGCCCGTTATGTCCGCACCACCTGCTCCACTACTAACAGATGTCTTCTTCAGGAAGTCACCGACCTGTGCAAGGCAGTCCAGTCCCACAGTGGGGATCTTGTTCTCATTGGCCAGAGACAGCGGGGGTAGTGAGGCCAGCACAGAGGAGGCCGTAGAGAGTACATCATTGCACAGCACTGACTCTGGGTGCACAGAGGCAGCAAACCTCCAGTTCTGCTGCAACAATGAGAACAGCAGACTCAAACCTGTTCGCACACCCATCTCTATCAAAACGTCTGTGCCCGATTTTACTTTACACATCCCGCTGGGGAGAAATGGCTCGGAGGCCAGCTCCACCTGTCCATTTTGAGGCCCATTATCTGTAGCCTGGGCATGCAGCTGTGTCCGAAATTTGTCATGATATTTACTGTGCAGTGCGTAGAAAATTCGTTGTAGAACTACAAGTCTGTGCTGAAGACCAGAGTTGTAGGAGGTTTGCGTCAGCATACGGTGTGCCAGCCATCGTTGGCTATGAAGTAGAGATGACAAATACTCTTCTTTCTCCACTGAAGCACAAGACTCACATTCAAAGTCTGGCAGTCTTGGTCCAATAAGCTCCTGAACAGGTGGGGCAAGTGTCACCACTTCCTTGTTGTGAAGCAGTTTACTGTAAAGTGCAGATGCCCCATTTCGAGTGGCTGTCTGTGTACTATCCTCAGTGGCCCAGGAACTGTTGAAATGCTCCTGCCACTTCAGCAACAAAGGGTTCTGGCCCGGCATCATGACTGGACATTATAAAGATGTGAAATATGAACCTAGAAAAGTGAGTAAATATATCACAACTATTGGAAACAAACAACATTCACTGCTACCTACATTAGTAATATATTATTAGTCCTAGATAAATATAACTGCCTGAGAAATGTCCCTAGTTGTTTTGCTAAGTGTCAGCTAAGTTCCTCCCGCACATTTCACCAGTAAATGAGCGCTATCACATCTCACATCTGTGACGCACATAAATATATTGAGCTTATGTGTATGATATGTTTCTGAACATAAAACAACAAATTGTACTATGATACATTGTACATAAAGCAGGCTAAGAGTCATATCTTCATAAGGCTGTGTCAGAATGCAGTTGTTATGGTCAAGTCTGGGCAAGGGTCAAACCTGATGCCCTGACATATGATATAGTCGCATGCAGAGGCCAATGGGGGCCACAGTTTTTTTGACTGCTCCACTTATTTGCACTGTAAATGTTCCAATTCCTTTGTCTATAATAATCCACCAAATGGCATTAAACTTTAAAGACTGTGGACAATGTAGTTTAATGCCATACAGTGGAACATTCTGGGCAAAGCATACCTGCTTGTCCCTCCATGGCTCCATGTTACTAGCCAGCTAGTGTCCGTCAGATGTCATTGCCATGCCTGAAATGATCCACAGTATGACTTTAAATGGTTCTACCTTACATTTTTTCAATTTTTCAATTTTTCTATCTCAGAAATACAGACATTGTGACTGAGTGGTGTTGCCCCTCCACAGATCTGATCTGTAACTTGGTCTGGTTTGGTCTCCGTGAAGATAGAAAGGTTTAATACCATACTGTGAAACATTCCAGACAAAGTAATAACATCTCCATGGAGAAAATAATTTGACAGACCCTCCACCAGAAAAGTTACACAATGCACCTTTACCTACTAAGTACTATTAAAAAAATATTTCAATTTAACAATTCACAATAAAAAATAAGTTTGAATCTACATTTACAGGATACATGTTGGAGACAGAGTTGCACACTGTCTTGTCAGCCTTGAGGCTGTGGAGGCTATATGGTTTCCAGTCTGTCCAAAAATAACACCACACATTGATATAGTAAAGCGCTTACTCTGACTTGACACTTTTAAGGTGGTGCAAGGAGCACTCTTCAAAACAGACAAAATTATTATAAATAAAATAATTTTAGGGAAATTGTAATAAAAAATAGACGGCCCTAGAGGATGACTTTCCCATCTTGTCCACAATCAGGATAGGATGTTTATGTTCCAGCTGTTGTCATGGGGTTCTCGTCACTCATCACAGTGTTGCAAATTAACAATACTGCACCACTGCACCAGAACTGGGCTATGAAACACAGCTCCACTCCGGACATATGGCGTTTGAAAGATTGATCATTTAATGTAGGCCTTGGTAAAGAAGTGTTTTGGAAATGGCACTTGGACAAGATTTAATCTACAGGCTATAACACATTTTATGTTTGCTCTATCATTTACAAGAATATCAAAAACAGTTTAGCAGCATTAACTAGGTATGAAACTACAATGACACATCCTCCCCCGCTTTCTCCATCCTTTCTCAGTGCATCTATCTTGTTGTAAGCGCTTTTATGAGTAGGCTATGTTTTATCATTCAGTCCCCAACCTTACATTTTTGTTATTTTGTGCTACATTAACGCCAGCACCTAAATAAATCAATTGTACGGGCTGTCTTTAGAGTGACATTGGTAAACACCGGTATGCTATCATTATTGTGCATATGCGGTGACAGCTGAGCTAACACTGGCTGCAATGCAGAGCTAGTCCGCTATAGCTGTCAAACACGACCAAAGTCCTCGCGTTCAACTAATAAACACCAAACAACCCGCTGCTAGATCCATTCAAATGAGGCTATTGTGTAACATCTTGCGTGTGAATAGCGCTGTCAGGGGCGTGTGAGTTACCTTGGCAGTAAAGTCCAGCGGGATAATGTTTTGCGGTACCTGCGCTGTCCCCGGGAGGTCTCTCTCGGACCAAAACCAGTCCAGCCTTCTTCTGCGGACAGGCTCAGGGCAGCGCGGCTATGGCGACATTACACTACTGCCCCCATGTGTCCAGGAAGGTGAAGTGTCATTTGCAGCATCATGACCACAGTGCTCTAGAGACCCGCTGCTTCATTGAAAATTGGGCCCTAATTTCCATAGTGTAATGAGCCAAGTGAACCACACCCAGAATAATGTGAGTATCGATGGTGCTTCTCACATCGCACATGTTTTGTGATGCCAGAGCAGTAAATTATATTGCGTTGTATCCTGTTTGTTTGCATCCGGTCCACACTATAAACCTGGATTCTCAGCCTAGTCACGAGGTTTGAGGGTTCCGTTACTTCAAAACAAACCAAAGCAAACTTGTGACATCAGGTCACACAACTTCAATTCCTGGATGGAGTTAATCCCACTTCCAAGCCGGATTTCTAAAAAAGGGGACTGACTGGCAGAAACACGACAACACCGGATTGAGGAAATTGACAAGGGCAAGCCATGCTCAAAACAAAGTTGTTGGATGCTGATAACCACAGGCTAACCTGATGCGCCACAGATCACTTCACTCAAGTCTTCCAGAGGCATTCGGCTCCATCCCAAAGACAGCAGCCCTCCCATTCTCCAGTCGATCTAGCATGTCTTTTCTGCTCATCACGGTCTTATCCTCACTTGTGCTAGGGGATGCTGAAGCGTGGGGCGTCAGTGTAAAGTACGCGGTAAACTGTCCGGACAGATGTAACCCAGCTGCGTGCGGGACGCAACGCTGCGCACGGACCGTCTTGGATGACTGCGGATGTTGCGAAGTCTGTGCTGCCGGCAGAGGCGAGCACTGCTACCGCACAGTGTCTGGGATGCACGGGGTGAAGTGTGGACCTGGCTTATTCTGCGAGTTCTACAAGGATGAAGATGATTATGGAGATGAATATGGAGTCTGCAAAGGTGTGTGCCATAAGCAGTGCTCATTTACGTAGCTGCTCTGGTGGGCTGCAGTTAGAGGGGTCTCTGCTTGCTGTTTTTATTCTGCCTTGAAATATTGTAGGATAGACATTTGATTTCATCACATTGCATTTTTTCAAATCACCTGTCAAGTGTCAAAACAAAGGCTGATTTCATAAATGCTGCACCGATGTTTTGATATCTTGGTCTTTTTGCAATGGCAGAAGGACATAACACCTGTCCTAATGTTGTTTCTTCTTCTACAGACTGTCTCTTTGGAACTTATGGGGTTGAATGCCGCAAGACGTGTAACTGCAAAGGGGGCATCTGTGACCGAGAAACAGGGGCATGTCTGACTCTCCGCTTCTTTGGCAAACTTGCTAACAAGCTCAAACCTGAAATAAATGCAGGTAAAATGTGAAATCTGCAAATTAAAAGTAGCCTATTTTTTCTGTCAGTCTTAGACAGTTCACCTGAATCAAACTAAGTACTAGCTTCAGATGTATTTAAATAGTAAATAATATACAATCTAATGTTGTTTCAAGCAGAGGCTGGATCTGGTGAATTGAGCACTCAGCAGAACACAGTGCAGCACTCAGTCAAAGCTCCCAAGTGGCTCAACCCTCGCTGACCAGCAATGACCCGACTGGAGTCACCTGTGTAAATGTAACATTAACTTATGAATTGATCTGAATATGTGTTTTATTTACTTCAAACAATATTGGCCTCCACTGTAACTGCATTTTATAATAGGCTCATGTATTTTAAAACACAGATATAAAAGGAAACAAGAAGCAATGTACAGCACAAACTCATCTTAATATGAATTCTGTGAATGTTATTAAAACGCATCCTTTAATAAACATTGTTGTCATTAATGGTTTGTATATTGATTTCGCACTGGTTTATTTAAATGTTGAACATGGATGTGCCTTAATAGTGCCCTATAGTCACTTAAATAGCAACAAAAGGTTTTGTTCCTCTGTTCATTGAGAGGTTTTTAATTCTTATGCAAATGCACTTTAATCATGATTCAGAAGTTAGGAAATAATGCAATACCATTGCTTTTTAACAAACAGAAATACTTCTCACATGGGTATGTGTGTTCTTATATAAAGGTAAAATAAAAGGTGCGTATAAGCAGGATTTGAATATTGCAGTCTTGCATACACATCAATACACCACCAATACACCACGTAATGAACCAGGTCAAAAAAACTGTTCATTTGTAACTATTGTGTGATTCATGCACCAGCTGAGTTCACAATGCTGTGTCTGATCACCCTGGATTTTGATTACAGACTACATAGAATTATATATATATATATATATATATATATATATATATATATATATATATATATATATATATATATATATATATATATATATATATATATATATATATATATATATATATATATATATATATATATATATATATATAAAAATTGTCCCAGTTTTGAACTGTGGGAATGAAAATGTCAAATGAAGGCATATTCTAGAATATTAGCTACTTGTGGCTCATAGTCGATAGTTGTTCAGTATTCAATATGGGTGATCTGATCGATGCTGGATCTGAAATACTTTGTACAGAGTAGCAGGCATAGTTCCACCACTAAATCACTGTGTAGTTCCCAGAGGTCTCACCTTTGACTCTTGACTTGTACAAAAGTGTTTTCCAGTATTCAGCTTGTTTATTTCCCATGCTTCCTGACACCTGTGAAAATGGCCCTTTTTCCTGTTGTTGTTGTGTCTGCCCTGGACAAGAATGTCAAAAGCAAGAATTCCTTTTTTCACTTGATGCAAAAATACATCACAAGACAAGAAGCAAAATGCAAAGTTGGACATAATTTGCTATTAAAATAGATCTGTGGGTATATGATAATTTTCCATTCAGACAAGATCAACACTGAGTCCCTGCGCAGTGCCCCAGGTATGAGGCTGATGTGGTGTGTTTGGATGTACTCAACCTCAAGTGTTCCTCTGATTCTCTGAGAACAGCATGTTGAGCCTTGTGGCCAAACAAAAGGCCGATGAAAACAACAGGAAGGAGTTGGTGAGAAATGCCCTTTATCTGAGTCCCTGAACACGTCACTGCCTCTGAAGGAACAAAGCTATAGTAAAAAGAATACTAGTTTACTAACAATAGACTTTAACAACCTGTTCATTGTAATTACTGGAGGGCCTGATTGGAGATCTATGTTTATACTGACATTAAGGACATTACTGGTGTGATTTTTGATGCAATTGGTTTAAGTAGTGCTATTTAGAGATTTAGCTTTTAGAGACATCAAAGTGCAATGTAGAAAAAAAAGATAAACATCGATAACTGTGGACGTTCTTTTTTTTTTTTAAAGAGAATGCTTAAAAAACCCAGCAGATAACAAATAAATGGCTAAGAAATAATTAAACTGGACTGACTTAAAGTTTAAATTGTGTTCTCATTTCGAACACAAGAGGGAGCCAGCGTATCAAGAAATTATAGTGACTGCATTCTCAATACACAACTACTAATTTGCATGTAAAAAAAGCTGTGTGAATTCATTTTAATTTGTAATTTGTGTGCAGTGGTAGTGGAACTGTATTGTTAATGTTATTATGTTAAGCACCTGCTAGTTACTTGGTTACTAATGAATGAATTTGTTAAACTGGCCAATGTAAAAGTGCTATTTCTTCACTTTGGATAATCCTGCACAATCAGAATATTCAGGGTAATATGCAAAATTGTGTAGATTTTGAACTTTTTCCACTCAACGTTTTTCCTTCTTAGCAGGATCACAGGGCCATGGGAAGAGCATAGCCGTTGAGAGCATCCTAATCCCAGGGGTGTCTTCTGTTCTAATCTTACACTTATCCCCTCTCACATCAAGTCCTCGGGAACATGGACACTGCTTTGTATACTCGCGATGACCAGTTCTCACGTTGCAAGGTCACACGCTTTATGTTCTGCGTTCCATCTCACACAAATAGAATAAAACATGCTGAAGGATGTCTGTGGGCAGATGGCCTGGCTATGGGACTCACAGTTTATTCAATGACACATGTGATATGGAGGCTTGTTTTAATAAGACTGTGACACTGTCTGCTCATCTTTAAAGCAATTTGAGCAATTAAAGCAACAGAGAGAGTAATAGTAATAGTTAACATTAAAGGTCCCATGGCATGAAATTTTCACTTTCTGAGGTTTTTGAACGTTAATGTGAGCTCCCCTACCCTGTTTAGGCCCCCTTCCCCCCATGGTTAAAAGTTGCGAAATGTCTAAACTGAGCATTTGCGATCCTTTTCTGCGTTACAAAAAATCGGAGCTCAAACGGGCGATTTTGAACAAGGCACCTTATTGACGTCAGATCGAAAAAAGAAATGCAAATGCAGTTCCACCCCCGTCTGTCTGTACTCAGCGTCTCTGTAAATCACGCCCAGAGAGTTTGGACTGCGAATGCTCTAGGCAATGCGAAATGCGTTTTTTTATTTGCCTGGAGGCACGTCCGAGTGTTTCTAGGCTCGGAAGTCCTTTATCTGAGCCTCTGGACCTTTGAACAGCAGTGGTTTAATTTTATTTTCTGTGGAAATGTGTTTATTTTTCAATGGAACGCTTCAAAGCGGAGAGCGGAGAGTTTGGCCACGCCCCCACCCTCTACTATAGGCCAGCTCTTTTCTCCTCATTTGCATTCAAGCAACACTGGGCAAAATAAGCTAGAATCCGGACGTGTTTGGACTGGATATTTTATATGACACGCCACATATCCGGACCAGATTTTCACGATATCCTTATTTCTTGAGAATCCATGAAAATATTGACGTATCTGGACTCCGGATTTCACTGGGTACAATATCTGTTCGTATCCGGAGATATTTTGGCACTCGTGTCTCTCTGTAGCCAGCTCGCTACACGCCCATGTGATCCCCGGACTGCCCTCAGGGCTGAGCGAGCGAGTATGCGCCGTCTCGACTGCAGACTGAGTCGCCACTCGCCACACTCCGAACCGCACTTGCTGAATTTGGGAAACGCAGCAATGTTAGCCGTGCTCCTGGCGGACAAGCGGTCACGTTTTGATGGGGAGGTGAACAATCCCACTATCAGAGATGTTTTAAGGTAAGTTGAAATATGAGAATTGCTATTTGGCGGGTGAATGTTTGGCGTTAGCTACACAGTTAGCCTGCCATTCGTTGATAACGTGGAATGACAAGCTGGTTGATGGAATGATTGGGACATAATGTATCATCAGTAATATGAATGTATAACATGTAACGGCGTCGATGTCTGATTTTCGACATACGCAGGGGATGAATTTCAAAATCCCACTTGTGTAAAAATGGAGAGTAATCTGCTAGCTAAATGTAGCCTTCTAGCTAGCGTGAAACTGCGATCTATCTTTTTGTAGCAGCTAGCCTACATACAGTAGGTTTCCCACCCAAGTGTTTAGCGTAATAATCTGTGGGTAAAAATACGCTATTTCTTAGTCCATTACCATACAAACCAACTGGGGGCTTTGTGAAATTGGGTGGGTTTTAGAGCCGCCAGGAGACTTGAAGGTAATATGTAGGATTGTGGCCAGAGTAGGTAAGTACATTGCAACTGTGCTGCTTATTTCCAAAATCTTTTCATGATTATTATTTAGTCAAAGTAAATAAGTAAATAAAAGTAAATAAGTAATAAAATTATAGTTACTAGTATGACCAAGTAAGTAATAAATAAAATTATAGTTACTAGTATGACCAAAGTAGTTCTGCAGATATTAAAATGTCTATTACTGGAAATTCAAAATGACAGACATGGAAAAGATTTCTTTCCGTTTCCCAGTCAAAATTAATACTTAGAATTTGATGGTGGTGGTAAGTATTCATGAAAAGGTAACATTTGTGAATGAGCAGCATGCATTCTGGAAATAAACTACCTTTTAAACATGTGTGTGACAAAGCGGATCAGTCATTGCTCTTGCCCCAAGATAGATGTAGCTAATCGCAAACATTACAAAAGACAATGAGATGTTGAAATTAATGTTTCTGAATGCTGCAGGGCAATCGGTGACCTTCGCAGTTCAGTGGATGACCTGAGAAAGGAACTGAGGACCATGCAGGATGCCATGATGCAGCAGCAACACTCCCGCATGACCCAGGAGAACCACAAAGTCCCTTTGGAGTTGGCGGTAACACTTGATTGTGTGTTTTTGAGAATAGGACACAAACTGGACTCATGTATGTCCCATAACTAGGCTGACATCATTATCCACTGTTTCTATATTGGTCGTCTTAACCACATACAGTTGTATAATGATTTTTTCTTATTCAGGCACGGGTGAGGCGCTTTCACTGTGGGCTTGGGGAACTGCAGTGGATACCCTTATAAATGAACATATACCAGTGAGTGAGCCTACGAGTCTCCAATGCTGGCCAGCCCACACGTGTGTAAAGTTCACAGTGGTGTGTGCGAGGGTTACAGTTTGTGATGAACCTCAGAGAGGCATGATACACACAATCTAACACTTACGCTTATAAAGAAAGCAGGGTCCATCACTGGTGTGTTTTAGTACTGTGGAGCAAATCTTAAAGGAGTGGGTGATTGAGAGGTGAATAGGGAGAAGTGTAAGGATGATCACCCACTGTACATCATGTTCACTAAACGTGGTAGGAGCCAAAGGCTCCTCCTACCTAGGTGCTCCACTAGATTTAGGAGGTCTTTTGTTCCTGCAGCAGTCAGACTTTTCAACAATAGCTGAGCACTATTTTAATGTTGTGGTTCTTTTTGTATTTCTATGATGGGATGTCACTTATTTATTTTTAGCTCTTTATTTTTTATCTGTTACACTAACTTGTGTAATTGTCTTACTATTGTGTGTGTATATGTTGTATGAATGGTCAGGTGGCATAATTTCCTCTTTGGGGATTAATAAGGTCTACTCAATCACTCAAAAGTCTGTTAACTCTACTTCTTACTGTCTTGCAGAAGCTTGAAATAGGTTCTATGAACACCTGAAGGCCCCCCAAAAAATTTACCTAGCTGGGAGGACCGATGAAGTAAAGAAGAAAAAAATGAACAGCCGACGTGACCGGGTAGGTAAAACGACCCCCAACACACCTCACACTGGCATCACACCCTGATTAAGGCCGTAGAGCTGATTCACATTGGTGATTTTATTAGCCCACATAAAAGATTGTTTTGGACTTTTTACAGTAAATCAACTCAAGTGCCTTTTTTCCCCTTTATTTTTTGTTGGCATCACTATCTTTGATCACTGCTTGACCAAAGAAAAAAAAATCCAGTTGATGGTTGTGAAATTCTTCCTGGCTGCCATGAACTATTATTTGGGTGCAAGCATTGAAATTAAGGTAGGTCTGCATTCTACATTCTTTTGAAATGTGTTGCTTAATATTGCCCTCTTCTGTGTAGCTTTTCAAGCAGCGGCTTCAGGTGGCCAAGGACCTCCTTGATGTTGATGACCTGCAGTATCTGAAAGGAGCAGAACTCTATTCAACCGCACGCCGGGAGTTAAAGGTATTCAATCACATTTTCACAGACGAACTTTGGGCGCATCTCATTAAAGGGACAAATATTTACCGTGAACAGACCGAACGTGATCACACTCCAGCGAGGGCAAAGACGCTTAAGTGGTCGAATGTAACTGTCCCTGAAATGAAGACGTTTATTGGGCTATGTATCGGCATGGGTCTACTTGTTCTGCCTGCACAGAGAGATTATTGGAGACACACCAAAAATCTCGTCAAGACTCAGTTCTCTGACGCCATGGCAGATTCTATGCTATATGGAGGTAAGAACTAAAATACTGATTGATTGTGATAATTATGTAATAACAAACGGTGATTATTAATATTATCATTGCAAATTACATTTTTTCTAATTATGTAGCATTTCATGTTTACATCTTTGGGCATAATGATGAGAGAGGTATTGGTATTATGCATTGAACTTTTATTCAACCATAATCATGCATACAAATATAATACAAAAATAGATACATACCATCATACAAATACAAGCTGTAACACAAGAGAACAATGTAATTTACAGTACCTGTAGACATTTAAAAAATACATAATATTTTTATTCATCACATACACATAGTTTGCGGTGCCATCTTATTACAATAGACCGAATATCTCACAAAGCCACAGTACAATGTAAATTATGCTGTTTTATATTATACTTTCATCCAAAGTGACTTTCCTGTGTCTGTTTCTGCATTTTCAGCCAATCGAAGGCAACGGAGCCATCCAGCAACAGGTGGAAGTGCCAGCTTGCCTTGCAGATTATCAAAAAAATATGAAAGGTTTGTTTGCCTTTTTGGTTTTATGGCAAAATATGTGACTATATAATTATTTATTATGTATATTTCCACTGTTGCCTTGTGAGTGTGTAATGTGTGCTGTGTGTTCCAGGCGTCGATCTGCTTGATCAAATGGTTGGCTACTATGGGTTCCAGCATCGAACGAAGAAGTGGTGGAGGCGAGTGTTTTTCTTCTTGTCTGTGTCCTGCCAAAATGCATACATCGCTGCAAGACCTGCCTTCAGCAGAAAGTACAGAGGGTACAAGAACTGGCTGGAGGAACTTATCACACCAATGACAACAAGGGCTGTTCCTGTGACCTCTCCTCCTTCTCCATCTTCTCTTCCTCCTCCTCCACCCGACTGTAGGACGTTTGGGGGCCATAGTAGCCACACCACCTCCACAACATGACTGTGGAAAGATATATGACAAGCGCAAGCTGTGCCGGGAATGGCAACTGGTCCCAGAGAACGAGAAAGTAGGTGGGCCAACAGTCTTTGGATGCAAACAGTGCAAACTACCTCTGCACATTGAGTGCTTTGGCAAGTACTATCGCTGGTATATGTAAGGGATGTAACCTGTGCAGTATGTAGTGCACTTCATCTTACTGCCTTATGGCCTTGGGACACTTTATTTTTTACAGTTTGACCTGAATAAGAGCTGTTCTTTATTTCTTAAAACTTGAAAATATTGTGCACTGTACATGTTGTGACTGTTTTCTTTTATTTTTTCCATATTATTGTGTTTCTGGATTATTTTATATTTTTTTCTTAAGGTGTAGAATAATAAGACACAGTTCTCATGAAACCCACAAGTGTAAGCTTTCAAATACTTTTGGAATTTTGTCTCTGTGCTTCAGAGGCTGAGAAATCACTTATTTAATAGTCGTTGACATTGTTGAATTTCCAGGAAAAACCTCAGGATCTCGCCCTTAAGATTTTCAGGCCTTTTTCCCCAGGCGTTTTAGGTCTAAATGGGTTAATTAATAAAGACAACTTTATCAAACACAACTTTATCAAACGTTCTTGTCTGTTGTATAAATTGTATTAGTGACATTGGCAGAGGTGGAAAAATGCAGAAAAAATGTGATCTAAGTATCTTTACTTGCTTAAAGCCTACTGAATTAAAAGTACCCATCTAAAAATCTACTTGAGTAAAAGTAAAACAGTACTTGTTAATGTATTTTGAGTTTTAAAAAAAATACTTTAAATTGGTTACATTTTTCCATGACCTCTAAAGTTTGTCAGCTGTGTAGACTTAGCTTTTTCAAAGTAATTGTGATGAATTTTTAGTAATGCTAATCTGTTTGTCATTTTGGTCAATGTCTGCTATTTTAAAATAACTAAGGCATATAATTAAAATATTAACCGAGTTACCAGCCGCCTAGTCAGTAGTACACTGTAAAACATTGGTATATAAATGGTATATAAATGTATGAAAATGTTGCATGGTCATAAGGCTATGGGTTTCACGGTACAGTAGCCTATAAATAAAGCTCCCTAGTGAATGCTAGCTTGTGTATCCTGACATATCCGGAGGTGAGCACAGTACCAGAACGTGACGTATTCGGAGATATACGAACAGTGAATACGTGAAACACGGACGATATCCAGTAAGTATCCGGAGAACCGGATATGTAGCGTGTCGACACAGTGCCATTCCGGAGTTCGGAAATGCTCCGTATACGAGAACTGACACCAACGTATCCGGAGCGTGTCAATCCGAATATCTACAGATATTGTGAATATCCTGGGATATACGACTGCAAACACCCCCGGAAACAATGCCATTTTTCCCAGTGCAACAACGCCCAGAATAAAGTGTTTGAGAGAGATATTTATGACTCTTTCTCATCTTATCTCTGTTTCTCATGAGTGTTGATTTTGAAGAAGGATAAAAGGAGAAGTTCAATTTGTCAACTCAATTCGTCAGCTCTGACGAAGGCTTCGTCAGAGCTGACGAAGCCTCTCGGATGAGCGGCGAAACGTTTTCAACCAAACAAACTTTGTCCAGTTGACAAATTGAACTTCTCCTTTTTTCATGGATTCTACCTGGACGACTGAGGGACTTTTCACGGATTTTGAAGAAGGATTCATTTACAGTATTAGGGAACCATTAAGGAGCCATATAAAAGCATCAAGAAGTACCATGTCATGGGATCTTTAAAGGGAAACACGATAACAATCATGGGTGTCCAGGGCATCTTATTTTAAGCCTCCAGACGACCAACCATGTGGAATAAGGAGAAGAAAAATAATGTGCAATGTGATTTTCATTATCACACTTTAATAACTTTAATTTAATACAATAGCTTACACCGAATGAACCAGTATTTGTATTTGTGTGTGTGTGTGTGTGTGTGTGTGCGTGTGTGTGTGTGTGTGTGCGTGTGTGTGTGTGTGTGTGTGTGTGTGTGTGTGCCCGCCCACTTAGTCGTTTCTGTCACTCACATCTGTCTAGGATAGTCTCGTGCTGTTATTTCCTCCTGGTTGTCCCGCACACTTGGCGCGTCTTAAATAAAAAGCACCATGACAGGGCAGGGGATCAAATGTAAAATATTTTGGTTGTGATTTTCAGCCAGTCTCTTTATCTGTGCTGAAAGCAGCTGCAGCCAACCCCAACCCTCAGCCTGTGTGTACAGCTGGATTAACACCACAGTGAGGACAGTCCTGATGTTTGAGGAGTCATCCTTTAGGTCCATATCTCCCCTTAATGACATCATAGTAGGCTACACTCGCTACGTGTCATCCTTGAGAAACATTACTCCTTGACTCGCAGTAGACAAAAGTATGCGGTGGATTAAAGTACAGGGAAGTTTGTGCGCTGGAACACGATGTCCCTACTGGCAGTGCCACTTTAACTGAATGAATCTTCATACAGCAGGAGTGAGAGTCGCGCTCGTCAAAGACTTTCTCTCAACAAACAGGGCCCACTTCCCTCTTTCCCTTCTCCCGGACAGTCTGGAGCACTGAGAGAGGCTGGCGCCGGGCGAGCTGTGAGGTACATGTGGGTGTGCATGCGTCTGGGCGGGCTCCAGCAGTTCACCCACCATGCGCTACTTTCGTTGACTGTGCTGACCGCACAGCTAGTTCCCCGTCTACTGCCGTGACTGCCTCCGTGTAGGCTCTAGATGGTGTGAGGAATCGGGAATAGTCTGCTCGACTCGATTTGATTCCGTCCTCTGTGTCCACACTCCGTCAGAACCACCAGGAGGAGCGAACTGTTCAGGCGCTGCGCGCAACTTGACGCACTCAGGGATTGCGTTTGTGGCTGGTTGGATTACTGGACGAATTAAGTAGAACTGAGGCAAGTAAGTGTTTTGATATATACATTTTAATTAACATTTTTCTAAATGTCCCTTACAGGCTATCATTATTCCAATGACAAGATTGATGCTGTAGAGGTTTTGTGGCACCTGTGTAGCAGATCTGTATATCTGTATATCATGTTGGCACTCTGCAGGTGTTACGGGTACAGAGGATTTTACAACTACTTGGATCGATGGCGATTGTTATAGGCTACAGCAAATGCCGTCAGAGTTAGCAATGTATCCTGAACCTCAAAAGATGTTTTGTACTTCAATGGCAAAAATGCTTGTTTGTCCATGTTTAAAAAACAGCAGCATTCAAATTATAAAGGCAAACTATTAGGGATGGGCGATACCAGTTATTTTTGTTTCGATACGATACCAAGTAATACCAGGGTTAGAATCGCGATATCGATACCGATACCGATACTTTCATACATTTTTTAATACTACAGAAAAACACTAACCTGGCTCTAACTAGATACCTTGGCTTCGCAAAGCTCCACCAGGGGGCTTAGCTCCACACATTCTAACACCAGATATCTGAAAAAAAATCTTTGATGAAATGAAAATGGCAATGCAGACATCAAATGTGACCACTAGACTTTTGTTTGTGCTGCTTGTATTGCACGTTGTATTTTTATGTATTTGCCTGCCTAGGGACTGCGGATGAAAACTAGCTTTGTAGCTAAAATTCGGCATATTTACATTTGTTTTATACTTATGTCCATTAATGTGCATTGTCCCTATCAAATAAATAAATAAAATAAATAAATCTATTGTAAGTTGGGCACTTGCAGCCTATGAAAAAAGACAACAAATGAAGTATCACTATTCTCACTCTCACATACACATTCTCCTCACATACACTACTCTTAGTCTTCTACATGGTTGATGGTTACCTGGATTCTCCCTCTCTCAAACGCCTTGGCAGCTGACCTCTGTCGTACTGCTGTTGCTGCTGTGCTGGAGGGAGCTGCCTGACTAGCCTCCTGTCGTCGTTTGGTCAGTCGCATTTCGTCATGCTGAGGTTTATGATTTATGATCAAGTGTTTATTTAAAATTTGTGGTATTGTCACTATATCGGATCATTTTTTGGCACAAACTGCACTTCGCAACATTGTGGTCCACGGTGTGGAAGTAACTCCACACCACACCACACTTCACTTGCGGTCTCCCATGACTCCCGCGCCGCTTTGACTGAAATCTCACAGCAGTGAGTGTATCGCGGGATGACGTACTACCCCACGTTTGGTGAGAACGCGGAAGGAAAAGTAGTGCCTGACAAGTGGCAATGGTTGAATAATGAACAAAACACATATGAATTTGAACTAAATAAACTGAAAGTTAAGTCAGTAAGAAAACATGACTTGGTATCGATATTTTAATACCAGGATCGATGCATATTCAATACCCCATCAGGATCGATATATCGATACTTTGGTATCGATCCGCCCATCACTACAAACTATTAGTGAGACCTAACTAATGATCCATGGATGTGAATGGATTCAGGGCAATTTTGAGAGAATACAGTATGCTCATTAAGCCAGTCAGGCTGTGAACAGAGAAGAGATTTCTGTGGTCCAGTAACAAATGAATGAGAATGCAACCTCTCATCCAGTCAGTTTCTTGTTGTGAGATCATGAAAAAGCTGCAATTAAAGATGAGAAAGCTAATACGGCACACATGGAGGTAGAAGAGTGGACAGACTGTGACCACTCTGTACCAGAAATGTCCCCAGCGCACAGGGTGCGCTGCTGGAAAGCCCAGGGATCAGGTTCCTCCTGTCAGCTGCTGTACCCAGCGGCCCAGGTTTAACTCTCTCTGTGCATATGAGTGGGATAACAAGGCTAGGCTTGGAAAATAAGACAACCTTTGAAAAGTGTATAATATGAAAACTTTAGCTTTGACAAATATAACAACTATAAGACGACATTGTGATCTATCTGGACAGAAATGACTTGGCTTTCTGTCTTCCCCTCACCTGTCTTTGGCACATAAAAGATGTGACTTTACTGTAATCTTATTGAGGATAATTCATTACAAAGTTTCATTACTCACATATGTGTGGTGGTTCTACTTTTCTATCTGCAGATTGTGGGCCAAAGTCCTTCCTCTTTGCTTCTTTCACATCCTCTCTTGCAATGAACCCAGTATAGGATATGGCCTTTTCTTAGCCTTCTCTGCTTTAAAGAAAACCAGCTCACTCTATGTCCAGCCTTCCTCTGTAATAAGGGTTATATTAGTCCTTAACACATGTGGGTCATAGTAGCCCCACTGTAGACATGAAGACTGAGGTATACACAACAACACTGACAAAAATGTGAAGTGAGTTTTGACTTCCTTTTATATCTTGCCTCTGTATACACGTTATATCTCTGTATAGTTTGGAGAAGTATTGTAGCATGTAGAAAGCAAACAAAGCTAACTCTCATTTGTCTTTGATCTTTACACACATGAAGGGCTGCTAACACCACTTGGCCAGATGGATTCAATCAGCTGTCAACATGCCATCTTATATTTGTGAGAAACCCCCTTTCCACATGCTCACAAAGCAGGAAAAGCCTTTACATGTGTTTTAGTTTTCTATGTCTAAATTCTTGTCTAAATTCTTAAATTCTTCTTTATAGAGAACATTGCATCTAGAACTCCTTAATTTTTTGTGAAAAATCATAATCAGCATACCAAACCTACCTAACTCGTTTCATTACAAATACTAACATTAAACTGAGCTGGGTACGACTCATCTGTAATATCGATCTGGAATGGTACCCTCTGAAATTGTTTGTGAGGGGGACTTTCAGGAGAATTTTACTTTTTGGCTAAATAAATGTAGCACCATGACCTCTGTATTTATCTTTGCTACCTGGTTAGTAATTATTAATACAATGTTTTTGATGGAAAAGATGCTCTCTGCTCGGCACAAAACGTTATGTGGATGCGTACGGATCAGCCCAGAGCTGCACAAGATGGATCTCATGAGTTTGAAAACGCAAACGCAGCAAGTTAGCTGTGTATAGGATTATTTAAAGATCCCATGACATGGTACTTCTTGATGCTTTTATATGGCTCCTTAATGGTTCCCTAATACTGTAAATGAATCCTTCTTCAAAATCAACACTCAGTGCATGAGAAACAGAGATAAGCTGAGAAAGAGTAATTTTTCTCACTCTGAACATGGGCGTTGTTGCTTGAATGCAAATGAGGAGAAAAGAGCTGGCCAATAGTAGAGGGTGGGGGCGTGGCTCTCCGCTGTAGCTCACAGCTGATCCATTTCCTTGTTTTTGCACGGGGGGAGAGATTTGAAGCGTTCCATTGAAAAATAAACACATTTCCACAGAAAATAAAATTAAACCACTGCTGTTCAAAGGCCCAGAGGCTCAGATAAAGGACTTCCGAGCCTAGAAACACTCGGACGTGCCTCCAGGCAAAAAAAAAAAGGCATTTCGCATTGCCTAGCGCATTCGCAGTCCAAACTCTCTGGGCGTGATTTACAGAGACGCTGAGTACAGACAGACGGGGGTGGAACTGCATTTGCATTTCTTTTTTCGATCTGACGTCAATAAGGTGTCTTGTTCAAAATTGCCCGTTTGAGCTCCGATTTTTTGTAACGCAGAAAAGGATCGCAAATGCTCAGTTTAGACATTTCGCAACTTTTAACCATGGGGGGGCTAAACAGGGTAGGGGAGCTCACATTAACGTTCAAAAACCTCAAAAAGTGAAAATTTCATGCCATGGGACCTTTAAAAGATTAATTGCGAGATAGGGATTCTGCAACAAAAAGTTGTTTGAAATAGTAATATAAATAGTTTGTGTTTTTAATTCAGTTACTGAATGGGTACTATGTCTTTACTGAATACAGTAATATGTGTGAAGAATCCCTCAGTCGTCCAGGTAGAATCCATGGCAAAAGGAGAAATTCAATTTGTCAACTGGACAAAGTTTATTTATAAATTTTGTCCAGTTGACAAATTGAATTTCTCCTTTTACCATGAATACAGTAATAAAAGTTAAGATTTTTTTTTCTCCCTTGGCATTAGTTTCAAGCATAGTTTGGCAGAGGAAGTCTTTTCCCAGAGTAGTGATTAATTTCTCTGTGGATGAGCTTCAGTGGCCCCAATCTCATTCCCTGCAAACAGAGACATGTCAAACACTTCCTCGGGCTCTTTGTAAACTCACCACTCCCATATGGAAGGCAAACACTGTGGCAGCACTGAAGCGCTACTGATGTTCACACCAAACTCCATTTAAACTATGATGACACGCTGAGTCTGAGCCTTGACCGTTACATTTCAGGCTTGCACATGTAGGTAAAAGATGGGAGTAGTAGATCAGCACTAGTGTTTTGTTTTTTAAATGTTGGTTTTGTTGTTAAATCTCTTTTGGTATTTCTGTGAAGTCAAGATAATGGTTAACAAAATGGTCAACAATTATTTTAGATTAGTTGCTAATATTCTAATTAGTTGTTGCAGCTCTATCAGTTAACAGTGTGTTAATAGTGTAAAAGTACTTTTTTTTAGTAGATTAGAACAAATGTTAAGTTAAGGGCTCACTAATAACTATGGCTAGCTTTTGTCATATAGGTAAAATGTGTACACTGCACTATTGTCTCATATTGTTGTGTATGATTTGGATTTACTGATCACCTTCCGGCCTTGAGCTGTAAGGAAATGACAAAAATATTTTTCAGAGTTAGAGATTTTGGTATGAATGCTGTGACTTTCGTGACATTTTTGGCTGTTTCGTCAATGGTTTTGTGACAGTGTAGTAGTATTAAAGAGGTCATTGAAATTAAAAATTGGAATTAAGAGTTCTAAGTTAAAGTAGGAGTCACATGGCCTCTGTGAGTGTTTGGCTTTGACTAGAGATTGGAGATCACATAAAACTTTAAGAGTTATCTAAACTTATGTGTTGAGTCTAAACTGATCAATTAACCCTAGAGAACCCAAGAACCCTTTTTTTCTTTGGAAAATTATGAACTATGCATTAAATGACTGCTATAGGTTCACTGATCACCAAAATATCAACTTTTTAAAATTTAACCCTTTATTCCCTAATTTAGGATTTGGGTCAAATCTGACCTATTGGGCTTTAGGCGTATCATTTCAAACAATCACAATAACAAACACTGTCAATGCAAACTATTTTAAATTTAGGAAAATAATCAGTTAACCACACAGCTAGATTTAACAATGATTTTTTCCCTTTATTTCTTGCATATTAGAACTGGATTTAAGATAATAGATATTTACTTTATTAGTATGTGGCCCTATACTACCAAGGTAATATTTAGTAATGTTTCCACAGACACTTGGTATTGAAATAAATCAATAGAATATAGACCCCTTTATATAGTAATGTATTTACATGGCTATAGGTTTCTATATACAGTAGCCAATGCACTATTTATATATACTCTATTTATATATATATTAGGGCTGGGAATATCAACGCGTTAATCGCGATTAGATTAATGTAAGTTATGATCGCGAACAATTTTTTTAATCGCGATCAGAGTTTGCCAGCATTTTCCGCAATTCTACCATCCATAGTACTTCCGGCGCCGGCGCGAGCTGGCTGCCCGTCACAACGCTCCTGCACTTTCCTAACTTTTTGCCTTAAACTGCGCCACTTTTGTAAATATTTTTTATCAACACTGTACGTAAGCTTGGGCCGCACACGACGCTGCACTTTTTATGCACTTTTGGTGGATTATTTACCTGTCTCGGCTTAAGATGTGTAAGGGACCCCGTCCCCCGCTCGTCTACACAAAGGATCAGCTGATGGCGCTGCGCAGCGCTGTTGTGTTCCCCCGAGACAGGCATGTTATCCCTGACGAGATGCCGCGCGGGACGTAAACTCCGGTAAAAGAAGAGACGCTACAGACCCGTTCTTCCCTCTGTCATCACGGGGAATGTGCGCTCCCTCGCCAACAAGACGGACGAGCTCGCGGCGCTCGTTAGATTTCAGCAGGAGTACAGGGACGCTAGCTTCATTGTTTTTACGGAGACATGGCTAACACCGCAAATCCCGGACTCTACCGTCACTGTGGAGAACTTTCACCTGCTGCGCGCAGACAGGACGGAGGAGAGCGGGAAGAAGAAGGGAGGAGGACTAGTGCTGTTTCTGAACGAGAAATGGTGTACGCCTGGACACTGTACAGTGAAGGAGCAGATGTGTAACAAAGACATTGAACTGTTCGCTGTTGGCATGAGGCCCGGTTACCTGCCCCTTGAGTTCTCTTATATGCAGCTCATTTGGTTGTATTAATTAAACTCATTGTCGGTTAAACGCGCTATTTTGAGTTTGCTAGTATTTTGTTCCTTCTACGCATCCGTAGGCAGCTCGAGCGGGCTTCAATCATTTATTTACAATTTCTCAAAGTAAGCACTATTACTGGTTCATTGTTACTTTTTCCTTTCTCTGCACTTTTTTGAAATAAAAAAAATGGTGAGAAATACTTTGCATTGTGAGTTTAACTTTAGATTCGAACGGTCTTACTGCAAGATATCAATTTTAAACATGCAAAATAAATCACGATTAATCGCGATTAACTATGAAATTTCTGAGATTAGTTGCGATCAAGAAAATTAATCGTTTGACAGCCATAATATATATATATTATCATACATTTTTTTAATTGTTACATTATAATCTACAAATGAATTTATTTCAAGGCTTTAGCCAAATACAGGACTGTCACCATTCTCCATCTATGAAGTCACAATTTTTTTCACCCATATACCCGGAGTGTCTATATGGTTAGTCATGGTGTGGTCCAGAGGCCCAATGGTTTGGAGGTTTAAAATCCTCAGGTTGTCAGATCTGAAGAAGTAAACAAACTGAGATGGATGGAGGTCACGTGATCTAAACAATAACTCCAGGCTCAGGCAGCATCAGGCTGAAGGGATGCTGTATTCTCTGTTTACAAAAGAGCAGAAGACACCTTCCTAGTGTCCATGAGGTCTGAACAGCACTGGTCGCAGATTGAGGCCAATTAAACCAACCAAGAGGCTATTGACTACAAAAATGCAAATCAGCTTCAGTAATTTTTTGGATAAAGACACGTCAAAAGACAGGCACAGCTTTGGAAGGGAGAACTGGATGTTTTAACTTCAGAGGCGTTGTCCCTCTGGAATGTTCTTTGTCCGGCAACTGGAGCTGCTCTGTATCTCCCTGTTTCTCTGTCCTCTCTGGTCAAACTCCTGCACTGAACTGATTCCTTGAACTGAGTGGGGTCTCCTCGATGATAACAGTCTATATCTCGTAACCATCCAGAGGAACAATGAGGTGAAGTCTTGACTAAAGTTGAGTGGGGGATGAGGAGAGGTCTGTGATATCACATTTGCCTTATAAACCGTTAACCGTTTTTTACACAAATAAAAGATATTCACATGACATTTACAAATCAATATTCAAACAACATTGACAATTTTCCCAGCATGAACAGTTCACACCATTCCTCTTCTTTCTGTGGAGAAAGTCCTTTAGCTGAGACTCTTTGATCTTGTGTCTTTTATTTGTATGTTGGTTATCACTAGTTTATCTGAGTTTACTTCAGTCAATTGGTGGGTGCTTCACACAGTTTCATAGTCAAAATAGGGACACTACAACACAGTTTTTCATCAATGCTGTGCCACTTCCTGATCTGATGTTCAAGTTATAAAGAAGTGTATTACAGATAGACACCGTTAGTTGGTTTTATGTTTTCATTAAAGATCCCATGACATGGTACTTCTTGATGCTTTTATATGGCTCCTTAATGGTTCCCTAATACTGTAAATGAATCCTTCTTCAAAATCAACACTCAGTGCATGAGAAACAGAGATAAGATGAGAAAGAGTAATTTTTCCTCTCTCTGGAACACTCCATAATGGGCCTTGTTGCTTGAATGCAAATGAGGAGAAAAAAGATGGCCAATAGTAGAGGGTGGGGGCGTGGCCAAACTATCCGCTCTGGGCTCTGAGCGCTCAGCTGATCCATTTCCTTGTTTTTGCACGGGGGAGAGATTTGAAGCGTTCCATTGAAAAATAAACACATTTCCACAGAAAATAAAATTAAACCACTGCTGTTCAAAGGTCCAGAGGCTCAGATAAAGGACTTCCGAGCCTAGAAACACTCGGACGTGCCTCCAGGCAAATAAAAAAACGCATTTCGCATTGCCTAGAGCATTCACAGTCCAAACTCTCTGGGCGTGATTTACAGAGACGCTGAGTACAGACAGACGGGGGTGGAACTGCATTTGCTTTTCTTTTTTTGATCTGACGTCAATAAGGTGCCTTGTTCAAAATCGCCCGTTTGAGCTCCGATTTTTTGTAACGCAGAAAAGGATCGCAAATGCTCAGTTTAGACATTTCACAACTTTTAACCATGGGGGGGCCTAAACAGGGTAGGGGAGCTCACATTAACAAAAACCCCAGAAAGTGAAAATTTCATGGGACCTTTAATAGAAAGTACATGAAGGATGGAGAATACAGTTTGAAACAATGATACCAGATAACACAGTATCTTAAAGTATATATAAGACTTCTGCTCTATGCTTATTTTAGAGGCTGATGCTTGAAGAAATGAGACTTGGCTTACACACCTGCACATACAGGTGCTTTATGTGCACTCTCTCCACAGAGGTTTGCTGCTAATCTGCTGAAGACACAACATGGTTCTAGCTGAGGCTGTAAAGACTTTTGAGCGGCGGATACATTATTATTGTAATTGATAATAATAATAATCTATGCTTTTGGTAATTTAAAAGTTAATGTTTCATTTTGAATTGTTAATGTATTTAATGTATTATTGTTATCTAGTTGATTCTGTGACATCTGTGCTATGTTCCCATTAAGGATAGGCATAAGCCCTAATAAGATATCATCTGATCCAGTATTTTCAAACCAGTGTATCATTCAGTCAATATTCCTGTGTCAGCCAATATCCCACACTATTATCTGTGTATCTCTATTGTTATTATTCTCCCTGCAGAGAGAATTGTAAAGGTGCTCCAAGACTAATAAAATAGGCAATAAAAACACTAAAACATGTGAAAGATTATGATACAATACTGTTATTATTGTGTGTGTGATGAGGAATGCTGTAGGCTGCATCTGGCCCTCATCTGGACCTGTGGGCTGCGTGGAAACTGGAATCAGTACTCCATACTCAGCAGCAACGATCTCAGAACAGAGTACAACAAGTGAAGTGAACTTCATTTTGATCTCTTGTGAAAGAAAGTTGTTTGGATCACCTGATGTGTGATAGAAAGTATATGATTGGCCAATGGAAACTGATTTACAGTAAATACATGTGGTTGAGTTCCTGTTGCTGATATGGCTTACTGCATGGCCACTGAAAGAGTTAGGGAATCTTGCAGGGAAACTGTTCGGAGTCAGACCTAATCTCTATAACACTGTGCCCAGTGAGCTGTTTCTACAGGGAAGAGGGCATCATTTGCACCTATATTGAAGACACTTAACCCACCTCGCCCTCAGTGTCTGCGTACACTATTCAGTTCAGTTCAGTTCAGAAAACTTTATTGATCCCATAGGGCAATTCATTTGCAGCATTCTCAGAGCAGTTCACAACGCAAGACACACCCAAACACACACACACAAAATGTGAGTATGAATGGGTGAGTGGTTCCTTGTTGTAAAGCGCTTTGGGTGCCATGAAGGTGGAAAAGTGCTATACAGGGGGTCCTCGGGTTACGACGGTCTCAGGTTACGACGTTTCATGGTTACGAACGCGCCACCATTAAAAAAATATATATATTACGCGTCATTCCATCTTACGCGGTTTAGCGTGGTAAGCGACGTAAACAAACGCGAGCGGCGCACGGCGGAAGAATACGCTTTGTTGTGGTTGTAGGGCGGAGAAGACGGCCTCGTGTGCGTGCCCAATGTGGGCGGAAGTACATAATGTGGGCTCTGATCTGCTCCTATGAAAGCGGCAGTGATAACCAAGCAGCGTAGTGGTCTAATTATTGAGATGGAAAGGTTATTGGTGCTTTGGTTGGAAGATCAAAGTCAAAATCTGACTTACGACGAAATTCGGGTTACGACGCGTCTTAAGAACGGATCAACGTCGTAACCCGAGGACCCCCTGTATAAAGATGTGACTATATTCAGGGGCAGACTGGGACCAAAAAGCGGCCCTGGACTTTTCCCCCACAAATCAGCCCATGGTAGGAATTTAGGAACACAGTGGGGGGGTGAACATGCAAATCGACCCACGGGTGGACGGCCATTCTGGACTTTTCCAGAATGTACACATTGCCAGTCCATCCCTGCCTATATTTAATAGTGGTGTGACAATAATATGAATGTTCTCCCTTTCTCACATCTCAGTTAGTTTAAATATAAAACTTAAATTTCTTCTCTTACAGATCAAAGTTCAGGCGTGATAATGGATGAACAGTGTGCACCCCTCGGAGGCCCCCATCCCAGTGCTGGACAGTCCAGGACAGACAGAATGACCCGGGCCAGTGTGGTCAGGTGTGGCTGGCTCAGGAAGCAGGGGGGCTTTGTGAAAACCTGGCACAGCCGCTGGTTTGTATTGAGAGGGGACCAACTCTATTACTACAAAGATGAAGAGGAGACCAAAGCACTGGTAAGTTACTACTACTTGGTTGGACGTAGATGCACATGCATACATCCATCTCATGTACCTGATCTGAATGTTGTACATTAAACTAAAACAATAATCAATGGCAAAAATACTGTACGTGTTTTATTTAAGCCTGGCATAACTGAAAAAATGGCGACTAAAACACTGCGTATGCTCTCAGTTTTATTCCCCTCATAATACGATTTTTTTATGGACTTGGCACAGACTCAGTTTGTTACAGGAAAAAAACCTCAAAACTTGCCAATAAGATTGTCTCTTGTGTTGGTGTGCATGTAACCAGACACTATGCTCAGAGAATGTCACCAGTCAGCCAACAGAAGAGACATGGCTATCCCAAACAAAGAAGCTGTTCCACAACACAAGGACACAAGTCTTTGTACAAGAAATTCTCAAGAGCTTCTTGCCTCTGTTCAGGGCTGCCCAGTTACATCAACAAACAACATCTGTATACCCTGTACAGGGACATTGCTAAAATACAAAATATAGATAAAGTAACCCTGCCTCATGGCTTTGTTACTAAATATTACTAAATCCAGTAGTGATGTTAAAGATCAGAGCAGAGTCACTAAACGTATAGGGTTTGTCTTACACAGGTCAAATGAACTAGAAAAGAAAGTTCCTACAGTATGTGGAGCAGTGAAATGTACCTCAGCATGCAGCCATATTTAGTGACGCTATTAATTACCGCTCTAACACACTGTGAAGCCTCCATTTGTTACCTGTCACATCTGCCTAGACTGCCTTCTCCATGGAAACAAGAACATCTCTTTCCCTGGTAACATAGGGAGCCAAAAATCTGTGGTGAAACAAAAATGGTACTTGATTCTATGTCATTGAATTTGTTCAAAAGATAAGAACGTTTTGAGACCATAATATTGTTGTATAATATGGACCTTTATGGTTGTATAAATCATCATGTTGTTATGTTGTGACTGATCCAGACAGTCAAGCCAGTACTATGGAGTAGTGTATGGAATCTTAGGAATGGCTGTCTGATAGAGGTGAAAGGTCATCCAAAAGTATGCACGTGTATGGCACGTGTGGGCTCGCATCAACATGTCATCTGCATGCACTAACATGTCTATGGAGATGTTTACTGGCACACACACACACACGCACACACGCACACACACACACACACACACACACACACACGTCAACTGTAGTTACACTAATAACAAAGCCAGCATTCAGCAAGTGGATAATTGTAGGGAAATTATTGTAATTTAAACCATTTTTTGAACTGTATCTTTAGGAGAGAATGTAATATTTTCATTGACCTCATGTATCAAAAGATATCTTTATGATGTATTATTTATTATGTTGTGTTTAAATTGTATTATGGTAAGTGCAACCTTAGAGAGTTATGTGCTGAATATTAATAGCACAAAGGACTCATGATGAAACATTCACAAGATGAATTACATGAATAAGTGAAATTCATGGAATAAATAGAGTTTTGTGCCCAGACTTTGACCTTGGCATTCATTTAGTAGAGTTAAACAGTACAATGTCAGTAATGATTTAGGAAGCATTATGACTTTGAGACTGCAAACCATTCATTGCTCACATGTACAGCATCTGTTTCTGAGGTGGATTAATGCAGTATAGAAATAGTTTGTCATATTAAGATCACTTTAAACATTTTAAACAGTGTGTTTCGTATGGATGTGAACACTTGCACTATTGGTAATATTGTGATAAAAATCCAGCTTTTGTTGATGGCAGTTTTGTAGTAATGATATACTCAGTCTGTGTAAGTTAATGTAGTAAAGTTAGTTATACCCCCTGCAGTCAGACCACTGAAACCAAAACAGCTTTGACAGGAAACTGCTGGTGTAATAAAAATCACTGATGGATGGAAATGTTCTTATGAAAATGAACAGCTGCAGCAAGGTCTTGCATGTTGCCCAAGCGTTCTGTTGTTCTGTTCTGTTGCAAGACAAATATCTTTGAAAGGTATGTGCAGGTGCATCTCCCAAAGTGAGAATATTCTACCTTCGGGGCACAAACTTTATACTGACAGCAAAGGGGACTGTGTGAATGTGATTTTTTTAAAGAGTTTTGTTTTAGCTTACAATGTAGGTTAAAACTTCCTAAAGAATCTCACATTTGCATGCCTTTTACTGATGATTAATCGCAGAATCTACACATTTACAATATAATCCTGGCCCACTGTCCTTCTGTGTTTTGAGTCATGAGCTCATAGAGTGATTTCTTTTCTTTATGTTCAAGAATAAGTTGTGTCACTGTGCCTTATACCAGAGATGATCTCATACTCCTTTAAAATAAAACTCTGAAAACAGCCCTCTCTCCTCTCCTCCTCTGGTGTGCTGATGTGTAGCTAAATATAAGTGTGGTTTGGTTTGTCTGCAGAAAACAGTGAGCCGCCGGGAATAGTGTCACTGTGGAAAGAACATTCACACTACTGTGGTTTTACAACATAGAGAATTTACTTATTTCCAAGCCTTGTTTATGTCCTATAATGTACCAACTGCTGTGTGTTTGATCCGTGTTTTAAAGGGGTCGCGGTGGACATGTGTCATCTGACCTCCTGTCTGGCCGGCCTCTGTCTTATTAAGGAGAGGCTCACTCAGCGGGATAGGGCAACTCCCTCTGATGCTGCTAATGTGCTACTACCAATACTTCCTCAATCACCACTGCACACACTGTTTTCATTAACAACAGAAGTCCTCACAAGTCCTCGGCCCTGCAGTGGTTCCCCACCTTTCTTCCTCGAAGCCCCATTTGCATGAACTGGAGACTTCTAAAACTGTGGCCCCCACAAAGACATCACATGATAAAAAAATAATAACTAAAAAGCATTTATTTGTTACAAATAAATATAATGTTTATGCTCCCATATGCATTTTCCAATAATTTTGGGGGATTGTTGCACAGATAATGCTTTTGATGACATGAGTGAACAGAGTACTGTTTGTAACATACATCCTACTAAAAAATTCAAACAAAAATTAAAACCTAATGATTATAGTAAGCTAACTATTTGCTACTTGGTACCAGTTAATATACCACTACCAGACTGAAATCAAAAGTACTATTTTTTTAGACAATACGTTATTTTCAACACAGAATTATACTTGTTTATCATGTTATCTCTTCTCTTTCTCTTTTTTCCAGGGAACTATTTTCTTGCCTGGAAACAAGGTAACAGAGCATCCCAGCAGCGGAGATGATGGGGGAAAATTTCTATTTGAGGTCATTCCAGGTAAGTTCAGCAATTACAAATATGTGTAATGGAATCTGTATTTGTAAATGTTCTGGTTAGTAGTACATTAATCAGCATTAGTTAAAACACATGGATTTCAAGTACAGTGCAGAAAAGGACTTACTATTTGTACTACAATTATATGTAAGGTAACAAGATTATTTATGTAATGTGCATGCTCTGTCATGTACATTACAATACAGTGAAATATATGAATTGTGTTAATGGTTCATAATAATAATCTGCAGCAGTATCACAAGTGTTTTGAGCATCACTTTTATGTTTTTAATTATGCTCATTGTGACATGTTCTACAGACTTGCGCAAACACACATAGGATAAGATATTTTGCCACAACATTAAAATTACAAAAGCATATTATTGGTTGACTGGAAAATGTGAGACTGGTCACTGATGATTCATCAGTGACCAGTCTCACATTTTCCCAGTTTTATATGGGCATGACTGACAGGAGGAATAGCCAATCAGGGACACACACATTTCTCCCTGGGAACAGAAAAACATTGTGGATTTCTACAGAAACTTTGTTAATCTAATCTTTTTTTTTTTTTTTTTTTGTAAATGATAGATGACCCATATAAAAATATAAAAACGCTATGTCTTTTCTACTAAAACCACCGGCTAACCGGCTGGTTAGCTCAACCACCGGCTGGTTAGCTCAACTGGTAAGTCATGGACTTTCCCCCTGGGGGTTGTGGGTTCAAATCCCCCCTGGGCAATGAGCTAACCAGTGTGGGTCCTTGGGCAAGACCCTTCACGGTACTGCCCCCTGGGCGCCGAAAAAGATGGCTGCTCACTGCTCCTGAAAAGGATGGGTCAAATGCAGAAGTCAAATTTCTCCCGTGTGTCATTGTGTGTGAGACCAATAAAGGCTTAAGCCTAAGATTAAAACCAACATGTTTTTAGTGTGTTGCCCAATGCCCACATGACTTGCCCTAAATACGTTATACAGTGGTACCTCACCTTACGAAATTAATTCGTTCCAGAAGTGGTTTTGTAACGTGAATTTTTCGTAAGTTGAGTAGCTATTTCAATGGAAAAAGCCTGATTCGTTCCAAGGCCCCGATCCAAGTTTTTTTTTTTTTTTTGTAGTGTAACTTTTTTTTATAGTGTTACACTGTGTTCTGCCTCCTGAGACTGTAGACCCAGGACTAAACGTGGACTATACCAGGTCTAGACCAAGGTCTAAACCTGGACTGGACCAGGTCTAGACCTGGACTAAACCAGGTGGTAGACCAACTAGACCAGGTGGATTAAAGCGCCGCGTGCGGGTCTATTTCCTGGTTTCGTGCTAGCTCTGCTATTAGCAGCAGCACCGGTGTACCTCACGAGTCACGGCTGAGGCGAGCAGCGACTGCGTGCGTGGGGGGAAGGGGGAGGGCGGAGAAGTGTGCGCACGGACACGTGTGATGCATGACCCGGCGCGGGGCTGCGAGCACAAGACCCGTGTTCAAACCGTGCCTCCTCTAAACCTGGTCTAAACCTGGTCTAGAGGAGGCACGGTTTGAGCACGGGTCTCGTGCTCGCAGCCCCGCGGCGGGTCATGCTGCGCAATCACACACGTGTCCGCGCGCACACTTCTCTGCCCCCCTCCCTTCCCCCCACGCTTCACTATTAATAATTTTGTTGAAAATCTATGAAAGTTTGAGTGTTTAAACGAGAGACAAATGTGGGAAAAGTTTAAATCCAGTCTGAGAAAAGCGTATAATGTGTGTGGCTGAGCGCGCATTATTTGAATTTTTGAGATTTCGCGTTTCGTAACTTGAATTTTCTTTCGTATCTAGAGACCAAAATTTAACGTGAAGGCGTTTCGTAACTTGGAATTTTCGTTTGTTGGGTCTTTCGTAAGGTGAGGTACCACTGTACTTCATTCAGAAGGCGTTACATTTGGTTATGTTCAACTGCCATTCCTGCTCGCAAATAGACTCCTTTTGGTTTTAATGTCAATTTGAAAATGACTACCTCTTTTAAAAAAAACTTTCTTCCTTATACCCATACACCCATGCTTTTTGAGTGGTGGAAAACAAGAAAATGCTACAAATAAAGAAGCCTTAGAGAAGCAGAGAGAGTGAACGAAAAGAGGGAAAGCCAGCACATATGTTCCATTGCTCTAAATGAGGCCCAAACACTGTGACAGTCACTGGCACAAACACAGACAGGAAGCTGCACTGAAAAATACTTCCACTGTCTTGTACATGTTCTCAGAGCCGATGACTATGTGCGTGAGTAACTCTTTACAGGGAAGAGCTCAGGGTTCAAACTAGGGCACCTAAAGTTGGCTACATTCACGTCAAGTCAGTTGAAATCAAAGAATGATATGAAAATTATTTTTTTAAAATCCCAAGCTCTTAAAATCTATAGTAAGGCTTAGAAATCAAAGTGAAGTTGTGGATAAATTCACAAATTATTTTTTTCTTTATGTAAAATAAGTAATGTAATGTAAATGTAAATCAGATATAAATTGTTGTACATTTATGACAACTAGGTAAACATACAGCCATTTGCTTAGCTTCATTGTTCTTCTATTACTATTATTGACCTAATTGCCAAAAGTATTGGCTCACCTGCTTTGACTCGCATATTAACTTAAATGACATCCCATTCTTAATCCATAGGGTTTAATATGATGTCAGCCCACTTTTTGTATAACAGCTTCAACTCTTCTAGGAAGGCTGTCCATAAGGTTTTGGAGTATGGTTATTGGAATTTTTTACCACTCTTCCAGAAGCCCATTTGTGAGGTCACACACTGGTGTTGGACGAGAAGGCCTGGCTCTTAGTCTCTGCTCTAATTCATCTCAAAGGTGTTCTATCAGGTTGAGGTCAGGACTCTGTGCAGGCCAGTCAAGTTCATCCACACCAACTCTTTCATCCATGTCTTTATGGACTTTGCTTTGTGTACTGGTGCACAGTCATGCTGGAAGGGGCTATCTCCAAACTGTTCCCACAAAGTTGAGAGCATGGAATTGTCCAAAATCTCTTGGTCTGCTGAAGCATTCAGTGTTCCTTTTACTGGAATTAAGGGGACAAGTCCAGCTCCTGAAAAACAACCCCACACCATAATTGCCCCTCCACCAAACTTTACACTTGGCACAATGGAGTCAAACAAGTACTGTTCCCCTGGCAACCGCCAAACCCAGACTCGTCCATCAGATTTCCAGATGGAGAAGCGCGATTCATCACTCCAGAGAACGTGTCTCCACTGCTCTAGAGTCCAGTGGTGACGTGCTTTACACCACTGCATCCGACTCTTTGCATTGCACTTGATGATGGCTTGGATGTAGCTGCTCAGCTATGGAAACCCATTCCATGAAGCTCTGTACACTGTTTTTGAGCTAATCTGAAGGCCACATGAAGTTTGTAGGTCTGTAGTGATTGATTTTGCAGAAAGTTGCCGACATCTGCGCACTATGCGCCTCAGCATCCGCTGACCCGCCCCCTCAGTTTATGTGGCCTACCACTTTGTGGCTGAGTTGTTGGCCCCCCTGACCCGAGGGAGGTAGAGGTGGAAGAGGAAGGCGAGTGTTCTTTGGATTTTGATATTGTATGGGGGGAGAGGATGTCGAAACTGACGAAGACGCACACCTTCTACCGGCTGTTGGTGGCCGGGGTCGCTCGGCACCCTTCAGCAGAACACAGATGGTCGCAGACATTTCGCACACATGACACTACCTCCATCTGGGCTCACGTATACAATTGGTACACTTTAAACTGAGACACAGGATCATTTACACCTGCACCAGGTTGCACGCAATACACCCTGACAGATACGGCTGTGACTGTCCGGTATGCGGTCTCCTCCATCTGGCCGCCCGGTGTCCTGTCGTGCGGCGGTTCTGGACCCGACTACTGCACCTTCTCGCTTGGAGGCTGGGGTTGAGGCTCCCACCGCCGGCGGCCCATGGAATCGATGACCCAGGACTCTGGTTCTGCCTCTTCGGACCTGTTCAGCAGCGACCTCGGGGGCCGGACGCTGCAATGGTCAACTGGGACGCAGCCCGCCTCGTCCTGTCCATGGCCAGATATTCTATCTTCGTGGCACGACACCACCACCTCCACGACGGCCGCGCAGCAGAGCACTGGCCCCTCTTCACGGCGCTCCTTCGCGCCCACGTTCACCACCTCCACTTTGCAAGAGAAACTGAGTTTTGCGACACCTTCACCCCAGACAATACGCTTTTCTCCATCTCCCGAACCGGTTCCCCTCGGCTGGACTTCTGACCCCTGCCCCCCTCCGCTGTCCCCCCTGGACCCTGTTGTCTAGACCTTCCCTGGACACTACATCGCCCTTGCTCCCCCCCAGACCCCCTTTCTTCACCTGGAACGAGCCCTTTGGTCCTCTGCACTCCCCATCCCCCGATGTGTCTTCTGAGTGTTTTGCGAATGTTATTGTGGTGTTAAGTGTTTTGCGAATGTTATTCTGATGTCAAAATATGTACCTTGTAATAATAAAAGATTAAAAAAAAAACAATCACTTCCACTTTATTATAAATATAATTATTTATAATTATTTATTATAAATACCACTGGACTGTGGAATATTTAGGAGCGAGGAAATTTCACAGCTGTTTCATTTTATACACCTGTGGCCATGGAAGTGATTGGAACACCTCCATCCATCCATCTTCTTCCGCTTTTTCCATTTCTGGGTCGCGGGGGCAGCAGTCCAAGCAGATCTGCTGCTCAGAACACAATGCACAATACTTTTGGCAATATAGTGTATGTCTGTATATCCACCAGATTTAACAAGATGTGTTTTTGTCATACAATAGTTGAGTAGTTGTAGTTTCTGCAGTAAATCCAGCTCACAGGGTGCTTTTAGTCGGCCTAGGCACAGATAAATAAACTGTGCATAGGGAGGCAAATGTCTTGTTCCAGTTCCAGTTTCATGTTCTTTTGTGAAAACTGCCTGCACATGACTGGAAAGGAGTGGTGGTCTGAGAAAAGCATGTCCGTCGTTTAGACTAGAATCATGCTTTCTTGTCTGAGCGAAACAAAAATACTAAGGTTGGGCCATTGTTATGATTACTAGACCAAAACTTTTTTCAGGCTTGCCCTTGATGTTAAATTCCCATTAGTTTAGAAGAATAAGAATGCAGCACTAAATATTGGCCTACTTTATTGAAGATGTTATAGCTGATGTTTTTGAATCCTCTGGAATGACAGCTGAGGGGACTGGAGAAGAGCACTTTGGGGAAGACTTTGTCTACAAATACCACATGGAATGAATAGCACGGTATTCTTTGTGCAGCATGTTCTTGTTTATAAATATTCTTGTCAATGTTGCAACAGTGGTCTGCTCATGGTTAATTAGTTCTTCCTTATAATATAAAAACAAGATCAGGAACTAATCAGAGAGGGAGGCTGAGATTCTATTTTTTGTTTCTTCACTTTTTTATTGCAAATATAATTCCCCCTAATTTCCTGGGTCACTGTCGTCACTACCACATTGGGTTGTTTTGGGTTGGGTTTTGGATTGTTTTTTGCTTGTAACATCTAGAAATATTACTGCGGTTTAAGACTATGCAGATAATCAATTTCCCCCTTGACCAGTCTTCCTATGGTTAATGCAAAAAAAAAAATCCAGTGGTTTATGGTGATCCCTCACTGACCCCTTGCAGCGTGAGTTGATATTGGAAACATTTTTCTATAGCATAATTTCTGGAGCGTTGTGAAACTTACCAATACAGTGGTACCTCACCTTATGAAAGACCCAAAAAACGCCTTCACGTTAAATTTTGGTCTCTAGATACGAAAGAAAATTCAAGTTACGAAATGCGAAATCTCAGAAATTCTAATAATGCGCGCTCAGATGCGCACTCAGCCACACACATTATACGCTTTTCACAGACTGGATTTAAACTTTTCTCACATTTGTCTCTCACACTCAAACTTTCATAGATTTTCAACAAAATGTATTAATAGTGAAGCATGGGGGGAAGGGGGAGGGCGGAGAAGTGTGCGCGCGGACACGTGTGTGATAGCGCATGACCCGGCACGGGGCTGCGAGCACGAGACCCGTGCTCAAACCGTGCCTCCTCTAGACCAGGTCTAAACCAGGTCTAAACCAGGATTAAACCACCGCAGCTCTTGCATGCGTTCGTTCATGCACTCAGACTGCGTGCGGTCCCGAGGGGAGGCACATCCCCTCCTCGCTGCTCGCCTTAGCCGTGACTCGTGAGGTACACCGCAGAGCTAGCATGAAACCAGGAAATAGACCCGCACACGGTGGTTTAATCCTGGTTTGGACCTGGTCTAGAGGAGGCACGGTTTGAGCACGAGTCTCGTGCTCACAGCCCCGCGCCGGGTCATGCGCGGGGCACACATGTGTCCGCGCGCACACTTCTCCGCCCTCCCCCTTCCCCCCACGCACGCAGTCGCTGCTCGCCTCACCCGTGACTCGTGAGGTACACCGGTGCTGCTGCTAATAGCAAAGCTAGCACGAAACCAGGAAATAGACCCGCATGCGGCGCTTTAATCCACCTGGTCTAGTCCTGGTTTAGTCCAGGTCTAGACCTGGTCCAGTCCAGGTTTAGACCTTGGTCTAGACCTGGTATAGTCCACGTTTAGTCCTGGGTCTACAGTCTCTTAGCCAATCAGGACACAGAACACAATGTTACACTATAAAAAAATGTTACAATATTTAAAAAAAAAAAAAAACTTGGAACGGGGCCTTGGAACGAATCAGGCTTTTTCCATTGAAATAGCTACTAAGCTTATGAAAAATTCACGTTACGAAACCACTTCTGGAACAAATTAATTTCGTAAGGTGAGGTACCACTATTGAAAACAGCAGACTGTGTGTGCAACCATCATTAGGCCTTATCTTGTATAAATAGCTTACCAACAAACCAATAAACTCAATATATGTGCATACTCTTATTATAATTTTAAAGATTACACAGTTTATTGATGCATACATGTAGGGTACCTTGTAGGATCTCAGAAGTTACTTGGTAAGCACTACCCCCTTATGGAGTATTGAAGCAATTACAATTAACATCTGAGTGTATTAACCTATGCATTTTTATTGTCAGCTGAGTACTAAAGTTCACAAGTTGGCATGACATGAATATTTGACCTCTGTTGTGATCCCTAAAATGGACTTAGCATCCTGTTCAATATAAATGTTACAAGAGCAATTCTAATCAAATTAGAATCAGCCTGACAAGGAAATCACTCTCTTACACTGTAAACCCAAACATTCAAAGTAATCGAATAGATTAAGTTTAGAAATAGACCTACTAACTTAATTATGTCAAGTTTCTGTAACATGTTCTTCTTTTTGCGTCATTTTAACTCATTTTATTATTATTTTTTTATTAAAGGGAAGTATTGTGGGTAGGCTATAAGTGAGCATAACTTAAAAACATACATAAGGTACAACTTAGTAGATTAAATGCTGAGAATGATAATGTCCTGTTATGTCTATTGTTTTGAATAGGGATGATTTAAAAATAAACTTAATTTATATAATACATGCTAAAATACACTACAAATTCAAAGCGTGGTACTAAAGTACTAAAAATCTATCATAACAAATAAATTGCAGTCACACAACATATTTATTTATTTATTTATTTATTTATTTATTTCAGGGACAGTGCATATTAATCACCATTTTCTGTAAATATGCCAGAATTAGCCAAAGGCAATTTTTCATCTGTAGTCCCTTGACAGCAGATACTGTCCATCTAAAAACAAGAATAAAATTTACAATACAATAAATACTTAAAAAACTGTCGAAAAATACATACACTATTACATAAGATGGCAGACTCACAACAATCATTCAGCTGCATACCACCACTCATAAAGAGAGCAAATACAGACACACATGACAATCACACACAGACACACATGACAATCACACACAGACACACATGACAATCGCACACAGACACACATGACAATCGCACACAGACACACATGACAATCACACACAGACACACATGACAATCACACACAGACACACATGACAATCACACACAGACACACATGACAATCACACACAGACACACATGACAATCGCACACAGACACACATGACAATCACACACAGACACACATGACAATCACACACAGACACACATGACAATCGCACACAGACACACATGACAATCGCACACAGACACACATGACAATCGCACACAGACACACATGACAATCGCACACAGACACACATGACAATCACACACAGACACACATGACAATCGCACACAGACACAGGGCAAGAGGCCAGCAGGGGGCAGCGACAGCAGATCTGGTTTGTAATTAGCCACTGTTATAACTGTATTTTAAAGGTATGGTAAGGTATGGGTGTGAGGGGGATGATGCAGTCTCCTTGTGCTGCTCCTCTAGTTCTACTTTGGCTGGTGGTTCTGATGGAGATTAATTTGATTGAGGCAAATGGTCTGAAATGCACATGGGACAAAATTTATTATTATTCTTATTATTATTATTATTATTATTATTATTATTATTATTATTATTATTATTATTATTATTATTATTATTATTTTGTATTGTTATTGATATATATGTCATGATCAAGACTCTGATACGGTGCAGATCTTTGCGGCTGTGACATTTGGACCTGAGACTTGAGAAGTGTTGCTACCAACATCATCTTCATGGACACACATGCACACAAACTATTAGCAGACTACAACACACTCACAGATTCACTCACTTTCAGACTCCTACATTAGACCTATCTGGAGGACTTTTGACTATTAAGTTAGTTCAACCTAATGTAAAAAAAAAAAAAAAAAAGTTTTGAGTCATGTTTTAAGTAAACAACCCAAACAAAACTGACTAGTGTGTACTTAATAATAACTGACTAATACTAACTCATTTGAGTTTGGTTAACATTAAATGGTGTGGTTGTGTACTTGTTTTTTTAATGTTCTAAAGTTCTGTGAACTTATTACGGTGGTTTGAAAACTCCCAATTTTAAGTCATAATAAATGAAAATAACAGAAAATGAGTCATATTAACTGCATATATTTGAGTTGAGCTAAATGAGCACTTTTAATTCAGCTATTATCAAATGGTACAAGTAGCAAGCCTTCCAAAATTTTAAGTTCTGGTAACTTATTCGAGTTTAGAGTGCACTGTGAAAATTTTTGCTTCTATAACCATGTTATAACAGCATTCCGTCATCATTTGCTTTATAAAAGTTATATTTTTGGTTGATTCATGAATCCTGTCTTGTTCTGCATTTGAGTCTTAAATCCTCAGAAAATGTCTATTTTCACCTACCCCCTATCTCTGCCCACATATCTGTACTTACGGACATGTGTATAAAATAAGATAAGACTTTATTGATCTCACACAGGAGAAATTTACTTGTCACAGTATTTCCAGGTAGGGACAGTTTGAACAAGAAAGAAAAGTGCATGCAGGCAAGAATGGCATAAAGATAAGTAATAATAATAAAATACAGTAGGTAATAATCTTACAATTATACATGAATGACCTGCACTATGCCACTATGAAAAGACAGGACCTTTCAGTTCTGCAGGTTTGAACAGGAAGTCACTGGGCCCATTTCTGTTAAGCCATTTTAGATTAATATTGTGATTTAAAGGTCCCATGGCATGAAATTTTCACTTTCTGAGGTTTTTGAACGTTAATGTGAGCTCCCCTACCCTGTTTAGCCCCCCCCCATGGTTAAAAGTTGCGAAATGTCTAAACTGAGCATTTGCGATCCTTTTCTGCGTTACAAAAAATCGGAGCTCAAACGGGCGATTTTGAACAAGGCACCTTATTGACGTCAGATCGAAAAAAGAAATGCAAATGCAGTTCCACCCCCGTCTGTCTGTACTCAGCGTCTCTGTAAATCACGCCCAGAGAGTTTGGACTGCGAATGCGCTAGGCAATGCGAAATGCGTTTTTTTTATTTGCCTGGAGGCACGTCCGAGTGTTTCTAGGCTCGGAAGTCCTTTATCTGAGCCTCTGGACCTTTGAACAGCAGTGGTTTAATTTTATTTTCTGTGGAAATGTGTTTATTTTTCAATGGAACGCTTCAAATCTCTCCCCCCGTGCAAAAACAAGGAAATGGATCAGCTGTGAGCTACAGCGGAGAGCGGAGCATTTTGCCATGCCCCCACCCTCTACTATTGGCCAGCTCTTTTCTCCTCATTTGCATTCAAGCAACAACGCCCATTATAGAGTGTTCAGAGTGAGAAAAATTACTCTTTCTCATCTTATCTCTGTTTCTCATGCACTGAGTGTTGATTTTGAAGAAGGATTCATTTACAGTATTAGGGAACCATTAAGGAGTACCATGTCAGTACCATGTCATGGGATCTTTAACAGTAACAGTAAATACTTGGATCCTCTTTAATGTGAGCACTACTGGTAGAGATAGTTGCATTATACATAGGTAAACTTTTGAAGCCAAGGACTGACATTTTAAAACCAAACGTGCTTAGATCTGTAATGAGAAGTCAGATGGGGGGATAAGCTGGAATGTCAACCCTGTGGATCCTCATGTGACGACGGAATGATGGATAGGTGAGTTAAATGAAGCTAGTGTTTGAGGGGGTATTTGGGGCCGGCTAATTAGTGCACTTGTACTTGAGTGCTGTACACTCAGTTCCAATATGGTCCCAGGGCATGAGTATTTATCATTAAGAGAGCCCTGGTGAAGTAATTAATCTGGCTCGCTGACATGACAGTGTCACGATGTATGGAGGGGGTTTTCAGAGGGTCCACGTGTGCCATCACTCATACTACTGTGTGCACTGTGAGCATATCAGCACTTGATTAAACCTATAGCATCAGTGACAAGTGAAATTCGGATGTAAGGTGGTACGGTACGCAAACTGTGTAAACTGTGCAGGTATAGTTTGTACAGTATCAAGCTCATGGCGGCATTAGCTTTACGGTTTAAATAAGGCAGGCTAATGTTTGAGGTTCATAATATTCAGGTCCTCAAATGAAACCAGAACAGTTATATTGTATTTTTATACTTTTATATTGTATACTTGAAGAATAGTTAAATAAATAAATAATGTAAGACAAATTGACAAATTATTTGGATTAAAATCTCTTACTGCTGTTGTTGCTGTTTGTTTTCCTTACATGAATTTAATTTCATATTGTCTCATTTGTCTCCTCTGGACTCCGTTAAGTAAATGTGTTTAGTCAGTTCTAAGACAATAAGTTTATGTTTTACTGACTCCCTGTTTTGATGCTTTGATTTAATTAGGTGTGAGAAATACAGTGGTACCTCACCTTACGAATGACCCAACAAACGAAAATTTCAAGTTATGAAACGCCTTCACGTTAAATTTTTGTCTCTAGATACGAAAGAAAATTCAAGTTACGAAACGCGAAATCTCAAAAATTCAAATAATGCGCGCTCAGCCACACACATTATACACTTTTCTCAGACTGGATTTAAACTTTTCTCACATTTGTCTCTGTTTAAACACTCAAACTTTCATAGATTTTCAACAAAACGTATTAATATTGAAGTGTGGGGGGAAGCGGGAGGTTGGAGAAGACTGCGCGGACACGTGCGCACAGCATGACCCCGCGCAGAGCTGACAGCAGGACTAGACCAAGATCTAAACCTGGACTGGACCAGGACTAAACCTGGACTAAACCAGGACTAAACCAGGACTAAACCAGGACTAGACCAGGTGGATTAAAGCGCCGCGTGCGGGTCTATTTCCTGGTTTCTCACGAGTCACAGCTGAGGTGAGCAGCGAGGAGGAGACCGCAGCGAGGAGGGACCGCAGGCAGTCTGAGCGCATGTGAGCGAGAGCCATGCAAGAGCCGCGGTTGTCTAGACCTCCTCTAGACCTGACCAGGTCTAGAGGAGGTCTAGAGGAGCCGCGGTGGTCTGGACTAAACCAGGACTAAACCTGGACTAAACCAGGAGGAGCCGCGCTCACATGCGCTCACACTGCCTGCGGTCCCCTCCTCCCTGCGGTCTCCTCCTCGCTGCTCGCCTCAGCTGTGACTCGTGAGAAACCAGGAAATAGACACGCACGCGGCGCTTTAATCCACCTGGTCTAGTCCAGGTTTAGTCCAGGTTTAGTCCTGGTTTAGTCCTGGTCCAGTCCAGGTTTAGGTCTTGGTCTAGTCCTGCTGTCAGCTCTGCGCCGGGTCATGCTGTGCACACGTGTCCGCGCAGTTTTCTCCCCCCTCCCGCTTCCCACCACACTTCAATATTGATACGTTTTGTTGAAAATCTATGAAAGTTTGAGTGTTTAAACAAGAGACAAACGTGAGAAAAGTTTAAATCCAGTCTGAGAAACCAATCAGGACGCAGAACACAATGTTACACTATAAAAAAAGTTACACTATAAAAAAAAAAAAAAAACTTGGATCGGGGCCTTGGAACGAATCAGGCTTTTTCCATTGAAATAGCTACTCAACTTACGAATTTTTCACGTTACGAAACCACTTCTGGAACTAATTAATTTCGTAAGGTGAGGTACCACTGTATATAAGTACACCATAAAGCCACCATAAGTGTGCAAATATTTAACTGCATGTTTCAAGTCATAAATTTATGAGATAACAGTAATTTTTTAATTTTGCTGATGGTTTATACTGGCTGTACTGGTTTGCTCCTAAAAGGCCGTGTTAAAACAGCAAATGAATTGTAAAGCCTGTATTGTTCCTTTCATGTAAAAAATGTCATCAGTGTGCAAATGTACCATGAAGTTAGAGAAGGAGCTTTTTGTATTGTAAATATAAATATATAATACGTAAACTAAATACATGGTCACAAGTTCCATTGTCTTCTCTCATGAAATGTCCGGTGAGGAGGATGTTTGTGTTGAGGTTTGCTGTTCCTTGCTCTCTCCAGTGAATATTTAACTTTGAAACCAAAACAGGAATTTTCTTTGTGCTTCACGTTGCACTTTGAGCATACTTCTTCTCACTCAGTTGTGACATAAAGAAAGATGAACTTACAGCAAAATTATTTCAGAATTACTTTCAGAAATAGTTCTGTACTTTCTAATACATTTTCCAAATTGCAATAATTCTAAAACTTTCATGTATGCTAAGAAAGCAAGAGCTGTTGGGTACTATGCAGTCAGGCGAAAGTTTACATTCCAGTTATCACTATTCGAGAGGGCCATTGGGTTTGTATGAGACAGGAACACTTCTGCTGTGTGGAAGTTCTTTAAACTGGAAAATTGGACTTTTGCTTTGTCTGGTTACTGGCAGTTATCTTATAGTTAACTTATCTTCTAGCTTCTCAAAAACTGAAATTAATCTAAATCTAAAATATGTACTACGTGTTCAGTAAAATATGTTATTGGCTGAATCATGATTTGTTGACCAGACAGTTGCTATAGCAGTAAACAGGGAGGTAAGCTGGAACTTACTGGTACTTTTAGCAGTTGCACATTTGAAGTCACAAGGGAGCCATTTTTTATTTAATGGTGTGTGTTTGATTATCTATAGCTGACTTCGAAGGACGATTTGATGAACTAGCGTTTTACGATGTTATAAGTGTTTCTGCATGCACAGTACAATGTTATAAGGTCTCTAAGTGCGCTGTACGATGTTATGAGGGTCTCTAAATGCACTACAGCAGACTGAAGGGGCTGAACAGGAAGTTTCCATGCTTACATAACAACCTTATTGAAGGAATTTGACATGTCACATACCAATCTCACCCCGCTATTCCCCCACCTCCCCTGTCATGTTTCAGGTTGGACAGATCTATATGCAAGGACCACATAACTAATGAAATGGATAATTCATTTATTCAGAACTATGCACTTAATCAAGACAATTCTGGGACTAAACTGTATGTAAATCAAGACCAAATAACATCTTTGTCAGGGCTTATCCTGTACTGAAAGTGCATGTTGCCAACAGCAGTAACGCTAAGCTTAAGCTGATCTAAACTACTAGAAGGTTTTATAATATGACTATGACTATGACTATGATAAACCAAACATGCAGAAAGCTGTGGGTGAATATACAGTTCAAACTCTATCCATAACAGGACTAAAATGAGAGAAAAACTATTGGGACTTTTTAACATAGTAATTTTTAGGGACGATATCTCAGCAGGAAGATTTGTGGAAAACTGTTCACGCAGTGTACAGTGGAGAAGGTAGGGGGCCCAAATGCAACAGCCTGCTGTCGGACGGTAGCAGCCCTTGCAGTGCTGTATTTATAGACCAGTGTGGATGAGTCATTTGGCCCCATGCCCACTCTGCCTTTGCCAGATTTACAGGTCTCCACTTTGGGGAGTGCTGCCTGATTTACGACAGCCCTCCCCACCTCCTCTCACTTCCTTCAGGGACCAGCTCACACACCATCTTGTTTTCCGAGCTCTATACTTTGTAAGAAATATGCTCCAGTCTTGACAGCCGCTAGACTACAGATGTAGTGACCTAAAATGAAGTTATCGAACTGGAGATCTACTGCATAGAGGAAAAGAAGGAGGGACAGATTCAGCGATCAGGGGCAAGCACAGAGGAGCGGGAGAAGCTGCTGGGGCATTTGGACATAGAGGTGAAGAACAGATGAAGAGGAGATTAAGGGGGGCCGGCGGTCAGCAGCGACAGCGTGGCTTCTTTTTCTTCTCCCACTGTGAGCTGCTCAGAGGGGGGCAGGTCCTCCACTGTGTCCCATGGATCTCAATTCCAACCCAGGTCTGTGGCTTTACTAATATACTGACTCCTTTTTCACTCAAAGCAACTTGAACTTGAGCAAAGATGATTCACTCACTTGGTTGTTTTTCCATATGTTCTCCATCTGTCATGTCAGCTCACTGAGAACAGATGTAGTTTTGTCTTATTCTCTATAATTGTATCAATGCTGTAGATCAACAGTTAAAGCTGAAATAAAGAATGTATTGATGTGTAATCAATGAGGAGGGGGTCAGCACTTATACACACATACAACTAAAAGGTTGTGAATCAGTAACAGCACATATGCAGTAACTGTGCATATTTACATGGTTACTAACTCTATATTACACAAACTAAAAGGGAGAATACCCCATAGTTGTATTTAGTTTGAGAAAAAACAAAAAAAGGTGTAGTTTAGCACAGAGGTGTTGGATATCAGCCTCAGATTTCACTTTGCTTTGCTTGAGGGTGATAACAGAACATCTAAACTGCATTGCTTCAGGTTGGCCATAAACCATCCACGGGAGGTGTTTTGTGTTTCCCTTTAGGGGTTGCCATTTTGTAATTTGTTTTACATCAGGTAACATAACCCTGCTTATGCTGGTATGAAGCTGAAACAAACTGAAGCTCATATTTATATTTGGTTATATTTTAGTAATTTTGGTTATTTGTCCTATTATGATGCATAGGATTGTGCACTTGTCAATATTTGCAACATAAACATATTTCCTGCACTGCAGTGCTGTCAGGTGGACAGTGCTTTGGCCTAGAGAGTCTTTCCTGGATTTGTCAGAATAAACACCAGTCAGAGGCCAAGATGGCAGACAGGACTGCTGCGATGGCGGAATCAAAACATCTGCCAAAATCAATTCTCTCCCCAGCCATTGATTATTATTTCTGCTGCCTCTGTCTTTCTCTCATACACTAAAGGAATATTATTGTTAGTGTATATCATAGTTTTTATTTTCAATTTTCATTTTATTCCCAATTTATTTAGAAATGAATGTTCACTTTTGTCTTTTACAATTATAAAATTGACGGCCAATTGTAAAGGAAAATGCTGTAGTACCTAATTAGTCACCAAAGCTAGCGTTTGTTCATGTAATCCAGTTCAAAGTACAGACAGTAAGTCAGACAGCAGCCCCCCTCTGCTCAGGCTGTGGATGCGCAGGTGTGCGGCTGCCTCAGGAGCTCACTGCTGAAAGCTGATATTACAGGGCATTAGCGCCAAACCAGGTAGTTTACCATGTGCGCTCTGTGACTCCTCTTCTTCTGTGGTCTGGATCAAGGCCTTTGTGTGAACACCAGCATGTTTGTCTGTCTGCATCTATTCCTGGCAATATAATTACACCAGTATGTTCTCTCCTACTTACACTTCAGACTGTCAAAAGCCGAATGCCTCAACTCAGACCTCTTCCTTTTTTGGTTGTAAACTTGCTGTTGCATCTGTATGTACTGTACCTCTTTCTGTGTATATGTGTGCATGTAGCGTAGTGTATCCTACATCTGATCCGAAGTCTTGAGTCAACACTAAATAATAATAACATTTCAAACACCTTTAATTAAGCATGTACAAAGACCTAATTTATAATGAGTTGATTCAGTTTTAGTAACTACTTAGCCTAAATAATATCCTAAACCTTACTCCATTCTGTTAAGGCTAATTGAGGTGTGATTATAAAGTAGTAACAAAATAATATATCTTTTGAATTGTGAAAAGTCTTCCAAATGTCGCCTATAACAGGAAGCTGAAACCTATGAACAAATCATGAATTGATTTTGTCATACACTCTGCCGGTCAGTGGAATGCACACCTCAAACATTTACAGTGTCTTTGCCATAGCTGCTTGACACAGTGTGGTATTGGTATTCTGTCATACTGAAATCTGTTTATGTAACTAGAAAAAAAATAACTTGCCTTAAAGATAATTTATCTTGTGAAGCTACACCTTCATGTGTTGAAGCTACAACAGGGACCAGACTTCACCAGCACAGTGTGAGACTTTATGGGAATGTTTGAACGTAGCCTGGCGAGTTATAAATATATACGTAATTTGGTACAATTTTAGTATATCATTAAGAAAATATAATGTGACTGTGTCCAGTACAAGTTTAATACACAAGCACAAGTAGATTCAACTGCTACAGCTGCCTTGGACATGGCTCTTTATTTAGCTAGCGTAAAATCAGGACCTTTGACTCCTATACAGACACAACTGACTTCCTGAATTAACTTACTGACCCTGTACACACACAGGGGTTTTCATCGCAATTCATTAAAACTTTAACCTAAAAACCCAGATAATCAGTCTGCTATTAGTGCCTATTCACAGTACAAAAGAATATAGCCGTTCATGTCCATTCTTGTGAATCCTTTTGGTGCCACAATTCCCCACTTCCCCACAGAAGAACAGTGCAGCCAAACAAGCTGTGCCCCCTTTGACCTTCCCTGTCCCATTGACTGTGCTGCTCACTCAGCATAGATGGTAATGGATAGCTGGAGTTACACTATGGGGGCAGTGTTTCTGAGTTTATATGGGATAGCATTTTGGAGATTTCAGATTATGACTATAGACAGCTAAAGACCACCATGACACCTGCAGGAGTAGTTATCAATACCTCACTGAGGGTTGGGAGAAACAGGACACCCCTGAGAGGTACTCATCAGATACTGCTCAAGCTAATGCACCTGTGTATGTTGGGCCACCAAGAGACTAGGGAACACATTTTACAACACTTTTGTGGGCTTAATAACATTTTAAATACATTTGTTGAGGATTTTTTTTTCTTTTGGATATATTATTTTATAATTTAAAATGCATTTTTTAAGATAGAAGGATCAATAAACAAGCAATTTGATTCAGTACAGTTAAAAATAAGAAGCACATTTCATCCCCACCACTATCAGACTGTATACCTCCACTATATAGTCTCTAAATTTCACTACTTTTGTTGCTTGTAGACCAGTGTAACAAGTGCAGAACATTGGTCAGAAAAAAATATTTTATTTTTTTACATGAACTGTGTAAGTAGGCTATAAAATTATATGCAACATCTTTCTCGCGAATGCTTAAAGATCCCATGACATGGTACTTCTTGATGCTTTTATATGGCTCCTTAATGGTTCCCTAAAACTGTAAATGAATCCTTCTTCAAAATCAACACTCAGTGCATGAGAAACAGAGATACGATGAGAAAGAGTATTTTTTTTCTCTCTGAACACTCCATAATGGGCGTTGTTGCTTGAATGCAAATGAGGAGAAAAGAGATGGCCTATAGTAGAGGGTGGGGGCGTGGCCAAACTCTCCGCTCCGCTCTAGCTCTCAGCTGATCCATTTCCTTGTTTTTGCACGGGGGGAGAGATTTGAAGTGTTCCATTGAAAAATAAACACATTTCCACAGAAAATAAAATTAAACCACTGCTGTTCAAAGGTCCAGAGGCTCAGATAAAGGACTTCTGAGCCTAGAAACACTCGGACGTGCCTCCAGGCAAATAAAAAAACGCATTTCGCATTGCCTAGCGCATTCGCAGTCCAAACTCTCTGGGCGTGATTTACAGAGACGCTGAGTACAGACAGACGGGGGTGGAACTGCATTTGCATTTCTTTTTTCGATCTGACGTCAATAAGGTCCCTTGTTCAAAATCGCCCGTTTGAGCTCCGATTTTTTGTAACGCAGAAAAGGATCGCAAATGCTCAGTTTAGACATTTCGCAACTTTTAACCATGGGGGGGCTAAACAGGGTAGGGGAGCTCACATTAACGTTCAAACCTCAGAAAGTGAAAATTTCATGCCATGGGACCTTTAATGTGTAATTTTTTTTTTCTGTATTCTTTTATTTACTTATTTTATTGGTATTATTACTATCTTGTCTGCATGCACTTTTTTGCTCTAACATTCTTTTGCACTTTGCCTGGAGCTGATGTGACAGGTGAATTTGTCCTGTGTGAAATCAATAAAGTCTTATCTTATCTCACATTTGAATATATTGATTGATTTTGAAGAAAGAAATTGAACTGTAGAGTAATGAAATCCTATTCTAAATTGTTTAGCTAATAGTTTAGTTTAATAGTACAGTGGATGAATATGTTTGTTTTATTGAAAATATTGTGCTTTTATATACAAGATCTCAACATAATTTAATAATCATTTAATAATATCCCTCCAATATTTATGTCTGGACAGATATGTGAGGGCCTGTATGACCTCTAACATTACATCATGAGATTCTGTTTGTTGGAGAAGTTAACGTTGCACTTTAGTGTCAATGGGAGATTCTGTGTTTGCTTTTAAGGTCATGCCCTGGTGTCTTTGCCTGTGGCCTTTTTAAAATCAATCCTCTTCACTTCAGAGGTCGGCCTATTGTTCCCAGTACAGTGCTGTGGAGAGGTATGTTCGCTCCCTGCCCCCTCTCCAAACCTCCTCCTTTCTCTTTCACACTCTCTCTCTCTCAGCTGCTCTGCCTGTAGTCAGTCTGTAGTGGGCCAGGCCAAACCCCGGCAGGGACAGAAGCACACCCGCCCGGACGTCCTCATATTAACCTAGAACCCTCCTTTAGTGCTGCTCTTTTAGGGGATTATCACTGGCCTAGTGTGGACCGGAGGAGGAATGGAAATGGTCTATCAGACTTTGCCACAGTATGGATTCACTGATTTACTTCCTTCACATGCAGGTAACAGACACTGACATATTTACTGTAAATGTTATGGGCTTGTTGATAGCTTTATGTGGATCTGTCTGTCCATAAACGGCTGCTGTGTGACTACCAGCACTTTTGTTGTAACAGCTGTGACTGAGGGATTAGCTGATCTCTCGTTCACACCATTAGCACTATATTGAAAACACGCCTCTCTCATATTTACTGCTTTTATGAAATAGTAAAAGTATGCAGTGTTGTTATTTCAGCTGCATATTGTATTTCATTTTTTTATGAATGAACACATATCTGGCAGTGGTAGGTCTTGTAACTTACTGCAGCTTCCTGTCCTGTTGGAGGTATTTATGATGTGAGGACTTCTGAGAAGACTATCATTAGACACAATATTGAATCTCAACTTGCCCCTGCTTGCATGCACAGAGAACTGCAGAAGAAAGTGCTCCCATTCACTACACTGTAAACACTGCAAGAATGAAGACATGAAGCTAAACAATGTGGTTTTGCATTGTTTTTGGAACCGGCATCTGTCATTTCCTTCACTTTTCCAACGGCTAAAATTTCAAAACATTTGGCTTTTGTTGCAGACCCACTGCATAATTTGCTCTATCTAATAGTGTTTTGTGGAAAGAATTTGACAAACACAAAATGTATGGTAGATCATTATTTTATTAGTTAAATCGTTTACATGATATGACTGTGTTCATTACAGGGTTTAAGTGTGGAGGGCTACAGATATTTGTGCTCAGTTCCTCTACACTGGACTCCTTTGTTGTCTCCACCTGTTGGAGAGTATTAGTTAATAACTAGTCTGCAGCTGCCAGACACTTATTAAAGCCCAATGAAGAGCTGTGACACACAGGAGCCCAACTACATGCTCATTAAGGTGTTTGCATGCCACAGTTACGGTGGTGCAGCGCTTAAGACTTTTGCATCACAGCAAAAATGGTTCTAGGTTCAAATCTGTAAATAAAAGTGGCTTGTTTGTGGTATTTGTGTCTGTGGTTTCCCTACCAAGAGCATGCAGGTCACTGTCAGCATAGCGGTGGCAGCACAGGACTAATGGTCTATTTTGTTTGTAAGTTGGCATGAAAGTTTATAGGCTAAGTATTTCTGTTAGGTACTTTATTCATTTGGAGTTATTTTTTAATTTAAATGACGTATTGGAAACAGTCCAAGTTCAAGAGAGAGATGTTGCTGACCCATATAAGTTGTACCCCTACTGTGCTGTACTGGGAATTGCTCATTGCTCAAGGTCTATGGACTATAAGGAGCGTGGAAAATCAGGCCAATTGTGCCAGCAGTCATGCTTGCCTCTTCAGTCTGAGATGAGGTGTTCGGGGCTTTCTGCTGTTTTCCTGCTAGTGTTTTATTTACACTGATGGGCAGTTTTTGCATTATTTTTGGAAAATTGTGCTAAAATGTGTCTTTAAATGTATCATTTGAGGTCAGGCAAATGTTAAAGAACTGCCTAATAACTCAGAAACAGAAATATAAGTATTCACAACTTTACTTTTGATAACTCAAATGATTCTGCTGTCCAACTGCAAGTCTAGAACATGCAAGGGAGAACATGCAAACTTCTGTGTGGAGTTTGCATGTTCTCCCCATGTCTGGGTGGGTTTTCTCCGGGCACTCTGGTTTCCCCCATCAACCCAAAACATGCACCATAGGTACTCCAGCTTAGGTCCTGACCAAACCGAAGCAAGCAGATGTTATGTTAAAATGCAGAGAAGAATTTCTCCAGTGTGAGATCAATAAAGTCACTTCTTCTTCTACAATGAAATTCATTTTCCCGTGAGGATGAATAAACGTAATTCAGATTTATACCTTTTTCTATCTCTTTTAACAGGAGCAAACAAATGTGATGTTAATTATTCATATTTTAAGCACATTTAACTGACTACAGGTGCAGTTAAAACAGTGTCTTTGATATACATAATATTTGCCCAACTTTCTTTTTTTCTTAGGGTTTATTTGTGTTTCTAACTCTTCAAACACTGGTTAATGATTGTGCTCTGAACAGTTACAATTGTAGGTGTCTTCACCAGCCTCAGGACAAATGTCTGAGACCAAGTGGCCATTGACATAAATATAGGCTACAGTGCTGTGTCACACTTGTCTTCTTCATGTGTGAATGAGTACAGAAGTAACAACAATTTGCATTTAAAAGTCAATACTAAGGCTTTTCATGTGATCCATGCACTGATTTAATCTTGTTTATTTATCTTCCAACACCCACTGACTGACATCCTGAGTGTCAGGAGCCTCAAAATAAAAATGTTTGGCATCAACAGGAAGTGACAGGGCTTTGAAAATTTTGTAACAGCTATGGTATGCTGTATTATCCTGTCCCACACTGGATTCACAAATGTCCAAAAGGAAACAATGCCATTCCTTAGCAGCAATGGAAGCTCTGCAGACACAAAACGGAAAAGCTTGATTGGTTTTAAATGTGGACAATGGCAGTCAGTAGGAAACTTGGGAATTCCAATAAGTTTGCATAACAATGATGGCAAACAATGCAACTGAGAGAGATTACTTTACATGGATGCACTCAATGAGCCCTATGTACTCACAGATCCAAGTTAAAACTCAACAGTGTTCTTATATAGAATAGAATAAACTTTGGGAAATCTGTTTCTGACATAGTGCAACATTTACCATATATTATAGACAATAACAGGCATTCAGTGTGTTGAAGAGTTGAGCTGAAGATTATTCCTGTGCATCTATACAAGTTCTTAAGCAATATGACTGAACTGTCTGAGTGTACATGTACATGTGAATGCATTTTGTACTGAATCTCTCTTGTTTTCGTTTTACACAGGAGGGGAAAGAGAGCGGATGACAGCCAACCATGAGACTTACCTGCTCATGGCCAGCTCACAGAATGACATGGAGGACTGGGTCAAGACGATACGCAGGGTCATCTGGGCGCCTTTTGGTGGAGGTCAGTACTGACAGCTGTATGACCTCATTTTATAACTAAGTAGTTTATCTATGTTTTGTTGTGTGTTAGATCTTCTGACTGACCATCTGTTTTGTAGGGGTTTTAAAGTCCTCTGTATTATTATTCAGTAGGGGTGATTAATTTCCTGTGAGAGCAGAAAAAAACTGGACCTTAGTTTTTTCAAATATAGTTTTGCTAGGATGATATGCCTTCTTCAAAGCTCTCGTGGCTCGTACCAGTCTATAGTGGTTCACAGCCCACACTGACCAAAAACCAGGGGACATGTTTCAACACAGCATTTCTATGTAGACAGACAGTGAATAGATGAGGCTTGGTTGGCCCCTTTGTTTTCAAAGCATTGAGTTTGACGTCTATTGCAGTTGACTGCTCTTCAAAAGGACAAGTCAAATGTCAAAAATGCCACAAGAGAGGTGGCTCAACATTGGACGAGAGCTGGGCACTGCCTGTCTCATAGGCAGAGAAAACCACACTCCGGCTCGTTCACACTGTAGTAATACGGGACACTGAATGGATATAGGATATAGGATATAGGATATAGGAGTGAAACAGTGAGAGCAACCCAGCTCCAGTTATCAGTGATACTAAGTGGAAGATTTTGTCAGTTTAGTAATTGCTATAGTTTTTAAGCTTTTAAAGTGGGACTTCAGGTTGTTGTGAGAAATGTGCAGTTGCGGCTTCTCCATTTGGATTATTAATGGTAATTATAAACGGCTTCCTCCCTTTTTAGAAGATCTCACATTAAATATTTGCATAATTTACATCTGTTTGTGAATAATTCTAGTATACTGCAGGACAGCTGGGCCAAGCTGTCACAGTCAGTACCAGATCAACTAAAAAAAAAAAAATCTCAGTTTAGAGGCTGGTGCACACAGCGATATATGTGACTCAGAAAAACATTCCCAGACGCATTACCAGTGTGTCTGGAGGGATGATCTGCTTTTCATCTCTTTACTGCACTATATTATACTCAGCAGGACTTTTCTTGGAGTTTTGTGTGTTTTTGCTTTTACTCTATATGGATTTATGTCAGACTGGCCAATCTAATCCAAGCAACTACTTTTCGTGAATTCACTGCAGTTTTGTGCAGCGTAAAGAGATCTTTGCTGCTGTCATTCTTGGGTAGTTTTTGTTTCTTTTTAATATGTCAAAATAGGATTCCTTTTGTATTATCACACACATTTGCTAATTGACAAATTTTCCAGAAGCTTGTGAGTTGTGTCAGTTTTAGAGGTGAGTAACTGTTGCTCATACTATGTCCTCATGTGGAGTTTGCAGGGACTTTGCATGTGTTAGTCACCTTGTTTAAATGTTTACAACCATTTGAATACTTGTGTCCTGAATGTGTGTAAATTACCCGTCTAGATATGGATACTATCCTCTCTCTCTCTCTCTGTCTCTGTCTCTCTCTCTCTCTCTCTCTCTCTCTCTCTCTCTCTCTCTCTCTGTCTCTCTCTCTCTCTCTCTCTCTATATATATATATATATATATATATATATATATATATATATATATATATATATATATATATATATATATATATATATATATATAAATCGACATTTATTCCAAAACACTTTGTGTGTTCCAGGTATCTTCGGTCAGAAGCTAGAGGAGACTGTGCGGTACGAGCGACGTTTTGGGAACAAACTGGCTCCAATGCTGGTGGAACAGTGTGTAGACTTCATCCGACAGCGGGGGCTTCAGGAAGAGGGGCTTTTCAGGCTCCCAGGACAAGCTAACCTGGTCAAAGACCTGCAGGAGGCCTTCGACTGTGGAGAAAAACCCTCTTTTGACAGGTAAGAGGCAGGGATATGGTGTGATAACACAGGAATTCTTAGTCATTTTAATGAGCACGTGATTTGTTTGAATTGTGGACTGGACATGCAGTGAATTGGAAGTACTGGGAATGGGATAGTAAATGGGAAGCAGATTTGATTTCCTTAAATTTAAATATATGCAAAAACTGGCTTGTGCAAAAGTGCTGTCTTTTTGCACTACTTGGCCAGAGAGAAACGAAATTTCGATTCACTGTATGTTGAACACATATGGCAGAATTGACAATAAAGCTGACTTTGATCTTTTTTGGACTGGCATTATCTTTGTCTAGTAATTATTCAAAAATACATTAATATGTTTTTATTATTTTTATCCTATACTGCTGACTGGCACTATTTAATACTTATTTTCATCAGTGCTGCTCTTCTTTTGATCATTTAGTGTTCTTAATTTAGCTAAATTGTATATATTTTGTATTTTGTCTTCACAGTAACACTGATGTGCACACAGTGGCCTCACTTCTAAAGCTGTATCTCAGAGAGCTTCCTGAGCCTGTGATTCCTTTCCACAACTATAATGAATTTCTGGCTTGTGCAAAAGTGCTCAGCAAGGATGAAGAAGGGGTGAGGACAATAAAAACATAACAATTTCTAACATTTTAAATAATCTTCGTAAAAACAAAGAAATCTACTCTAACTTTGGTTGTATACAGGGAATGAAGGAGTTGAGAAAACTTGTTGACAGTCTACCTCCAGTAAATTACAATCTCCTCAAATACATCTGCAGGTAATTTTTTTTCCCACAATGTTTCTCATCATTAAGGAATAGTTTATCTCTATGTGTATAATATGCATTCTTCCAGGTTTTTAGATGAAGTGCAATCATACTCAGGTGTGAATAAGATGAGCGTGCAGAATCTTGCAACAGTGTTTGGACCCAATATATTGCGACCCAATGTTGAAGATCCAGTAGCTATCATGGAAGGTCAGTGGAGTGGTCATTTGAATTCTTCCTATTTAATAGACAAGTAATTTAAAAAAAAAATCTGTGCTTTAGGTACTGTCTTGGTCCAGCAGCTAATGGCGGTTCTGATTGGTCACCATGATGTTCTCTTCCCTCATGGTGATGACAGCCCCACAGCTCTAGAGCATGTAAACAACAACAATATTGAACTTTCTCAGCCACAGGTGCCCGCAACTACCTCCTCCAACACCCTGGTGTCTCAAAATGCTGAGAACAACAATGTGCAGGTGTCTCGACAGTGTGCATGGGAAGCCCCAGGCTCTCCTTCTCACAAACACACAGACAACAGCAGCTCTCCCAGATCTGCCAGTCCTCGTAATGGAGTGATAGCACACTTTGACGTCACCCGTAGCCCACCTCTGACTGTGAAAAAGAACCCTGCGTTTGGTAAAGGCAGTGGGATTGTTACAAATGGGTCCTTTAGCTCCTCCCCCTCCTCAGACCCCACTCTGGACAAGCTGTTGAGTGGGGGCGGGACTTTAACAGGTCGCCGCACTGGCACACTTAAAGGCTCAGGTACAAAGATGGGCACTGGTGGAGTGGCAAGTGCAAACACTGGAGGAAATGTGCGTATGGGTGTTTTGAGCACAGACACTGGCAACTCCCGAAATGCACAATGGATTTCTAATGGCTGCGTGACTTTACGGGAGAACAATAAAGTCACTATTGATCAAATGTCCAATCAGAATCGTCTCTCTACATATGACAATGTCCAGGTAAACCATCAAAATGTGTTGCAGCAGAACCAACTCAACAACACCTGTCTGAGCAGCAGCTGTGAAGACAAACAGAGTGTGGACAGCGCCACCTGGTCCACTTCGTCATGTGAGATCTCTCTGCCAGACAACTCCACCTCCTGCCGCTCCTCCACCACCACCTGTCCTGAGCAGGACTTCTACACAAGCCACTTTGAGGACCTGGACGCACCAGGACAGGAAACAGAGACTGTCCCATCAGCAGCAGCAGAGGGGGATCGGAGTAGCCTTAGAGAGGGAGAAGGTGTGGGCAGCAACAGTCGAGGCTCCACTAGTAGTGATAATGCTGACTCATTCACTGGAACCAATGGAGTTGGGAGTCACAGTGCACTGCACAGCCTTGTGGCCAGCCTTAAACAAGAAATGCACAAGCAGAAGAGCGAGTATGAGGCCAGGATTAAGAGGTGGGTTCTTTTTTTTTTTTTTTTTAATCTTTTATTATTTAAGTTACATATTTTCAAACCACAATAACATTCGCAAAGTACTCAGACGACACATTGGGGGATGTGGGCACGGGAATAAGCACCACTGGGTATGGCATTTTTTAACATTTTGTGTCTGTGGAATAAATGTTTACCTACTCACCTTTTCACGTTTTAGCTTGGAGCAGCGTAACCTAGAACTGGAGACAGAGATGGTAAACCTTCATGAGGAGTTGGACCAGGAGAGGAAGAAATACACCATGGTAGAGATCAAACTGCGTAATGCAGAAAGGGCAAAGGATGATGCTGAGCGCAGGAATCAGATGTTACAGAAGGAGATGGAGCAGTTCTTTTCCACATTCAGTGACCTGACAGCAAACAGCAGCCCAGCCACTGAGCACAGGAGAGCAGATCGCAACAACACCATTTGGATCCAGTAGAGCAAAGACACTGAGGGACATGGTACTTTACGTAAATATTGTTTATTGTTGATCTGACTATCGCCAAACAGGATTTGGTGGTTTCTCTTATTACAATGTATAGTGTTTAAAGTATTAACTTAGGGGAAACACCTTAAATATGTTAAGATCACCTGGGGTGATTATAGTACACTGTTATTTACAATGTCATTTCAAGTTAAAGGGATACTGCACCAAGTCTGAAAATTGAGCATTTTACTTCAAAGGGATAGATTGGTCCAATAAAATGACCAGCTTTAGGTGCTAACCATATCCTTCTTTGTTGCCTGTTTGTGTACATATTGGAAAATGGTGAAAATATCTGTCAAAATGAATATAATACATAGATGTCTATGAGTTAAGATATGTGTAATATTTTATAAAAACAAAAACAAAAAAAAACATTTCCTTGCACTTACTGTATATGTGTCTTACTGTGTACAGTGTTTGCATCTGTGCTATGTACTGTTGCAATAACTTTATGACCAAAAGAGCCCAAACTGTAAATATTGTATAGAATACTGGTATGGCACGTTTTATTATATGTGGATAAGATTGTGTTATGTTTTATAGTTTGTAAAATAGTCTTGCACGATGAGCCATTGATGACAAAATACAGTACGTACATTATCATTCTCTATGGCAAAAATGTCATGTATAATGTGTATAATACTATAATAGTGTAGTATGTATAAAATAGATGATTATAAGGAGCGCTTTCTGGGAAAGAAAATGCAATGCACAATTGAAAAAACACTTTTGGATGTGATTGCATTTTGAAATTTTGCTTGAAACCAAAATGAATGCTTCAAAATATTTTGGGTCTAAGTAGCCTATAGTGGCATTTTCTTTTTGTGTCCTGCAGTCAGCAAGTCTGCCGATTCCATTGAAATGTAGACTAGAAGGAAGCAATACTTGAGACTGAGTTTAAAGATATCTTGTTATAAATAAAGTCTAAATTAAATGCTGGTCTGGACTGTTTTCATCTTAAGGGAAACTACTTGACTGCCAGTGCATCCAGATTAAAAACAGGAATCATATAAAGTCATATTACATTTGCAGTAGTAAATAATGCCCCATCATGAATGTAATGTGAAAATGGAATTTTATTATGGCTACTGAGTTATATGCTTTTCTATGATAATCATAACACATTGTTAAATTATTATAATGTAAAATAAATCATAAATGAAACAGATAGCCCAAGTTCAAAGATTTTGTTTATTTCAGTCACATACATATACTGTTTTTACATACACAGTTCCTTTAAATTGTTGTGTAACATCTTTCTGTATTTGTATTTTATTTATAATTTTCTTTAGCATTTGTTTAAACTTTATTTAAAATGCTAGAGCCCAAAGCTTCAAGATCAGCATGAGAACAAATACAGGTACCACGTTTCTCAATGTCAAAAGTATAGATTGTTAAAACTGCACAGAGTAAAAGAAAAGCCAATTGAAGATAGAGAGGAGTTGTAAAAGTACATCACCTGATTCAGATGCTATACAAGCTTGAATTGTTCTTAAAATTACATGTGAAATTTGTTAACATCGGCTGACCTCCTGCAGCAGCTTGCCTCCCTTTGTGGGTGCAATAAAGTGTTTATTGCATTGTTGGATCTTATATACAAGATGGAGTGGGATCACAAATTCTAAAATGGGACAAAAGGTTGGCACAAGTGCTTGGATACTACTTTTGTGGAGAATATAGTGAATTGGCAATTATGTATTATGGCCCAATTACTACAAATAAATAATGAGAACTATTGTGTCAGCAATTTAGCGCTCTTAAAGTGAGAGGATTTAGACACAGATCCAAACAGTTTGTACTGGAGGGGGCACTGACATTCTCACAATGAATAAAAAAAAATATTCATTGTTTTGTAAAAAAAAAAAAAAGAATTGTCAAATCACATCTTCACACATAGATGACACTCTGGATCTATAATGATGTGCTTTACAAAAATCAAACAAAAATCTCTAGTACATTCAATGCTAGATTTCCAGCCACCAGCCTTTGCAATATTATGGTGCTATGATTCCAAAAAAGCACCTACAGAATTGCCGTAAAATTCACATTTAAAAATAAACACAGATTTGTTCTGTAAATGTCTGTAGAAAAAATGTAATATTTGTGAGATGGTGAATGCTGATAATAGTAATAGTAACAGTGAGATTAAAATACATTTGCACCCTGTTATGTTATATAATAATAATAAAGAGCCCTGGCCAGACACTGAACGAAAGTCTAAGTGGTTGCCTATTTAGAGACATCACCCTCAGTGAAATTACAGGGACCAAGACTGAATGCAAATCTCCAATTAACCAAAAATAAATTTCAAGTTATTAGTTCTAAGTAATGATTGCAGTCCATATGCAAGCTTTTTTACACATCACACTGAAATGAGAATTTACTCCAGCCAAATTTGCTGGAGGGCTGCGATGAGAGGTTAAGGCAGAACAAAACGAGCAAAGGAATAGAAAAGTGAGAAAAATACATTTCAACTGCATCCTTCAAAAGGCACTTGCCATTGTCAGTATCCATCCGGGAAAATAAATGCATTAATGTTGGGATTAAGGAATACACACTGTTTGGACTTTGCACACGTTTAGGCCTAAATAAACTGGATGAGACTGGTGCCATGGAGAGAGCTACATAACAATGGGAGATATGGATATTAAACTCACTTAACTCTTTGAGAAATCACAGTTATTTACACTTCAGTGGATACACCCCGTTTGTTCATGTTAGTTTACATAGATCATTTTTATACAGATGTGTATTTAGCATACAGTGAGATTAGCATTGTTTTCAGCCTAACCATGCAATATAACAGCAAAAGTGATGGTATAGTGGGGGGGTATTGTGGCAAGGTGCGGAATAGTAAAACAGAAAAACTCAATATTGTACTGGCCTTCTGTCCCACTCTGTGTACTCAGTCTTACAACTGTACAGAATTACATTATTTACATGAAGCATATAGGGGGTGTGGCCCCATGTGCAAGAAATCCCTACAAATCTACAAATCCCTGCAGAATTACACATAGATGCACAAATCAGGCAACCTTTCATTGAGGGCATAAGAGTGAATGGGTGTTGAAAGTTAAATACAGCAGTGTTGTCACATAAAAGGTAAAATGTTTACATTGTACATTGGCGGCAAGCAAAATGGTAGCCCACCTTGCCACAGTGGATTGAGTTTAAATGCCTGTGTAAAGAGTTGGGACACCAGCAGCCAGCCAATATGCAAGTTCACAAGAAATGCAGATTTAAGCAGTCATTTTTCCATTTAAAACATAAGGGGTAGTTTATACGCAAAGCAACAAGGTTAATTAACATTATACTCTTATTTAACTTTAACTATCACTGCTGATTTCTGAACAACAATGCACAGGCTTAAGATTTAATTTCAGTCAGGTTATTTATTTTTTTCTTTTTACATTTTTTTTTCTTTTCACTTTTTATTTAAGGTTGTTCATTCACCTCCTGAAGAACATTGGGTTGCGCAGGCAGGCGGCTAGTCACCTGCAACACCCGAGGGGTCCAGCAGAGGTCTCCAGGCTGCTGTCAGTGTCTGAGGCCAGGGTCTGGTCGGTGGACATGGATGAGATGTCATTTATGGAGGAGGATGGAGGGAGGCTGTCACTGCTGTTCACGGCTGCACCTGTGCTACGGAAAGAAGCGCACACCGGGGTCACAACATAACAGAGACATGCACTGCAAGACAAGGCACTACTCAGAACAACTGACACATGTTTAGAGCATAGCAATAGTTTTACAGATACAAACATCCACAATGTCACATCACGTCTGTTTAATGGGACAGACACACAGCTAAGCTTTAGCTCCAGCAGGACACTGAACATCAGACTGCAGAGCATTTTGCACTAATGCAATATAAAAATAGTATTATTAAGAGTGCAGCTCATACTGTGCTGTAAGCCAGATTTTTATGTGTTAAGATTTGTTGACAGTAATATCTATTTATGTACAGCAGTAAAAGTAAAGTATAATGGCAGCAAGTGCAATTTCAGTAGTAAATTGCATGCTACTCTTTTATAGTAGCTATATATTCATAGTGCTGCAAACAACTGCTGCTCTTAGCAGCCTAATGTGTTGCTCTGTATGGAAAAGCGAATCAAAATGATTTGGAAATTTCATAAAGTCTATTATTAGATGACCCATAGGGCTCCAATAACACTTTACCTGTGAATATACTGCCCCTTTGTGGACAAAAAGTTAAATTGCTCTTGACAGTTGACGCACCCCAGTGGACTAAATCTTGAGCATGATATGTTTGTGCACACACAAAATTGTAACAGTAGGTAGAATCAGTAGAAAGATTCAGTAGAATCTACATTCATACATATAATAGCAAATCTTAGCAATATTCAGCCCAGTCTAAATATGGTCTTATCACAGGTGGTGTCAAAGGACAAAAGGTAGGAAAGACAGAGACACATGGAGTACAGCACAATGGGTATATCTATCTACAGGGAACTCCAGTAAGGTTGTAATAAATTCACTTACAGAGCCATTAGTTATGCACTGAGAGTACCTGAAGGTGAAGGCTGTCCCTTCACTACGCCATTCTTCGTTCTCTCCTCAAAGTTCATCACCTCTTTGTAAATTAACTCTGCCAAGAAGACATGTGAATCAGGATTTGTACCAGTTTGGCCTATGCTGTGTTACTTTGGCGTAGTACTTACCTTTCCATTCATCAATAGAATGTTCTCTCTCATCCAGTTGTTTATCATAGATCTGAGGTGGAGGCTGAAGGACAGAGTGAGAACATGTGATTAGTGATATGGTTAGTGATTTGGATTAGTACAAAATATCAAAATATATCAATTGAATACTCAAACAAATGCATTATTTATACTGTTGATGAACATTGGACTGGTAGTCAATATCTGGTCATAAACAATTCATGGGCATCAGTCACATGACTTTTTCCAATAAAGGACACTATGACTTTTGAACATTTAAAAGATATAATGTTGGCATGGTTTACTATTGCAACAGTCCACATTTTAAATCTATATAGAGTACAGTAATAAAGCTCATATAATACTGTGAAGATTACTCAGATCAAACTTGCCCAGTCAAAGACAGAAAGAAGTGGATCAATGGTCCGTTGATAAGGCGAACTCACCGCCTCCACTTCGGCCGGATCGTACCACACATTAATGTAGGGGTGTTGTAAGGCCTCGTCCACTGATATCCGCTTAGCTGGGTCTATGATCAGCATTTTGGAGAGCAGGTCTCTGGCCTGGCTTGCTGAAATAAGACAGATGAAATAATGTCAAATCTGGTTATGGACTGTTTGGCTAGACTCATTATATGGAAAGACAATGGGGAAAAAATGTATATCAATTTTATGTGTGAAGTTACAATGTGTCAATGTGTATGTTAGACATTAACATATAAAATACTTGACACACAAAAAAGGAAAACATGCAAATATTTATGACATGGTTTATTTGTTAAGATTGAAGTTTTGTTTGTTTTCTAAATCATCATATTCTAAATAATCACATTCACCACCATGTTAGAGAATGTAAGTGTTAATAGGAGTTAGGTTCAAGGCATTCTGAATTTCTGTGTCAAATTAAGAAACATCATTGAACTACAGCTTGGGTCTGGCTCCATCTCAGCAGCAGTCTGTCTGGCTTGCTCCAGCTCGTACACTGCAGTGGTCTCCTTTGCCTCACCTCCCACTCTATAACTCTAACTCTGTCGCTGTAGCAGTGAGCGGCCAGAATACACAAGTGATTTTCCACATTTTTAGTCAAGTTGGCATGATGCCGCAGCAGAGCAGTACAAAAAAATACTAGCAAAATGCAGTCCTATAATCCTTTAGCCCTAATGCGATGTTCATGTAAATGTTCCACATATGGCATCAAAACAATCATATGCATTAATTTGAGTCACAAGTTAGGACTAGGATGAACACAAGCCATCAAGAGCAATAATGCTTTTTCTGACAATTATTTCTGCTACTATTATTTTTAGATTCAATTCACAAGACAACTTGAAAATTGCAACCATTCCAGAGTTGTCTAGAGTTCATAAATCAAACATTGGCAAATGCCAGCTTTGCAAAATATTCATAGATAGCCCAAAATAAAATACAAAATACAAAATACAAAAGAGATATTGAACTGCCTCAACAGTTGAATCACTATGTTTGGGTAAAGTAACTTAAAGGGACAGTGTGTAAGATTTTTACCCGTTAATTACTGAAATTGAAGATACCCATTCAAAAATACATTGTTTTCCAAGCCTTTTCACTTCCATCATGAAATCAAAGTATTCTGTTGGACTTAGATATAGTCACATAAAAGGGGGATCTTCCCCATGCAGAGGCAGCCATTTTGAATACGAGAGCCGCAGAAGGACATTTGGGCTCCGCCTTCGCCTTCGGCAAGGCTCGTGGTTTTGGGTAAACAAAACAAGCATGCTGCCGGATCAGACGTCGTAATGGATCTAACACGTGTTTTGGACTAAATTGTTTTACTGGATTTTATTTGCTGGATCCTTACGGACAAATTGAGAGCAAGTTTTTGGTGAAATACAGAGTTTGACCTGTGCAAAGCATTCTAAGGTAAGCTAACCTCGTTTTGTGCTTTTCCGTATAAAAGCCCCATGTGCTGATTGTTGTGCAGGGAAATGAATTGCATAGTCAAAAAGAGGAGACTGTAAGGTTTCATTTGATGTGTAGAGTGTCATGGTACATGATCGGGAATGTGTGTTTTCATGAGAAAAACAAAAAACAAAAAAAAAACGGGACCGCGTTTTATTTATACAGTAGCGGCGTGCGGCTCGTGCGCGCGCCCGGGTGACCCTCGAGGTCTGCCGTAGCTAAAACAGAAAGTGCAATAGCACCATCCACCTATGCGCCACGAATCCTACACACTGGGACTTTAAACTTAAAACAAACAAACAAAAAAAATCATGTTCAAAATCCCAATAGTCTGTCCTATTTTGAGTGCCTTTACCTTCACCTATAAACATAAGTTGTGGTTATTTTGATAATCATTTAATATAAGTAGAAAAGAATATAAACTACATTTTAATATTGCGCTGCTGTTACTGGTCAACGCTCACCTTTGAGTTTGTTGTGCTCGGAGTCAGCAGGAAACAGGCAGTCGGGAAACAGTTTGGGGAAGGTGAGGCCGGCATACTTGGGCCTGTTCTCCACATAGTTCCTGACTGTGGGTTGGAGCTTCTTCATGAACTCTGGAGAGGGGGTCCCAAGCTGCTCAATCACTTTGTTCCACTGGTCAATGTCTGGTATGAGGGTCAAGGTTACGGAAAAATCAACAGCAACAGTCCTGCAAAAACTAGACCTGTCCCCAAATAATATGGAACATGAATGATGCAAATACTGGTATATTTTATGTGATTTAGACCGTTAAAACAATAAACAAAACTTTCATTCCACCAGATGCCTAAAAGCAACCTAGTGAATTTTATATTTTGCTAAAATTGTTGTGCTCTCATCTACAAAAGGGCATCAAGTCTTGGTAACTCAGTGCTGTCCTAATAGATGTGACATGACTACTTCTGTTATCCTTCTTTCAAATGCACACATTAGAGTGGAGCTGTCAGAAGGATACGATCAGTCCCAGGGAACAGCACTGTCCCTCTTATCACCTCTCCATAGATACAGCCCAGTGACCACATGTCCACTACGGCAACAGACAGGTATTCTCAGCATTACAGCGTTATAAGCCACTTCATAATATGGATGCAAAGTACCAGCTGTCTGAATGCTACAGAATGCTACATGTTGTTGAGCAATGTTGTGATAAGCTGTACTATTTTTAGTCAAGAAGCAAAGTTTGCTGCAGTTTTGCAATAAAATAGACTGGATAGTCACGAACTATTCCAAAAAGTTCACATACAGTCACACACTGGTCTAAACAAAACACAGAGAGTGCATCAGTGCATCTATTGCAGTGATATTGCACAGTTGTTAGGTTGTGAGCTCGGGTTTTACAGAAGGATACAATCTCTCCCTGGGAAAAGAATTTTATGGCGCACCATTTCTCCCATAATGCATCCCACTGACCAAATATCCACTGCACACAGCAAGGTGAGAGCAAGGCCAGGATCAGCAAGAAAAGAGACAAGGCAAAGGTTAGTATTAGACAACCTAAAAAGCCAAAGGTGAATAGAAAGCAGTGGTTATTTAGCCAACATTTTAGATCAGGCATGCTACATGCTTAAATAAAACAAGTGACACTACCAGACTAACAAGTGGCACAGATACTGAAGGTGGCAGAAGCTCAATGATGGCATCACACTTGTTATTGCAGAAACACAGTTAATGAATCAGTTTGTGACTTATGCTGGCAGTGAATCTCTCATTTCTTGTTCAAACAACTAAACTTGACATTGCCATGTTTTCTCATTTTCGTATGATGTGCTTTATAAACAAACTTTAAATAAATAGATGGTATTGCGCACCATTTTCTTTGTATCCCATTCCAAGAATGACCTCTGGAGCTCTGTAGTATCTCGTCACTACATACGGAGTCATCATGAAACTGGTGCCCGCGGTCCTGGCCAGACCAAAATCCAGGATCTTCAGAGTGCAGTCGGACTTCACTACTATATTGCTTGGTTTTAGATCCTATGGGTGGTAGAAAGTGTGTAAAGTTTCCACAAACGGCCACACAACGACTATAATCATGACTACAACAAATCACTCAGCACATGCTATTGCTGCTACTATTATTTTTGGTACATCATTATTAGATAAAATAGTTTACCCTGTGGATGATGCCAGCAGAGTGCAGATGTTTGATACCACACAGCATCTGGTAAAGCAGGTAGGACATTCGTTCATGATCCAGCTCCATCTGAATCACCTGGCACAAGTTGGCATCCATCAACTCCATCACTAGGTACCTGAAGGCAATAAAACACTTCATTCATTGAGGTTTCATGGTTTATTGGAAAATAATGGTGTCTTTCTGATACTTACACATCCTGGAATTCCTCTAAAGATTTCTGTGGTGTAAAGACATTCAATAAACTGATAATCTAAAAAATAAAGAAGGAGAGAAATAGTGGAATTGTTTAATATATACCAAAAATACTTGAATAAGTATTTGTGATTACAAGGATCATGGATATAAGAAAGCTTTCAATCACAAGTGACAGTCAACTTATCACTTGCCCAATAAAATAGGTTAATTTTCTAGATTCTAATAAAGACTTGGACAGATGCCAACTTAACTTTTTAAAATTTGTGTTAATTTTATGGTGATTTGGCAATCACGTATGATGTATTAGAATATCCCCATTTTAACGTAGATTTCAGATAATTCTTTGTACATCACTAGGCCATTTTTGATATAGAAGAGCAACTAAGAGTGTTAACAAAACTTATTGGTTCACTATCTACAACTAGACAAACTGCAGATACTCAAGAGGCATACAATTTAGAATAGCTAATGAAACCTCTCCTTGCTTTCCTTGCTTTACAAGAACATTTCTGCTAATCCAGAAACTGTCTACAAAACCTTAAATTTCAATATTTTTTCCACAGCCTGCATGTATGTCTCCTGTACTCACATTTTTATGATTGACACATTTCATGAGCACCAGCTCCCTGTATGCTCTCTTTGCATGAGTCTGGTTCTGGAAGGGTCGGCTCAGCTTCTTGATGGCAACATTTCGGTCCAAAACAGCATCATAGCCCGCACTGCAGAAGAAGAAGAATAAGACAAAAGCAGAATGAATCACTCATCTCTGTCTGTGCAAATACGTCCACTTGCGCTGCCATTGGTCACAGCAAGTATGACAAGTTCTGCTGATGCAGACACACGAGATGATGGATGACTTTATTGTTAAGGCCTAATAGAAGGCAACACAACACATCTGAAATGTGTTAGTGGGAGGGTGGTGTGTGACCTGATTGAAAACTGGACATTTGCACATTAATAATGCAAATGTCCAGTGTATTACTTCAATAATAATACATGATCATTTGGTTGAAAGAAAATAAAATGCATGTGCTTTAAGCATTATTTTCAAAAATGCTGAATGAGCATGAGCTCCTTCTCCCTAATTTTCTATCATTACTGTCCAGTTTAAGACAATAGAGGCAAAATGCACTTTTGTGGAATTTCATTACTCATTTCTTTTATCCAGTATTAATAAAGAACAAACTGCACCTCTATTTTGCATATATTTTGTATTGTTTCAGGTGCAATCACAGTTTAATTCTTTCGTTTTGCTGACTCTGTATAATTCCTACCTGGGAACCACTTGTGTTTGCCTGTTGTAAGAATTTATGTCTGTTTTCATTACACCATTCCACGGCGGCCATAAAGGACTTATAAAGGGAGGCTGCTACACAGGTTGCTCTTCTGTTAAATCTCTCCACTTGCTATTTGTACAGTGCAAACTAAACTTCCTGTGAATGCGAGTGGGTTTGATGATGACAGAGTGAGATGTTACATGATGTTTCTCTCAAGACTGATGCATGGCCATGGAGATGGAAAAGCATTTATGAGTCCATCCATCCATTTTCTTCTGCTTATCCGGGGCCAGGTTGCTTGGGCAACAGTCTAAGCAGGGACTCCCCAAGGCGTTCCCAGGCCAGCCAGGAGACATAGTCCTTCCAGCGTGTCCTGGGTCTTCTCCTGGTGGGACATGTCCAGGAGGCATCCAGAACAAATGCCCGAGCCACCTCAGCTGGCTCCTCTAGACGTGGAGGAGCAGCGGCTCTACTCCGAGCTCCTCCTGTGTGACTGAGCTCCTCACCCTATCTCTAAGGGAGCGCCCAGCCACTCTGTGGAGGAAACTCATTTCGGCCGCTTGTATCTGCGATCTTGTCGTTTCGGTCATTACGCAAAGCTCATGACCATGGGTGAGGGTAGGAACATAGATTGACCGGTAAATTGAGAACTTTGCCTTTCAGCTCAGTTCCCTGTTCACCACCAGGGTCCGGCACAGCGACCACATCACTGCCGACACTGCACCGGTCCTCATTTATGAGTGAAGATTTTAAATCAGTTTTGCTTGAAAATGATTCAACATCAACATCTAAACTAAGTCAATCCTCATATATTTTGCCTTGTTTAATGAACCTATCTGCCTTACACTAGTTGTGGGTAAGGTTAAGGTTAAGGTAGAGCTGGGCAATTAATCAAATTAATTAGATTAATTTGTGTTTTTAATAACTGAGATTTAGAAAAATTGCTAAATCATGAAATCAAAGATTATGAAACAGGCTTACTTCTAATAGTCATACTCACAAAGCAGGGTTGTGCAGTTAAACAATGAACATTGTAAACTATTAAAACCAAAGTATTACATATAAATGTATTTGAAGTAATAGATTATGATAAGAATTAAAATGTAAAGTGCTTCCCCTGTTTGAAAGTTTAGCAGTCCCCACACTGACTTCTATTAAAATAGACTGTAATTGTATAGTGTCTGCAGAAAAATGTAGATTTTACTTTTTGTTAACATCATCCATCCCTAAGTTAGAGTATACTTTATTGCCCAAGTAGTGAAATTTGCCCTCTGCATTTGACCCATTCTTCAATGCCAGTGGGGTATCTCATCAAGAGCAGTGAGCACCACAGTGCATGAAGATGTGAGCCACAGAAACACAAAATGTATAATTTAATGAATGGGTGAAAATACATCATAAAATGTTGTTCAGTCACAGGTGGACACATGTTAAAGTAAAAGTGATTATGTCATCCAAAAAAGGATTAATGCACATCACAGCTGATATTTAAAAAAGAAAAAATGCTGTTTGTGAAAAAATACATTTACTTGAGTTATTTTATGTATATGTGCAGTGCTAATAGTCATATTGTGGGAAAATAATAATAGTATTTGAAACCGCTGAGAACACATAGCAGTATTGGACCCGTGCATGAAATAGATATTTCCATCTCTTTTTGACCCTCACAGTTACATAATCCTCTAGACGGGCACAGACCCAATATTCTGTCTTTACTTACAGAATTACTACTTACTACTTACAAAACAGAACATGGTGGTGGTGACTTGTGCTCCTCCCGTTCTACACTGATGTTGTCATTCAAAACAAAATTCCTAAAATAATAAATAAATAATAAATAACATAATTTTGCGTGGCACCTCTTCAAATAGCACTGCTTAATCTGGACTCTTTATATGGAATGAGTCTGTGAGAGAGTCAGCGACAATTTCAACATCACTTGTGTGCACTCTCTGATCTGTACCCCACTGTGGCTGTCCTGGGTAAGACTTATGACCACTAGCAGGAATATGTTCAGGAGAATAAGTATGTGTAAAGCACAAAACAGCTTTGAAGCCTGAGGAGAAACAAAGGGGGCCCATGAGATCAGCTGCAGTGAATGAGAAGAGTTGACAATGACCAAATCAAGTATGGATAGTGTTAATCGTAAGAACATATGAAGGGTTAATAAGGGTCCACTATAGCATGATGACCCAGCAGGAGCACACATGACTCTACAGCCCAGTCGTACGATGGAGACTGATTCCTTTAAGTGCAATGCTGGCAGTGGTTTTGTGCATTCTGTCAAAGAGGGCATGGAGTGAATTACAATGAACTATGAGCCTGAGCTGGGATCTGGATTAAGTATTCTCTTAAGTGCTCATGCTGCTAGTCCTTATGCTCTACACAATCATATCCTTCAGCAAGGAGCAGTTCAAACATCAGTTTTTTATTTTTTGCATTAATTTCAAGAAATACATTTGAAGTTTTAAAATGTAACATATTGTGATGATCCTAGGGTAGTGCAGTCCTCCTAATCAGGGGCACCTAGGCCCTGTGTCCCTGCCAGGTTAAAGTGGGCCATCAATTGTCCTCTCTCCTCTTCTCACAATACCAGGCCACTTTGGCTGTGGTAAACCAAATTACACATTTTTACTATATCAATATTCTATGATGTATTTTGCATCAAATATAAATCTAATATATTTTTACAATGTATAAACAACACAATTTTTAACCAAAAAAGGAATAGGCTGAAGCAATGCCTATGCTATTGAATCAAATTATTGTACAGGATACTGAAACTGGGTTGTACAGTAACACATTCACAGGCCAGCAAAACACAAATAGAGCACTCACCAAACTATTCCCTGAGCTCCGGAGCCAATGGGCTTTAGATTCTGATAGCGCTTTAGGACTGTGAAGGTAGAATCTCCCACTTCCACGCTGTAGAACTGGTTGTCCACTTTACTTTTGCTCATGTTGTAATGCTTGGCAATATATGACACATCCACTTGTTTTCCAAATCCCTAAAAACAAAAAGAAAGCACATTCTAGGCAATCCAACAGACTGGAAAATGTCCAAAATATTTATCTTGAAAATATCACTTTTTACACCTCAAATGAGTATTGAGAGCCAGATTGATATGTATGTCAGTCTGAAGTGAGTTCTACACATTATCAGTCTGGAACAGCTCTTGCTAAAAGCGATTAGAAAACACGGAATGTCATGACGATTAGTTGAAATTGATTGATTGAAATGTCACGCTGTCAACAGTTCACAAAAGCACAAACTAAATAATCTATACTGACCCAAAAATAGGCTGAAGTACATCTGACGGTGTTGCCACGTTTGTTTTGATTCATTTGATTCATTTTGATTCTCCACAAACCTCAGTGCTGCTCTGTGATTGGTCCGCCCACCCAAGTAACAGCACAGCAGCGTAAGTACAGTAAGTTTGTGAACTCCAAAATATCACAAGAATCCATCTTACTGTGCACGATTAGGACTATCCAGCTCAGTAATTGTATTTGTATTATAGAAATCAGGATTATTTAGTTGTTTAAAGACTATTTTTCTTAATGTGCACATACTACTCTAGAAATGGTAGTTCCATAAAAAATATCAGTCAATCACAGAGTTGTTAAGTACAACACCGCTCTCAACCAGTGAGCAGCACTTCTCTGAGGCACTGTTAAAATTAGTACCTTCACTGTTACGTATTTAAACATCAAATATAAACTTATTGTTAGTACAATAATTATAGAAGCAGAGGCAATGATTAGTCGCCCTCACATGTGAAATACAGACATGCCGTGAAAAGCCTTTTAATAATTGAATAAAGGCGAGTGTCCTGCAGAGCAGCCCTCGAACAACCACACGGTCCTCTCACTCATGGTACAGTCCACAGTTTATGAGATTACTGTGCTCTAGGACTTTACATTACACACTACTGTGGATGCAATTTAAAGAGAGAGAAAGAGATCTAATACTTTTTGCTTTAAACGTCACTTATGTATTCAATTATGAGTTTGTTTGTCTGTTATTACTGTAGCCAATATCAGTATTCCTAATGTCTGCTATAGTCTCTAATTCAAATTAAATCAGATTATGTTGCAACAACATTTTGTACAGTATAAGGCATGCATACTATCAAATTACCGTACAAAACATACAACACATTATCAAAGATGGTGAGTTGACAGTAATAACATGCCATTGGTCAATTCACCAAACCTGGCAAATGCCCAACTTATATGTGAGGCAGTGTGCTCTGCATACAGTGAGAAACATGCAAACCATTTCTCTTTCATTTGAGGGTGGTTGGATGTAGTGCCTGCATAAGACCCATTTTTGTTTGAGTTAGCATTGCAAAAAGCCCACAGTAAAGATGATGTTTTGAGGTTAGACTGATGATTACAACAAATAAAAAGTGCAAACCAAATTAACAGGTGGCCTAGCTGTGAGTTGAGCATTCGGCTATAACTGCAATTTAAAGTTGTTCATTCCCAAATATTAGTAACAGCCAGATATAGTACTAAATGTGTACATTGTGATTGTAAGGAGCAATTTGCTTGCTAAAGAACAATAAGGGGAATCAATACAGTACCTTTTTACCTGTATGGAACACACACCTGACAAAAGGCTATCTTCACATCCAGGATCGGTTGACTGCAGTTGTATAAGAAATGCCTGCTCATAAAGACCTGAAAGACACAAGGTAAAAGACTGTTGAGAATAGGAATGTCAACAATTAATCTACTTACAATTAATTGTTGATCAAGACGTTGGTCGATCAAAATGCATTAATTGCAATTAATCGCTAATCGCGGACACGCGCACCCGCGTGGTCACGAAACAAGGCAACCGCGCAGCGCGCTGCGCCAAGCTCGACTCACAGCCGGATGCAGGCGCCAACGGCACTGCTCAGCAGCCCCACGCGTACACTGGGGCTCAGCAGCGGGCCTCGCGCGGGCCTCACGCGTACGTACACCGGGGCTGCTGAGCACGAGATCGAACCATAGCACCCGGAGCCACAAACCAGCCGCACGAAACCAGCAGCGGCACGTGGTGGTTTAATCCTGGTTTAGTCCAGGTTTAGTCCAGGTTTAGTCCAGGCCCAGTCCAAGTTTAGACCTGGTTTAGACCTGGTTTAGTTCTGGTCTAGACCTGGTTTAGTTCTGGTCTAGACCTGGTATAGTCCACGTTTAGTCCTGGTCTAGTCTCTTAGCCAATCAGGATGCAGAACACAATGTTACACTATAAAAAAAATGTTACACTATAAAAAAAAATGTAAAAAAAAAAAATCCACGAACCGCGATAGAGCGAGGGATTACTGTATTTTGTTATTCAGCATCAATACATTTGTCTGCTTTTTTACAAAGGAATAATTAATTGAGGAATATACAATATAATAATACTATGATATATTTTTGACTCAGTGTTATGTTACTATAGCTTATATTCTTAAAGATCCTATTGAAACACTAAAATTCAGGTGAAAAACGTCGCTTATCAGTTAATCGTTAATCGATCGATAAGGTCAATCGACTTTAGATTAATGAATTAATCGATAATTTGCATCCCTAGTTGAGAATTACTACAGCAGATTATTCATTACTTTCCCACAAGGTCCTGATCGTTTTGCACCCAATGAAATATCTCTTTGGTCAGTAATAATTTTATTCTAAGTCGTTCCCCGGTAACTCTAACTATGCTCAGGTAAGAAACAGTGTGAACTTCAAATATTTCATTATAACTAATCAAACATACACAGCAGGCTATTTCTCCACTTTGGTAACCTGGAGATGGAGCTCAGAGTGCTGTCTTTTTTTTTGTTCACCAGCAGCACTGGGTCATGAGATGGATGGACATTAAATAAATTGAAAACACAATAAATAATTATGATTTACCCTTAATATGCAACTCAAGGGACCATATCTGACTAATAAAGACTATCCCTTATTTGTCTACCATGATAGGCCATATTGATTAAGAGATATAGGCTAGTAATGGTTTTCAAAACGCATACAGCTTCAGCAGAACAGAAATTCAGAGCAAAAGATTTTAAGATTCAGGATTTTAGAAGAGTCTTATTACCAACTGATATTAGCTGTAGGATGTGGTAAACCAAAGAACTGACTCCTTTAGCTGATTGTAGTCAGTAATGTGCAAGGTTGAGAGACTAAAGACACTAAACATTAACCTATAGCATAACCTACTTTTACATCATGTTAATGTTTTTTGTTTTTGTTTTTTAATGATAAGAATAATTATTCCGTAAATGCATGTGTGTCTCAGTTTTAGGATTTTTTCTTTTATTTATAATTACAGATCATACTGTATGAAATGCTTGAGAACCCCTGACCTAGAGAATGTACTGTCCTCTCGAGAGTTGTCATTTCTGAGGACCTGGACACCGTCAAACCAATGAATCAAGATGCATCTGACAGCAATACTATGGGGAAATTTGTGGAACAATGAATTTATAATAAAGCATGCTGATTCAGTATGCTTTCCATTTCTCACTAGAGCTTAGCTTAAATGTAGAATGAGTTGACTGAATGTGCTGAGAGTGGTCACAGTTAAAACACTGCTGTAGTCTGGGCTAATACTACTCAGCACCTTTCGCCCAAATGCCCATTTATCATTGTGACTGCAGGGGTAGCCTCATCAGGGCACTGCCAATTCACTGTACAAGAGAGCGGGTAAGCAAACAGCATGAAACACTAGTTTCATTAAAATATGAAAAAGGGAAAAGTAGAAACAAGTGAGTGCTGCAGGCATTTGTGATTAAAATGAAAAAACTGCAGGTAATCTAGTAACATACCAAATGTGCCATAATTGAAAATGTAGGCGATGGTGTAGAAATGGTAAAGCATTACTGTTAAGATGATATTCTAAAATTATGCTACAGAAGGGTCTATATAATAACTGACATGTTAACATGCAATTCTGGTTAGCAGATACAACTTTAAAAAAGCAGTAAAAAGTACACTGAATTTTTACGACTCCATATTATTTTGTGCGCAGTTGTTGTCATCAATAATAAAAGCAATAATTTTAAGCAGAGGTCAATGTTTGGGAGAATGTTTAGGTTAAATGGCATTTAAAAATGGCATATTCAAAGTATTATTGATTTGTTTTTAATCAGAAAAATAGAAATGAATAAAAAGAAATCTGCAGTTATCAATACAAGAGATAAAATCACCCAGCCCTAGTTGTGAAGAACAAACAGCAGGTTGGTGTTGAATGAATCCTACCTTAATAGAATGCTTTATAAATATACAGTGGTACCTCACCTTACGAAATTAATTCGTTCCAGAAGTGGTTTCGTAACGTGAAAAATTCGTAAGTTGAGTAGCTATTTCAATGGAAAAAGCCTGATTCGTTCCAAGGCCCCGATCCAAGTTTTTTTTTTTTATAGTGTAACTTTTTTTATAGTGTAACATTGTGTTCTGTGTGTTTCTCACATTTGTCTCTCGTTTAAACACTCAAACTTTCATAGATTTTCAACAAAATGTATTAACAGTGAAGTGTGGGGGAAGGAGGAGGGGGGAGAAGACTGCGCTCTGACACGTGTGATAGCGCAGCATGACCCGGCGCGGGGCTGACAGCAGGTCTAGACCAAGGTCTAAACCTGGACTGGACCAGGACTAAACCAGGACTAAACCAGGACTAAACCTGGACTAAACCAGGACTAAACCAGGACTAAACCAGGACTAGACCAGGTGGATTAAAGCAGCGAGGAGGGCATGAACGCATGAACGAGACCCATGCAAGAGGTTTAGTCCAAACCACCGCGGCTCCTCCTGATGTAGTCCAGGTTTAGTCCTGGTTTAGTCCAGACCACCGCAGCTCCTCTAGACCTCCTCTAGACCTGACCAGGTCTAGAGGAGGTCTAGACCACCGCGGCTCTTGCATGGGTCTCGTTCATGCGTTCATGCGCTCAGACTGCGTGCAGTCCCCTCCTCGCTGCTTTAATCCACCTGGTCTAGTCCAGGTTTAGTCCTGGTTTAGTCCAGGTTTAGTCCAGGTTTAGTCCTGGTTTAGTCCAGGTTTAGACCTTGGTCTAGACCTGCTGTCAGCCCCGCGCCGGGTCATGCTCCGCTATCACACACGTGTTCGTGCAGTCTTTTCCCCCCTCCCGCTTCCCCCCACACTTCACTGTTAATACATTTTGTTGAAAATCTATGAAAGTTTGAGTGTTTAAACGAGAGACAAATGTGAGAAAAGTTTAAATCCAGTCTGAGAAAAGCGTATAATGTGTGTGGCTGAGCGCGCATTATTTTAATTTTTTTCGCGTTTCGTAACTTGAATTTTCTTTCGTATCTAGAGACCAAAATTTACCGTGAAGGCGTTTCGTAACTTGAAATTTTCGTTTGTTGGGTCATTCGTAAGGTGAGGTACCACTGTATCTTGTAGTAAAAGAGTTTTACGTGGTAGATGTAATGAAAAAATGTGCTGGGGTTGCAATAAGAAAAGCACACCTCAAACTACAATAACAAAAAAATCTATTCTGACATTAACAATAAACTGTACATTCTTGGCTGAAATTGATTTGAAACACAGCTACAGGTTATCTCAACCCAAAGATCAAACATTTGGCCCACTACTACTTACACTGAAAACAGCACAAACAATCCCAGTCAATTATTTTGCTAAAGGCCACTATACCTTGTCTATTACCTGTATGCCTTTTTCTTTTGCTGTGGTGCATTACAGCATATCTCTATCCCCACAGTCATCAGCAGCACCCATCATGAGTATTCCAGTATCCCTCCCTGTCTCTGGATGTCATTCCTCCACCATTCCCATCCTAGAGTCTCCTGGCTTTAGCGACCGCTGCCCCTCCCCCAGCTTCATTGTGAGTGCCCCAGCCTCCCTCTCCTCTCTCCTGCAGTATATGCAGCCATAGCCCCACTGAGGTGTCCTAACTAAACACACAAGAGTCTCCTGTGTGGGCACCGAGGGAAGGCAAAATGCAAAAATGCCATGAAAATAGTCCAAAAACATCAAACAGGGGTTATGATGTAGATGTAACTGTATGATGATGCAAAGATCTCTGTGCCACCACCCTCCAACACTGAATAAACAAAGTAGCTGAAAACATGCTAACACTGCAGTTTTATATCTAACAGGGACAATATAAAAATAAAGTTCCAACATATTTTTCTGTTGTTTCTTGCTTGCTGTGAAGTAATTAGAATTAGATTAGTTTAGTTAGTTAATGCCTGATGCCGTTCCTGTTCCAACCAAGTCCATTGCTCCATGCAGGCTTCATCTTTACTTTTAATTTTTAACTGTACTTAAAATTCTCAGGACAATATTGTGTTTTAAAGCACTCTTGTGCCGAAACCTGTTGTGTGTACTTTTTCAGCAAATTGAAACATATTGCATTTTATAACTTATTTATCTCCTTGCATGCTTTAATCCAGTTTTATAGTCTCACTATTGTGCCAATACAAATTTCATTGTGAAAATCTGATTTGAAGATGTGGCTCTAACCATTATTTGCTGACTCTTATTCTTATTAGCATTTGCTACCAGATAAATCAAAATAAAAAATGTTCAAGAAAATTCAACTAACTATAGTGTGTGAAGTAAGAATTACAACCTGAACATCAAATTAAATTTAAAGTCTTGTCTTGCAATATTTTAGTCTTTATAGGGTATCTGTAACCTTTTACATATGGCAGTAAATAACTGTGCCTGTTTTAAACACAGCTATTCATTTTAAATGCACCAAACATCTCAACACAAAGAGCTCTCACATTCAACCAGTGTCTCTTATTATAATCTTTATTTTGAAGCCTGACAAGGTCAGTGAGCAGTGGATGTCATGGAAACACACTGGTACAGCTTCTCTCCCTATCAGAGCCAATACAAAAGCAAGCTGTAGATCACAGTCACTGGAAACATAACCACATATACACAACACATTAAGTAGACTTCGGTTTTAAGATGCTTTTATCATTTACCAAGATGGGACTATATAGAACAGTGAACATAGATTATTTCCATTAAGGATCCTATCTTGATTAAACAAACTGTCTACTTCCAAATTAATAATACTGATTATAACTGACCAGACCTGCAGTCAATATGCCATAAAATAAACTGCATCAAATGTTATTTTACAGTTTGTACTATAAAACACCAAGAAAAAGAGATGATGATGTATTAAATAATTCAGTTATCAAGGTCACTGCATTCAAACATGTTTTCAACATTTTGATGAGAAACTTTCACGATTGGGACCAAAGCAGCACAGTTTCTTAAGTTGTACAAAGCTGCTAGTAATCAACCATTTGAGTCGGTGCTTTAAAAAATAAAAGAAAATAAAAGAAAAGAATTTGATTTCTAGTCACCTGTACTCACAAGACCTGGGATGAACAATTCATATATAGGCCCAACATGATGACCTTTAGAATAAAAAATATTTCAAGAGTAGTCAGGCTATCTACTATGAATAAAAACAACACACCAGAACTTCTAATAGTTAGTAGTTTTAATAAAAAAAAATAAAATAAAAATAATAATAATAAAAATCTACCTAACCTAGTTTTGTGTGTGTGTGTGTGTGTGTGTGTGTGTGTGTGTGTGTGTGTGTGTGTGTGTGTGTGTGTGTGTGTGTGTGTGTGTGTGATTTGTTATGGGTCCCACATACTAGAAGTACTGATGGTCTGCATAATGCACAAGGTGCGCAGCTGAGTCCTGGTGAGAGGTGGTTAGGCAGAGTCTAACCACCTCTCACCAGGACAACAGTAGGCCTAATAAAAGGCTTGTGTTTTGAACAGGATACGGCTCTGGTCATCCATTAACCAACTGCACCACTCTTGTATTTCTCCTATAACATCAAACAAGCATTACACAACTGCACCATAAGGACACACGACTGCACTGATGTTATGACTTTAGTCATCGAAAGACACATAAAGTAGCCACTGCATGATCAATTGATCACTACAAGATAGTGTGTGTGCGTATAATGCACATAATAATAAGGCTTAACGATGCTGAGGAGATGTAAAGGGGATGGAGAGGGAGTATGTTATTTTGTCAGGACAAGACAGCGCCATAATGGAACCCCGCACAGTGCAGCACGATACAAAACCAATCCTCACTGTTTGGATATTTTTGTTTTGAATAATATTCCTATTTAGCCATTGTTCCTGCACCCCATTGACCTACTCTTAGCGACTATAACATAACCATCGCCACCGCACTTTGAAGGCTGACGGCCACCGCGCATCCCCGCACCAAACAACCCGAGGGCCGGCCTTACCATTCCGTGCCAGCTGATGACGAGCCCAGTCCTGTGGCAGTCCTGTTCAAAACATCCTCACGAAAAACATCACGCCGACCAAGTCCGTTGCACCGAATCATAAAGATGGAGGAAAGGGGTAAATGTTAAAAGAAAATGGCGATGGAGAAATAAAACAAGCAGAGGTGGACGGATAAGGAGACTCTCGGATGCTGAATCACTTCTTCTATCCCCCTGCTCACCACCTTGCAACCATTGTGCTGCAGGATGCTGCCTGTACCATTGTGGAGACCAGCGCGAGGACGGGAGGACGGGATGGGGGGGTAGGGGGGGTGTTGCCATGGCGACAGCGCGTGAGCACATGTGACGTCAAAGGACCAGTGTTGCCAACTTAGCGACTTTGTCGCTATTTTTAGCTACTTTCTGGACCCCCCTAGCGAGAAAATTAGACAAAAGCGACTAGCGACAAATCTAGCGACTTTTTTTGGTGATCAGACGCTCCAAGATCGCGGGAAGGGGAAAAAAATAATTGCGCCGTTTTCTCTCTTTCCCCGTTCAGAGAAAGAGACAGAGAGACACAGACAGAGAGGGGCAGTGGAAGAGAGACACTCACCAGTCTCTCCTCTGCTCCCTCCCATCTCGTCAGATCGCCTCGGAGTCTGGTCATTCCTCTCTCTGTTTCTGTCATTCAGTTTCTCTCGTCACGTGCATATCCCTCTCATTCTTTAGAGCATTTCTTTTTTCTCCTCTTGTATTCAATCGCAATGCCACAACCAAAAGTGTATACACAAAAGTACAGACGGGAGTCTGTACTTTTGAAAAGTACTTTTGAAAAGCACAGAAAAGTTTTAAAAAGCTAGTTCTTTAGCACAAAAAATAAAAAGCTATAGCTTGCCCACTATAGCACAAAAAAAATAAATAAATAAATAAAAAGCTTTAGTTAAACTACAGCACAAAAAAAAAAAAAAACACACACAAAATAAAACAGCAAGCTATAGATCTTGGACTACAGCTCCAAAAAAAATATCTAAAAAATAAAAAACAAATAAAAAAATAAAAAACAAACAAGTATATGTAATAACAACACCAATAAAAGGTTAGTGTCACGGGGTAAGAAAGGTTAGGATGTGCCCCCCCCCTCGCTCGCTCGTCTAGCTACTTTTAGCTACTTCTGGGCGGGCCAATAGCTACTTCTGATGCTGGGGAGTTGGCAACACTGCAAAGGACCGGAGAGAGACTTAATCCGGACACCGTAAAATCACAAATCACTTTGCCTGTGGTGTCCAACAAATAATAATTTAAGTCATAATCAAAATAAATCTACCAATATTCTTTTTAGACAAAACGTTGAATTTTTGTGCTGCGGCATAGTTTACAAACAATTAGGCCTATTTGGCAAAGAACGACAGAAAAAAAGAAAACACTGGTCTACACATTTTTGAACTCGATCTGATTCCGAGATAAAAGTGGCTAAATCTCATTTATATTGATAAGATGAACTGAAAATCAATTGATAACTGTGCTGGTTAGCTATGTATTCAAGACAGGCCTATGTAATGATTTAATAATAATATAGGCTATACAGTATATATTATACATACTGATATATGTTAAAACTCTAGACATATTAAAATGAATGTATTTGAATGTGCAGACAGGCTTTCAGATAGATCTGTTGCTTGTAGACACACTGTACCTTCTGATAAACTACCGTTTTTGCCTTATTTTGCATAAATTTCCTATTATGACCTTATCTTGGAAACTATAGCCAATCAGCTCTTCTGACTTTTTCTTTATTAGTGACCTAAAACATGAAAAATTTCACTACTTTTGTTGCTTGTAGACCAGTGTAACAAGTGCAGAACATTGGTCAGAAAAAAATATTTTATTTTTTACATGAACTGTGTAAGTAGGCTATAAAATTATATGCAACATCTTTCTCGCAAATGCTTAAAGATCCCATGACATGGTACTTCTTGATGCTTTTATATGGCTCCTTAATGGTTCCCTAATACTGTAAATGAATCCTTCTTCAAAATGCGTGAAAAGTCCCTCAGTCGTCCAGGTAGAATCCATGATAAAAGGAGAAGTTCAATTTGTCAACTGGACAAAGTTTGTTTGGTTGAAAACGTTTCGCCACTCATCCGAGAGGCTTCGTCAGCTCTAATTAGAATGCTGGTAAGACGCTTGCTTATATCTTGCTGCAGGGAGGAGCTAACTAGCTAACTACTTTCTGAAACTATCTAATTGGTTTCCGTCTTTTGTTTCTCTGGCATCTAGATTAGCATACCTATTCATCCCTACAATGACTGTTTTTCACACCTTTGGCCCTGACCTGGCTAGCCCTATTGTTCCCCTGTTTGCTTGATCTAGGCTTAAGAATGGAATTATAGATGGGAGACAAATTATGTCTGACTCCACCATTTCACCAAAATCAACACTCAGTACATGAGAAACAGAGATAAGATGAGAAAGAGTATTTTTTCTCTCTCTGAACACTCCATAATGGGCATTGTTGCTTAAATGCAAATGAGGAGAAAAGAGCTGGCCTATAGTAGAGGGTGGGGGCGTGGCCAAATTCTCCGCTCTGAGCCCTCAGCTGATCCATTTCCTTGTTTTTGCACGAGGGGAGAGATTTGAAGCGTTCCATTGAAAAATAAACACATTTCCACATAAAATAAAATAAAACCACTGCTGTTCAAAGGTCCAGAGGCTCAGATAAAGGACTTCCGAGCCTAGAAACACTCGGACGTGATTCCAGGCAAATAAAAAAACGCATTTCGCATTGCCTAGCGCATTCGCAGTCCAAACTCTCTGGGCGTGATTTACAGAGACGCTGAGTACAGACAGACGGGGGTGGAACTGCATTTGCATTTCTTTTTTCGATCTGACGTCAATAAGGTGCCTTGTTCAAAATCGCCCGTTTGAGCTCCGATTTTTTGTAACGCAGAAAAGGATGCAAATGCTCAGTTTAGACATTTCACAACTTTTAACGATGGGGGGGGGGGGGGGCTAAACAGGGTAGGGGAGCTCACATTAACGTTCAAAAACCTCAGAAAGTGAAAATTTCATGCCATGGGACCTTTAATCCTATTTTTCACTCTTTCTTTTCGAAAATGAGAAAATAATAATAATAATAGTGCATTTGCAAGTGTGCAATGTGACGAAATGAACACTAGATGGCAGTAGAAATGACAGAAAATGACTTGGTAGTAGCCATGGCTTTGAAGTCCAGCAAAGGAAGGAAGTACTCAGAGCAGAATTGCTTCCTGACTGGCATGAGCAGTGCGTAAAGGAGTAGTTCACACACTAAACATTGATCTCCAGAAAAGGGTGCTCTCCGTGACTTCATTTCATGTAATAACTGAACTCCCCCAGTAGAGGTGAAGGAGGTGTTATTCTTACACAGAAGGCTATATTTTTGTTATCCCAAACTTTATAGGCATGACTGAGCCTTCATCATCATCTGTGCCCCAGCTCTTCGTTGTGCTCCTGCTTGTGTGTTACTATAGAGATGTTTCAGACAGTCCCCTCGCTCACAGCCAATGGAGAGGCGCCCTAAGGTGTCTGGTTACTCCCAGACAGCCCACGCTCTCCGGGCAAAGGGAGGGGTTATCCGCTCCTCAACACTTTTGGCAACTTGGCTGCGCCTGAGGAGAAGTGCAGCGTAGTCGCCATCTAACGCGTCTTCAACCACTTTCCGGAGAACTATATCCATTTTGCTGCTCTCATCGTGGAAAGGAGCTGTCGTCGATGCGGATTTGTGCGTCTGGGAGCCCCGCGGGACGGTAGACCTGTTGCCTGCCTTTGCCGTGCGTTCCGTCGGCGAGTATCCCAAGATGTTGCTTTGTGGATGGGATGGCGTATGGTCCCGTGTGCACTCCTAGCCCTCTTGGAGCACCAGCACTTTTGTTTCAAGTTTTTGCCTAGCTCTCCTCGCCCGGTAAGTTCTCATACTTACTGTGTATGATGTACGGTATGGTCATTTTGTGGCTATAAGTAATGGAGGTCTTGTTGTCAGGATATTGCCGGGGAAAATAATGGCCCCATGTATTCAACATTTCAGAAGATTAGAATATATTTTATATTAGTGTGTGCTTAGTGGAACTAGCCTGTGAAGTTACAACCACATAGCCTATTTCTCAAGGGAGACCTCATTATTAAAAGCAGATCAATAACACCAGGAGTTCTCCACAGTAGCCATCTAAAGCTGCCATACTCTTAACAAAGGCATTTATATATAGGCTGTAATGTGTCATCACACACTGAAGGTTTTATTGGGGTGTGAGGAACTGGCGGTCATGTCACCCTCCCCCTTCATTAACATAGAAAAGTAGTAAAGTTATCCCTGTGTCAGAGGTCACCACGAGTTTCAATATGTGTCATTCAAGCCCAGAGAAAGAGGTGGAGAGATTGGGCAAGACTGGCATTCCTGGCTGGAATTCCTGGTCCTCTGATAAACTTGGTGAGCATCAGCATAGGGAAAACAGCTCGTGGGTTGGGTTTCTGAGGGGAGGAGTAGTTGAAATGAGGTTTTGCAAAACCATGCTCCGCTTGTCACGGTACTCATAGCAACCCTGTGATTAAGAGAAATGGAGCGGATGAGGTTGAACCCAAAATGAGCACTGAGGGCCATCCGTCCAGGGCAGCAGTGATGCCCATGGAAAAGTGCAACTCTGCTTTTAGCTGCTTTACTCCTCAATCAGCCGACAGCCAAAACTATGTGAGATCAACGCTCTAGTCCTCAGTTTCTACATGTCACGTCAAGACAATCTGGAAAAGCCAGTTAGCTGATTACTTAATAAGTGCAAAAATGTTATGACCTACTTAATTGTGTGTTGTCCGTTGTAAAGATAGTACCCCTATTTTTCTGTATATCTAACAAAGAACAAAGTAGCCTACTTGAAAATGGGGGATTACTTTCTTCTTTTGCTGTTTTCACAGTTTTTCACAGTCCATTCCTCTTCCAAATGCATTTGCCAGCTGTAACCACAGACTCGATGTTGGGAGGATATGAACAAATTCCTTTTCGAATCATAATGCATGTTGGAAATACTGTTTCATAACAGAAATCCATCCTAAAGTTTTATTCATTTTCATAAAATATAATAATAATACCTGACTGTATTTAAATGCAGGCTCTTTTCATTTGTATTTTTCAAGGGGTTCTGCCCACTTTTCAGTCTGGAGGGAGGAAAGAAAAGCTGCACATAAGTACTACAGCGTAAAGAGGACTATCACGTTTCCTGGATTATTTTCTTTAAAATCCTTGTGACTGTGGCCAAGATTTTCAAACAGCAGAAATCTAATCTTGTTTTAAATTCTTCTTTGTACGACTACAGTGTGGGAATGCATAGAGGAACAAATATGCCCACTGTTTGACAAAGGGAGAAAGAATGAGGCGCTCAAGTACTGAGGGCTGTCTGCTCTGACTGTTTTGGGCCGCGGCCTCCTAAGCCCCCCTCCATAATGAGCAGGAGCAGAGTCCAATGAGAGAGAGGAGCACAGATAAAAACATTCCACTGTAGGTCTTTACTGAAAAAACAAGTGCCACCAAACAATCAGTCTTCACAGTTCCAATGGCCTCTATTCTCATGGGCAATGAGCAAGATTGGTACTAGCCCAATTCACCTCACATTTCTTGTTGCCTCCCATTGACAGAAATTGTTAACCCGAATTCCTGCATAACGTATACCTCTCTGCCCTGTCTGCTTACTCATTAACTTTTTTTTTTTTCCCGAGTCACATTAGTAGTAGGAAAATCCTTTACATACAATAATTTATGAAACTCAGCTGATGGCTAACACTTCCAATGGGGCAGTGTTAATCTGCACTGTGCAGATACCACTGATCTCCCCTGCTACAAATATTATAGTGCCATCCTTTGATTACTGCTTGTCTTGACATCACAGAGGATTTATAACCATTTTCCTGTTGGTACCATCCTAGTATTTGCTCTGCTTTGGTTTATACAAGTTCCTAGAACTGCAGTTTAGACTTGATATTAACAAAAGTATAAGATATGACTTACTGTCTCACAGAGGGAAATTCCTGGCAACTGGTAATACACAATCATTTGCAGATGTATGCATTTAATAAAAATAATAAAGATTCACGGCAGAGTTTAAACATGAGATGTGAACAGTGTACTTATAAATGTGTGAGAATAGAAGTCCTGTGAAATTTGGACTGTGCAAAAATGAGTAATTTGAGATTATTATAGAAAATTTGACTGTGAAATATGAATTTCCCTAAACATTTACATATATTATATACATTAATATATAAAAGTATTATTGTGAATATTTGAACAAAATGAGGCCCATACCAGTTTAGTTCAGTAATTCTATTTTGACTACTGTGACGTGTATAGTATTGTTCTTTACACAACCCAGTGCTGCGTGACACATATGTTATTTTAATTTTCTTACTATGTAATGGGCATAGCGCTACAGTGTCTTGTTTGCTAATACCTGTTTGACGTTGCCTGCAAAACATTTTCAGATGGGTCACATGAGTACACATGAGTACATGAGTACTCTGCCGTGAATCTTTATTATTTTTATTAAATGCATGTTATTGGAACTTAGTTTTAGGCTAGCTATTCATTCGTAATGAACACATCCTTAGGTTTACTTCACAAGGCTTGGAGACAGTGATTTAATGTTTTGTAACCTTTCACGTATGGTCAGATTGTCCCTCTCACTCAGGTGAACTTTAGTGCAGACAAATCCTTAATGCTGTACTTTTGAGGCTTTATAGTGAAATAAATGAGGATCTGCAAAAAAAAAGGATCTGCAAATCAAAAGAGTCAGCCAGTCTTTGGGTCACATGGCTGACATCTTTGTTAGCCTTAGGCCCAACGTGCTGCAGCGTGTATTAACTCCAAATCTGGGAAAGATGCTGCAGTGATACATGGCTACATGATTACAGCATTGTACTGTAAAAAATCTGTTTTAGTACGTACAATAGTGCGTACTTGAATCAAGTCCTACCAAAAGTACACTGTCCATAATTTACTCAACACTGTTATTAACAGTCTAAGCTGTTAATAGTTGTAAAACCATCTGGTTTCTTCTCATATTAATCATAATACTAAAAACTGATATAGCGACTTTCCTATTGAAGACAAATGATTTCAAGTTCAAAAGTTCAAAGTTCAAAGTCAGCTTTATTGTCAATTCTGCCATATGTGTTCAACATACAGTGAATCGAAATTTTGTTTCTCTCTGGCCAAGTAGTGCAAAAAGACAGTGTACAGAATACAACATGAAGACAAAACACAACAAAAACTATCTAAGACAGAGATCTAAGTTAAAACTAAAGTCTACGGTCTAAAATCTTAAAACAGTGCAACATAATAAATAACAAATAACCTATACTATATACAGATTTCCAAAGTGTGCAGTGTGCATCAAATGTGCAATGGAAGATACAGCAGTGAATTGGTCATGTGCAGTAGAATGTGCATTGGAGTTAAGATAAATAAAAATAAATGTGCAACAGTAGTAATTCTAGTGCAACAGGAGTAAACAACAGTACTAAAAATTCCAGTAGTAAATGTGCAATAACAGTGATTTAATGGCTACATTTAAGATAAACCCTACTTTTTATGTTTCCCCTATATTCAGACACTTAAAAGACCTTAACATGCTTTTATCTACTTGCTTGTAAAACAGATGTTGTGTTGTTTTGCACAGCTCAGGGTATGAGGGATCATCCTACAGCCGGAATATTAACGGTTGGAACGGTTGCTATGATGTTATTGAGCAAGACACCTTGACCAGTCATCACGATAATGTGATTAGTGGTGACAACCTTGTGTTTGTGTTTGTGTTTGTTTGTACTAGATGGTCTTTATAGCAACATACAAAATACCTTTTGAAACCCTTTTTTTTCATTGAAAATTATAACCCCTAATACTTGTGCTTACAGGGAAAATGCATGTGTCCCTGGCTGAGGCTCTAGAGGTGCGAGGAGGTCCACTGCAGGAGGAGGAGGTGTGGGCAGTGCTGAGCCAGAGCGCAGAGAGCCTCCAAGAGCTCTTCCACAAAGGTATCAACATGTTAGATGAACATGTGTTATGAACAAGATTCTTAGAAATGAAGGCAATCTCTCCTAGGTCTAAACAAAGTGCATATCAGGTAACACTAGGACAAATCTTCCGACAAAACCTTGATCCTAAACATGTAGTCACATTACAAATGAAAATCAACTGTTTCAATTTGTTTCCCATTTTGCAAACTTGAAATTGTAGTTATCAGTTTTGCCTGACATAACTATGGGCAGTTTTCACCATTTATGCCATTGCCATTCATTGGCTGGTGATGGAGACCTACAGTTTACAAGTACTCCACCCTACCAGAGTTCATTGCACTTTAATTAATGCACCCCTCTGGCGTTGCACTGTGTTTTGTGTCATGCACACCTGAAAAGCTCTTTTGTATTTGTTGATGTCATTAGTACCAGAGGTAGAAGGAGGTTGAATACATTATTTTTTTTAAATAGCAGCATACAAAGAAAATAATTTACTATGAGATACAACAACATCCTGAGGTATTATACTTTCCCCATGACGTTAAGAGTAGACTCTATAGACTTTGTCATTCTTTCTTAACATTCTGTGACTGCTGAAAGAATTTCTTCTTATGAGTTTCAGCCTTTGGCTAAGGTCACATCTGAGTGCACTCAATAATGTTGGGTTAAAGGTGCACTATATTCTGCTTTCACCTGCTTGTCTCAGGATGTTATTGCTTTACCTGGAATCAGAATCAGAATCAGAATCAGAATCAGAAAGGTTTTTAATGCCATATGTTTGAACAAGTTCACAACATTAGGAAATTGCTGCGGTGCTTGGAGCAGAATGTAAACCAACACTTAACATGCAATAAATAAAATAGAATAAAATAACAATAATAATATAATAATATAATAATATAACATTATTATAAAATAATAATGTTCCATAGTATGGTATTAAAGAGGTGATATTGCACTACTATGGGGTATTGTTAATACATTTAAATCACCATGTTACTTTTTATAGTTTTGAAAATACATTTACCTAAAAGAACTTCTTATAATATTTATTTCATTTCAGTTTTGTTTTTGATGCTCAGAGCCTCTCTGCTCTTATTCCCTGCTCAGTCTTTGAGTGCTATCACTCACATCACTCACATAATTGGTCAAATTTTGCATAATAACCCCTCTTTATATCTTGCATTTACTCAATTACAACAGTTTTTGCTGCTCATGAATACTTCAAAAACATACATTCTCTCCACCTTTCCAAAGATCTGGCCTGTAAATTTTTGACATAACCACTGTGAAACATTTCAGGCAAAGCAATAATTTCCATGGAAACAAGCAGGTGGTGGACTCTCCACCAGAGAAGTTGCATAGTGCAAGTGCACCTTTTAAAATAACCTAGCGTTTTAGATCATTACATAATGAGACCTTTTTTAAGCTTATTTTTAATGAATTGCAATAAAACATGAATGGACAGTTGTATCTCTCTGGACACACAGTGTAATGTACAAACCACCAGCACAGTGTTTGTCTGAGTAAACGGCAGTGGTTTGTTACTGTGTTTGCAAAAGAATGATTTGTTTAAACAAATGAAGAGGAAGAGTCTCTATATAAATGCTCTTGACATTTCTTTCTGTGTTTCATACTAGAAATCTATATCACTATAAAACTGGTTAACCCTCCCAAGTCTAGAACAGAGCACAAGAGCTGGGGGCAGTTTTATTAATTGCTTCATCCTCCAGGAACATGAGCCTGGACCCAGGATTTCACTTATCAGCATTAGACAAGACTAGTCTTCAGTGTCCTTGTACATAGAGGTCTGAAAATGAAAATGATCAAAATAATCAAATTATTGCCTAGACGATTGTCATTTTCAGCACTGAATTATATATGCATAATATTACTGTGTAGTAGTTCTGACATAGACTCAGCTTTAGTATTGATTATCTTTGTATCATTTGTACAACTCTATTACAGGCTCAGCACTTATCTGCACATGCTGAATCATATTATGGCCAGAATGGTGTTCTGTACGGCTTTGAGCACAAGGCAAACTAGAGATTGTCCTACCCTCTGGGTACCCACAAGAAGTTAGATTGTTTATTAATATGTGCTAACAATGAATTTGGGTCAAATGGTTCAGATAATGTTGTCATCGTGTGAATGGTATTAGTTTGGTCAAGTTTATAAACGCCATATAATCCAGCTAACTACACACCAAATGGTCATTGAAGTTTTAAACAGGAAACTTGTATTTACTTAGCAAATTCCAGCTTTTCAAAGCAGACATTTGGTGCCTCAAGTACAGTTGCCCCTTTTCTCTGTCTGTTCATCCTGGAGGTAATAAGTCAAGGAAAAGAATTTTCCAAAGCTCCCCAAACATTCTTTTGTATGTTTTTATAACACTTTTTTAACCATACAGCTGACTGTGGTTACACAGGAGAAGGGAATTACACTGTCCAGCAGCCATTTCTTCCCTTCTTTTTTGCTTCTTCAGTTCTTTTGTTCCTGCAGATTCACATTGGTGATTTCATTTCTTTGATGTTTGTTTTGTTGATCTATCATTGTTTGTATCTATAGACCCTGCGGCAATGGGCTTCATCATCTCCCCTTGGTCTCTCCTGCTCATGCCGTCTGGAAACATCTCCTTCACAGACGAGTATGTGACGCAACAGGATCTGAGAGCCTTCACTGCCCCAGAGGTTCTCGAAGGGGTCACGCTCACTTCAGTCTCAGACATTGAAAAGGTAAGGTTCACATTGATAGAGAAATTGCATTTCTGTACTGTACCAAGGGCACTTACTGCCAGCTCACTGTTTGTTATCCTGGCTTACATTATTAGAGGTATAACACTCCCTACAGCCAAAGCATAGTCTGACTAGACTTGATTTAAAGTAGACTTATTAGACAAAATCATTTTTTTAGAGCATTTACCCATGTTATAGTTGTTTCCTCTTCTCATTTACTCTCTCTAAGTTGTATTTGGAATTATTTGGGCAATCTTTAATAGCTTATTTTCAAGACACCGTATTGCAGATCAATTCCCATTTTTACCATCGCAGCATTCGCCCACTACTTTCTGCTTACTTCATTGTGTTGCGTGATGACATTTTACATGACATGTGATGACATGTCATTTTAGATGAATATTATGATGTTCAAATTGCAACATAATGATCCACAGGTGCCATAGATCATAACTGTATACCAGACACAAGCACAATAGCTCTTCTTTTAATTGGACAAAATTATCACAATATCTTGAGGGTTCATGTCTCTGGGTCTCTGTCTTTCCTATGTTACTACTCCAGCCCCTTGTCTCTCAGGCTACTCCAATTTATTTTACACACATCACTTTAAATCTACTATGAGGAAGTCCTTTTTATATTTAGTTTGAGAGTATAATAATATCTCTGCTTTGGTGAACATCTATGAGCATTGGTAGAAGAGCAGAGCTTGCATGACTGGATTCTCGTCTCTGGCACACTCCCACAGACCTCAACACTTTTGTGCTGAGTCAGTTTTCCAGCCCTAGTCCTGTCTTGCTACTTGAGTTATTTTTGTGCAGAAAATATACTCTGCCCCTGCCATTATGATAAACTGTGACTAAACATTCGCCAACATAATTGCCATCTGGATCCTTGCTCTTTAACAAATTAGCTGCTTTTGTTGCAACTCATACTTTACCACATTCTCTGAATGAATGAAAGGTTGTCTTTCAGTTTAAACCTGAACGCTCTAGCCAAAAGTCCTTGAAGGCTGTTGCATTCTTTGGCAGGGTCTGAATTATATTTTCCTGTTCCAAGCCTAGTAGACGTCCAGTGATTTCTTTAACAAAAAGTGAGACCAAAGCGCTCTCACTTTTAATAAACATTTTTCTTTTAATAAAAAGAAAACTGGCAAATCTTATAGACAAATCTCATGATTAGGATTTGCTCTGGGTCCTCAATATAGTTCAATATTAATCTGTCTCTCATGTTTAGCTCTGCCAAATGTATGTACAGCCCACTGATACAACAAGAATCAAAATGCTGAGGTCTGTGCTAAGTAAATTCTGTTTTCTTTTCTCTTTTACAGATGCACATGTACTCACTGGGAATGACATTGTTCTGGGGAGCAGATTATGAGATACCACAGAGTCAGGTAAGAAACATGCCTTAGCCTATTTTTAAGCATTGGTTGTGTTGATTTCATATTCATTTCATATATTAACCTTGGTGATACTGTCAAATCAAGAAACCTTATTTGTATGTCATAAAAGAGGATTTGGTTAATGTTGTGTATGTGTGCATCTCAGCCCATGAAGTTGGGGGAACACCTTAACAGCCTGCTGCTCAACATGTGTGATGACATCGTAATGAGCCGAATGTCGCTGCGCACGGTGCTGGACATCTGCAGCAAACATATCAGGAACTCCAGCTGTGACCCTCCCTTCTCCTACATCCGCAAACTGGTGCGCCTGGTCATGGGCAGCCTATCACAGGTACACATGCAACTGTATATGTGTGTATAATATTATAAGAGCTGCGAGGTTATGAAGGAAAATCTCTGATGTTTCATTTTACTGTATAGACGGATTATATGCTTGTCAACACAGCGGATGCGCGCGCAGCAGAAAACGCCGCTGTCTGCACAGTTAACATGAAGTTGCAACACTAGCTAGCACTTTTGTCAGTGCATTAAAACAGTTTATCACCAAATTAACATTAGTGAGTGGGATACGACTTAATGACCCATATGCGTTAAATGTAGGTGAGTGTGGCTCAAACTTCAGTAGCCGGACATCCACTCATACCTGATCAATACAGCTACCCTAGCCCCTGAGAAAGCCTGCTGATCCTACAAGACACTGACATGATACAAGACAGGACAGAGGCTCTTTCTGCAGGAGACATAGTCTGATAATCCCTCTATTTTGCAGTTACAGTATAAGTATATTCAACTCCCCACTTTACTAGCAGTAAGACTGTGACAAAATCTTGATTCAAAATCTTGTGGTTGTTTATAATTAGGAATATAAAGAATCTTATAACGCATTTTACCACATGTTATTGTTTTCTTTCCCTAGCTGGATGGTTTGCTGACTGACCGAGAGTCACTCCCTGAGAGGAGCAAAGAAATTAGGGAGAGACTCAGAGGAAAAGGCTTACCCTCAGGTAAAATAAGCATTTAAAATTCTGTAGTGTGATAACCATTACTGATAGGAAATAAACTCCTCCCGTCCTGCTCCTACTTAATTATCTGTGACAAAGAATAACTTGAAAGTTGTTGACATGTTTCAGTTTTCAATTGGCCCCTGGTTGTGAAATGATTATTTGACAGCAACAACCTACTTTCGTAACGGAAACAAGAGGAAGACGGAGTGTGCAGCATTACTCTGTTATCCATGAATGAGGTTTGATTCAGGAAAATATGAGCAAATCCTCCCAGTGGTTTCTCTCTGAACTCTATGAGCGTTTTCCAGGCCGTGGAAAAAAAAGAAAATAGCGCACAATCATGGCATCCTTCCTGATTATGTAAGCTCCGTAGAAAGTACAGCCGGGTATTTAAGTCACCAGTGGAGCGGCTGGTCTGCTGTCTGTATGAGGCCTTTGTCTCCATGGTTCAAGTGCCCTAAAGGGGACCTCTCTGTTCTCTGCTGTGGATGTACCCCATTCAAGGCTTTGAAGAGTTTCCAAATTGTAATTAAACAGTTTCTGATTTTTCATTTTATTTATTGGTGTGTCAAGTAAAGTTAAACAGAATAGTTTTTGTTGTTGTTGTTGTTGCTGCTGGCAGTACTTTGCTTAAAGGGATATGCCACCCCCAGGTCAAACTTGGGCATCTCCCCACAGTCCAGAGACTAAAATAAGTGGTGGAAAGCGTTTTTCTGGTGACGCAGCCATTGTCCAGGTCTGTCAGCACTGACCGCCGCGGTGTCTGCAGCTACTCCGCGTTAGACTGGAGTCTAACGTCGCCAGAGAAAGATTTCGGCCAAAAGAAATTAATTTGATTGATGCGTTTCAGTGCGGAAAAACAGAGCCGAAGCACATACCACGCTGCGTAACAGGGGAACTCCCTTCCTGGTGCGTAACAGGGATTCCCCTGTCAGCGTGGTGTGTTCTTCGGCTGTGTTTTTCCGCACTGAAAAATAGTTCCCACCCAAAATGACCAAGTCAAGCTCTCCGTGTTGATTTGCACATTTATTTGCACTCGATATGAATGCGCACTACACAGAAAGTAATTGGGAAACGCATCGAGCAAATTAATTCCTTTTGGCCGAAATCTTTCTCTGGTGACGTTAGACTCCAGTCTAACGCGGAGTAGCTGCAGATACCGCGGCGGTCAGTGCTGACAGACCTGGACAATGGCTGGGTCACCAGAAAAACGCTTTCCACCACTTATTTTAGTCTCTGGACTGTGGGGAGATGCCCAAGTTTGACCTGGGGGTGGCATATCCCTTTAATATAATGTTTTCAGTCAATCCTTTTCTTACCTGTGTTTAAAGTGCTTCCTTGTTAAGTAGCTCAAACTACAGCATCCAACAGCTACTTTAACAGAGCCTAGTATCCGCTCTGTACTTTGTCTTTCATCTATTACTATGTCTTATTGTCAGAAAAATCACCTTCTCTGAGAACACAAGACAAGCTCAGCGAAGAACCACAGCAAACAGTATTTAAATTTTCTCCTGCAAGAGGGGAGACAGACGACAGACAGAGCGGACAGCAGCCTTCTCCTGGGCTGTTCCTTCTTGCACCTTTTATTGATTCACAGATGGGTGTACACAAATATCCAAATTTCACATGATATAATCTTATCTTATCTTAAAACAACATGATGTCTTTTTCCAGAAACTCAGCTTTTCCCATAAATTCAACAACCTTGACATTTGCAGCTGCGAATGTTACAATGCAACGTTACAATATAAAAGCTGTTACAATGTGGCTTCTTTCTCAGACTTTCCCAGGCTGTGAGCCGTGAGTCTCAGACTAGCTTGAGACTCACAGTTGCAGTTTTACAGATAACTCTCTTCCTGGATTGACTGACTAATAATATCGATAACACATAATATTGAGACACAATGTTTTAATTTGATCAAAATACATGAAGCAATGATAACACATTAATAATTATTCTAACATTTATCTCACTTTGTTGTCTGAAATATTTAAATCAGTCATCACATAAAACTGCCAGACATACAATGATTTTAACTTTGTATTTATTTATTTTATAGGAAGAAGTGCAGCCCCAAGAGTTTTAGAACGCTACCGAGCCAGGACTCAAGAGCAGGTCTCTCTAAACCGTGGCCTTAGTCGCTCTATGGGCTCTTTACCTCAGGATGTGTTGAAAGCCGAAGAGGCAGCCATGGCACAATATTCTCAAACAGACTATCGGCCAAGCTCAGGCTCACCGACAGAACTGTACCCTAAAGCCCCCTCGCCTCAGCATCAGCTCTCCTACCCATACCTGCACCCCTTACACCCCCACCAGAAAGGTCGACCTGTGGAATTGGACCGGCGTTCTTTACACTTCCTCAGCACAGATCCGGGACCCAGTCAGCCCCGGAAACCTTGGGCATCCTCTGTAGATTTGGCCTATATTGACCCGGAGTCACTGCGTTTTGGGGCTTTGGAGGATGCACGGCGAGGCAGTACTGCTTTAAGTTCTTACTCTGGGGGTAGACACAAGTCGCCCCTTATGGCCTCCAGAGAGTTTGGGATGAAGAGCAGGAAGCCACACCATCACTCGGCTCTGTCTGTAGGCTCAGGAATGCCCAGCACCTATGACCGGATCAAGGAGCAGCAACGGAAACTTCAGCTGTTCAAAAAAGGAGGTGAAGGTTAGCTTCTATTTATAGCATGTTGGTTTTTATTTTTGGCATTTCATATTGTTGAACATGATAATTAGGTGTTTTTATGTTCATTGGCTCATGAACATTTTAAATAACATGGTCTTGAAAAAGTATTTTTTGAGTTCTAATCTTAAAATAACACATGAACAGCAACGGCAAATGTAGGGATAAAATGCAGAAATTTAACCACTCTACTTGTGTATTTTAAGTCGTTTTCACACTGCCACTAGTTACGTCGGTGTAAAGATTTGCAGTAATCACTCCAGAGTGCAAATGGAGCTCTCGGAGCGGCTCAACTCGCACTCTGGTGTGAATGCAGCCGATCTGGGGCTGACATTCATAGTCCCCGGTGCAAGTTGGAATTGGGCTTGGATCATGTATTTATATGAATGGGTACTGTAGAGCCAGCAATTTTGATCAACTTCAGTAACTTTAGAAACAAGTTTGGCCATCAGCTGACGGCCTCTCATCTGACACATGGTGCATCTTTTGGGTGAATAATACTTGTGAACAAGACTAACCCAAAAGTGAAGTAAATAGAACTAAATTTAGTGCGCACTGGGGTCGGTCCACAGACGCTAACATGTATGAAAACGACCTTAGTCATGTAATGCTGTATGGCTGTATATACTCATTACACTATTTTACTTGGTGTCATTTCATCACAAATCTTTTGAGGCTAGAAGATGTTTAATAACCCTACCAAAAGACGGGTTACTTATCAAACTAGATGAAGGAAAAATGTGTGATAAGCAAGGAGTCTAGGTCAAGGGTAGACAGATGTCTGAATTCATAACTCCAACTCCTCATATACAGTACTTCTGAATTTTGGCACTTCCTTTGAATTCTCAGTACAATGGGTGTCCTCACCTAGCATTTGCATGAACCAGGCACACATGAATCTATTGCTTAACCTCTGTCAAGCCCAAGCGCTTTTGGCTTCCATCTGGGGGCATACTGAATTCTTGATAAAGTCTTTCGCTAGGAAATCTACATTTATTCATGAGTCATATGTGGCTCTGTGTCTGTTGACCAGCTGAAGGCAAGGAATCTGCAAGCATCAGATTGCATTGTTGCTGTTGTTCAAAATCATAAACACGTACAACATGTTTACTTTATAAATTCATTTTCATCTGCTGTAATTCATTCTAGAGCAGATGACATGCCATCTTATTCATCTGTTTTATTATGAATGTAGACTGGATGAAACGGTGCTAAAAACAAACACATTTCAACCCCATTCCTGTGCTTCCATGTTTAACTCAGCACTATTCTCAGACACACCCACCCACTCCTTCTATTTATCCATCTTTGTCATGTGTAAGTGAATGACGGGTGGATTTAACCAATCACAGTGAACCTTGAACTCTCTGAAGAAATAGTTACCTCTTGAAGACAATATAAAGATACTACGTGTACATGGATAGATGATATAAATGTTTTGAATATAAAGATACTACGTGTACATGGACAGCCCTAACATGTCAAAGTTGGAGGGAGGGAAATGGGAGGCAGGGGTTAAGCCAGAATACTTTCTTCTTCCTCCTGAAGCATTTTGCCTGGGTCTGAATGGGGCTTAATTGACCACAGACCATTTGCAGAGGGCCCCATTGGTGTATTACTTGGCAGACTGTTCTTTCTGTTATTTTTTCTGCAGGAAAGTGATCGTGCAGCAGTGGTCAGTGTTTCAGGTTTCACCATTTTCACAGTGATTACAGTCAGTCTTTGTGCGCCTTGTGAAACGATGTGGAATATTTCAATATCTTGTGATCTTAACATTATTTGTATGCATGCCGGTGTGTGCATGGGCATGTTTGTACCTGGTCCACTCACATCACAGTTGATTCTCTGCCACATCCCCTTTTCCTGTTGTCAAGGTGCTTCAAGGCTTCTGACGGGCTGTAATTGGAGTCATGCATAGTGGATGAGGGAATTCCAAATGTTATTGGACTTTTCCGGCAAAAGGCAACAGGTCATGTGGTCTGAGCCAGGGTGGTACCAGGTTTGAGTGAAAAACTTTGTGATTGCAGTCAAAGTCTCCTGTTCGTTTGATATTTTGACTTTGAATATTGCTAGTCCTCCCTTTATTCCCCTAGTTGGTGTCTCTGTGTTACATATGGTAGTCATTGTATAAACCTGGTTCAGTCCATTACCCTTTAAAAAAGTTTGCCTTTTCACACCTTGACCACTTTCCTATGATTTAAGCTTGTAAAACCTTGTGTATCCATGTATACACAAAGCTTTTTAAATTATCATCAAAATGTTTAATGAAAAATGTATTAAAAACATTGAACTTGTATATGATACTGCGCTATCATGTATAGTATTTTATTATTTAGCAATAATAGTAAGATTTTCTTTTCTTTATTGATGGTCCTTAGACATAATTGTTAAGACTAATGTTTATTTGTACAGACCAATCCTAAAACTCTCCCACGCCAGCTTAGAACCAACCTTGCATTATCAGCAAGATCAAAATGTAATCTCTTTAAGTAGCTTTCACTCTCATATTTTCCTAAAGCCTTTAAATTGTTCTGGTGTTACTTGAAATTTTTTTTTTTGCTATCACTGTTACTTTTTTTTTTAAACACTGGTTGAATTATATCATACTTTTTTTTTCACTAATGACTGAACAACAACAGATTCCAGATTCCATTTTCCCTATGGAGTGTTCATTGTGCACTTTAATAATTAGCTCTAATTGGAGTATGATACTATTTCTGATTTGAATACTGAGGTTGAGGTTTCTGATGTTTACAGAAGGCTGACATATGTTTTTATTGTCTGACTAAAATGTTTGAGCAAAGAGTCAAGAATGCCATTTATTCAAAGTATGTGCTGAAGAGTGATACTGGGGAGCAGGACTTTCAAGTTCTGTTGAAGCACATGACTTGAAGAAGTGGTGGTAACAAAACACGACACTGTTGCAAGCAGGTGACTGTACATGCTGTAGATTTGTAGTCTTTTTAAACCACCACTATATAAACATTGAATGAAAAGGTATGTAGTGGCAAGCAATAGAGCCTATCATTATTTTTTACCAGCATGACTAATCACACCATTGTTTGTTGCCCCATTCTACAACAACCTCAATTTACCCTGTGCTTGTTTTAGCCTTGTAAAGAAAAACAATTGTTTAATGTGCTGTCCAAAGCATTGTTTTTTTTGTTTTTGTTTTATTAAATAACAGAATGCTATGGTGGTCCCCATTACCTGATTTTCAATTCTAAAATTACACACATTTTAACATACAGTTACACTAGTATATATACAAATACCTGCTAGCTAGACAATAACTGACTTTGTTACTCATTATGAATTCAACGAAATACAGATGCCACCATAGTCTCAACACAAAACCTTGGGAAACCCGTCTAACCATTTTGTACTCTGGTCACAACACATGCATGAGTGTCATAAATGAATTGAATCATGTGAAATGTCAGTAAAATGTCTTTCTTTTTATAGACCCAATCCAGACACACCATCGGTACTATAGTGATTACAGTTCATCTAGTGAAAGCCCTTCTGTGACTTCCTCTGATCCAGATTACAGACAAGGTAAATATTGGTTTGGTATTTTTGTTTTAGAGTTTTTGTTAAAAACCTGCTGCCAGTAGTAGCATAATTTCCAGGAGCCAGAACAAGGTAATTGTCAACCTATACAAAATGTGTGTGTCTCATGAAAATACCCCAATAATTAAAACAATATCTTGACACTTTTATTGTAATCACCCGGGAAATCTACAATACATATTTTTTCATTCTTTTTGTTCAGCTAAGAAATCCACTGATGGGAGACGGTTTGGTTCTCAGTTAGCCCTTACTTCAGAACAAGATGCCCTGTCACTAACAAGTCACCCGCACAGGTAACATACACACACTTAAAAATATATTTTCAACCTTAACTGTATTATGTAGCCACAAAGATATTAATATCAATATATATATTTCAGTCCATGCTCCATCATTCTATCCTTGGTCCTATTACTGCTGTCATTTTCTGATCCTCCTGGCCTAACACAGCTGGTGTGGTAAAGCAGGGTCAGCCCATGCTTTGCTAGTGATGTCATTTCATATTACATCCTCATTCAGCACTCTCTAAACTCTCTAATCTCTGACCTAGCAGCCCTGAGCCTCCTGACAGTGCTCTGTCTGCTTACAACAACACTCCTTCAAAGCACCATTTTCAGAAGCTTAATGTGTTCTGCTAGATGTCGGAGACTGCCAGCTTGAAGAAGGGCCGTTATGCTGATTTCTATGCTCTTGTGTCTCCTATAGGCAGTATGAGGGGGGCACAGACGAAGGCCTTGTGGGGGCAGAGCTCCTACTTCAGAGGCAAGAGGAGGAAGTACAGCGGCTCCAGGCCCAGTTGGCCAAGAGGCTGTCCAGAGCTGACCTCTACTCTGCTGATGACCCCCTGCTGCTGTCTCATAACTCTGCACTTGATCTGCGTGATCCTCTGTACACAGCCACAACACCACTGCACAAACGAAAGGTGACTCGGCTTTACTAATCCCTAATCAAATACACTGGCAGTATGATGATTAAATCATGATTCAATGTTTTTAAGAATTTCTTTGGACCTGAGTTTGTGAAAATGGCAAGTGACTCAAGCGTGACACTATCAGTGCCCTCTTCAATAATGGTGACTATGTCATTTAGAATTTACTATTGAGTAATAAATTGCCTTATTATAGATCACAGACTGATTTGTTAATTTTCCAACTCTAGAAGCGTGGAAAGGGGGAGGAGGTCCAGAGGAAGCTTGGCGTGGTGCTTCTTAGTGGCCAGAAACTAGAGTTGAGCTGTGACATTAAGGCGGTCTGTAAAGATGTTCTTGATATGGTGGTTGCCCACATTGGGCTTGTTGAACACCATCTCTTTGGCCTGGCATATCTTAGAGGTATTCTACATATTATAATATTGTTTCAAATTATATGTGTTGGATGTGTGTTTTTAAGTTAAGATAAATGCTGCTTTCCTGTGATGCTTTGAACCAAAACTTGGTTTTACTAAATGTTTGCATGGAGGCTGTTAATTTGTAGGTCTGTGTAGGTATTCCAGCCCAGGACCATTTCACCTCCATTCCGCAAATCATTTTCAATTTCATTTTTATGTCATGGTTTATGTCATTCTATCAATGTTTGGATCATATCTTCAAATGGCGTTCATTGTATTATTTGCCAAGTATACAGTGCATCCGGAAAGTATTCACAGCGCTTCATTTTTTCCACATTTTGTCATGTTACAGCCTCATTCCAAATTGTATTAAATTAATCTCTTACCTCAAAATTCTACACACAATACCCCATTATGACAATGTGAAAAAAGTGACATTTTTTGAATTTATTAAAAATAGAAAACTAAGAAATAACATTTACATAAGTATTCACAGCCTTTGCTTAATACTTTGTTGATCCACCTTTGGCAGCAATTACAGCCTTTTTGAGTCTTTTTGAATAATAGGGCGGCAGTAGCTCAGTTGGTAGAACGTTCACTCATCCAAAGGCTGCCGGTTCAAATCCCGCTCTTGACATAAGAAACGGTAGTGGTTGAGCGGTCAGATCCACTGACCCACAGGTTGGTTGGTATGATTCCAGCTCCCACAGAAGTCCTTGGGCAAGACACTTAACCCACCTCGCCCTCAGTGTTTGCGTACACTGGTGTGTGAATGGGTGAGTGATTCCTTGTTGTAAAGTGATTTACCATGATGCCACAAACTTGGCACACCTATCTTTAGGCAGTTTTGCCCATTCTTCTTTGCAGTAGTTCTCAAGCTCCATCAGGTTGGATGGGAGACACCTGTGCACAGCCATTTTCAGGTCTCTTCAGAGATGTTCAATCGGATTCAAGTCTGGACTCTGACTGGGCCACTCCAGGACATTCACAGAGTGGTTCTGAAGCCAATCCTTTGAGATCTTGGCTGTGTGCTTCAGGTCGTTGTCCTGCTGAAAAATGAACCTTCGCCCCAGTCTGAGGTCAAGAGTGCTCTGGTGCCTTTTTTGCATGCTGTTTTTTCATGCATGCTGTTTTTTCATAGAGACAGTAAAGGCAAAGCTGGACAAGGGCGATGTTGTGGGTGCCGTATTTTTAGACCTGAGTAAAGCAGTGTACTGCAGTAGATAGAATCATATTTTAAATACCGTGTCCAGTGTGTACGCATCAACTCAAAGCTAACAACATCTAAGGCCAATGATATGGGTGTCCCACAAGACTCTGTCCTTGGGCCATTGCTTTTTACAATTTATTTAAACAATCTCCCTTCAGTATGTGGTGATGTGGACATACAAATGTATGCAGACAATACCATTGTTTATGTACATGGGAGTGAAGCGACCAGTGTGGCAAAAAAACTAACTGATGTTATGGAAAACATCTCACACTGGCTACAATCTGCTTCTCTCACTTTGAACACAAACAAAACTGTGGCAATGTATTTTACTAAGACACAAAAACAGAAGTCTTCCTTTCCATGTATTTACATAAATAAGAGCCAAATCAAAACAGTAGAGGAATTCAAATATTTAGGAGTTGTTCTGGATCCAATTTTTAGTTTTAAAAAGGATGTTAAAAAAGTTTCTAATACTTTAAAATATAGTCTATCTGTGTTTAGACACACTCGAAACAAATTTAGCAATGATGCTGCAAAAGTGTATCTGGATGCAATGATTATCTCACATATTAATTATTGTATATCTTGTTGGTCTCAAGAATGTGAGACAACAACAAAACCTTTAAAGTCCTTATATAATCAAGCTGTTAAGATACTGGACAAAAAGCCACTGCGATATCATCATTGTCCAATATTTGCACAACATAAAATGCTAAACTTTGACAATTTACTGACTTATTCAAATGTGCGATTAGTCTTTAAAATCTTAAATAACACCGCGCCTCCTCCAATGAAAGAAATTGTACAGCTCTGAACAAACAGCCAGGACCTCCAGGTCCACAAGTCACAATGACTGCAGATTACCTAAACGGAGCTCGACCTTCGCACAGACAGCTTTTTCTTTCAAAGCCATCAAAGAATGGAATAAATTGCCACAAAGTCTGAAACTTTCCTCAGACATGAAAAACTTTTCATTTAATGTTAAGAAATTATTATTAGAGAGTCAGCAGTGTCAGCATTAAGAATGTTAATTGATATGATATAATCTTAGTGAGATTTTATTGTGTAATAATTGGTCATTTGTAGTGTGTGATTGTATTGATTATATTGCTTACATTTTATATTGTAATTCTCACCTGCTCAGGGACTACAGGTGGAAATTAGCTTCAGCTATAATCTGGTGTAAAGCATCTTTAATGTTTTTGCACATTGTCCCTGTCAAATAAACTAATAAATGAAAAGAAAAGAAAGAAAGAAAAGAAAGAAAGCAGGTTTTCATCCAGGATATCTCTGTATATTGCTGCATTTATTTTTCCTTCTATCCTGACTAGTCTGCCAGTTCCTGCTACTGAAAAGCATCCCCATACCATGATGCTGCCACCACCATGTTTCACTGTAGGGATGGTATTGGCCTGGTGATGAGCGGTGCCTGGTTTCCTCCAAACATGACGCCTGGCATTCACACCAAGGAGTTCAATCTTTGTCTCAACAGACCAGAGAATTTTGTTTCTTATGGTCTGAGAGTCATTCAGGTAAAAAATGTAAAAAACAAAACAAAAACAAAAAAAAACATTTTTCACATTGTCATAATGGGGTATTGTGTGTAGAATTTTGAGGTAAGAGATTAATTTAATACAATTTGAAATGAGGCTGTAACATGACAAAATGTTGAAAAAATGAAGCGCTGTGAATACTTTCCGGATGCACTGTACATGTGATTTAAATTTAATCATTCTATCTGCTTCTGCTAGACATTATTTTTAATAACTTACAACAGCTACAGAGAATGACATTGTAAATGGTCTCACTCCATCTCCTTTCATTGTGTAAAATCCCTCACAGATAATGAATTTTTCTTCGTTGAATCTGATGCCAAACTAACTGATATTGCCCCAGAGGGGTGGAAGAAGGATCCGAAGAAAAAGAAGACAGAAGTTCCATTTATATTGTTTTTACGTATCAAATTCTTTATTGATGATGTTAATGTCATTCAGTAAGTATGAAATGGACAGAGGAGTTTAAAAAGGTCTCGATTCTTGAACCACTAACACATTGTAATTGTGGCTACAGACATGCAATGACCAAACATCAGTACTACCTACAGCTGAGGAAAGATGTGCTGGAAGAGCGGATGTGCTGTGACATGGAAAATGCAATGCTGTTGGCCTCACTGGCTCTTCAAGCTGAATTTGGAGACTACCAACCTGAGGTGAGATTTTCTGAACTAAAAATATCCAATGATAATTAGAATTTTGTGGACATCTGTTTTTACTTATTATACAGTGTGTGTGTGTGTTCTCTTATTATTATGGTAATAATAAGATATAATAATCATTATTATTATAGTTATTCATGCAATGCTTCTCGTTTGTTTCTCTCCTGTATCGGTTGGTTAGCTCCATGGAAAAACCTATTTTAGGTTGGAGCATTACATTCCCGTGTCCGTTTTGGATAAACTGGACCAGACAACGCTCAGAGAAGAGCTCCCCAAGCTTCACAGCAACTATTATGGAGCATCAGAGGCTGATGCAGAGTTTGAGTTCCTCAAGGTTATTATCTCTGGCTTAACACACTGACCAAAGATAACTAGGAATGTTTATGTTGGTGAATACCATATGATCATTCTGTGGATTAATTTAAGGTAAGCCAAAGGCTGACAGAATATGGTGTCCATTTCCATCGGGTGCTTCCTGAGAAAAGGTCCCAGACGGGCATCATGCTGGGTGTCTACTCCAAGGGGGTGCTCATCTTTGAAGTACTTAATGGAATCCGCACGCCAGTGCTACGCTTTCCCTGGAGAGAGACCAAGAAGATTTCCTTTAATGTATGTATGTTACTCATTGATTGATGATCAGTAATTCAAAGCTTATTTCCTTATAACTTGCATTTCTAGAAAAAGAAAATATGCCTCCAAAACACATCTGATGGGATCAAGCACCTTTTTCAGACTGACAGCAATAAGACCTGTCAGTATCTGCTCCAGCTCTGTTCTCACCAGCATAAGTTCCATCTGCAGATGAAGGCTCGACAAAACAACCAGGAACTGCAAGATTTGGGTAAACACAAATACTCCACCTACAGACCAGCTCAATAATATCTCTTCATCTGATTATGTGCTTATTTTGAAACAGAGAACTCACCCATGAGCAGCCTGCAGTACCCCTTTGATCCTGCAGAAGGTGCAGTGGGGCGAAAAGTCAGCTCAGGCAATTTGTCTACACGTTCAAACCCAGACCAGCTGAAGAGGATTTCCTACTCGGAGGTGGCTCTCAACAGAGCACTCTCTGGTCCTCTGTCAGTCCATGAGCTGCACTTTCCAGGTTTCAATGCTGGCCCCTCTTCTATTCTCACCAATCCAAAGCTACTGAGTCGTTCTCTTCACAACCTGGGACAGATCCAAGACTTTTCTGACCACAGAGATGGAGAAACCAGCAGTGATCAGGGCTTTCAACAGCACCAGAGAGCCAGCTCCGATACAGACTCATTCCTACAACAGCATAAGTGAGTCTGCAGTAATTATCGTGTACTGTATTACAATAATAATAATCACATGGTTCAATGTACCCTAATCTGATTTGGGTTTTTTTATATGTTTTTGATGACATTAATAATGGTTCTGCAACAAACAAAATTTCTTTTGTCTTACAAACTATATTTTAAATGTCTTCACCAGAGCTTTCAGCACTTTGTCACACAGCAGTCCAGCCAGGAACCACAAGTTTAAAAAGCATTCAGATGCCTCAATTGAAGATATGGGCCCAGCATATGTTGTCGGTATGTGTGAGAACTGATTTTTTTTTTATTTTTTACTTACAACACTACAATATGACTAATCAATAACAGACATTTTTTTAATGTGTGTTTAATTTGTAGGTGTCAGTATGCACAATTCCTCTGATCCTTGTACCCCTGTCTCTGTTAATGGTAGTGTGCTTTTACTACAATTTTTGTTCATTTATTACAATTAATATTATTTATTAGTTGTGGTTTGAAACACAAATCTATTTAATTTGGATATGGCATTGCCACGCACAAAAATGAACTCTAAAAACTTGTCTCTGCCGCTGACCTGGTGGTTTCTGTTCATGCAGTTAACTTTTATCCATCTCTCTAGGATGGCAATTGATCACAAAAAAACAGCATGGCATACTTAAAACATAGTATTTATTTTTCTTTTCACAGATTCATTAAAGAAAAAATTAAGTGCGATACCATCTCCAGAGAGGGAAATCACAGCTTTACAATTAAAGAAAGATGTGAAATATGGCCTTGGTAATTGTTTGTTAATATAGCCAATGTCCACTGTGTGTGATATGCAGGCTCAGTGTATTTTCTGGTCTGTTTAGGATTTCAAATAGTTGGAGGGGAGACTTCTGGTCGTAAGGATCTTGGGACTATTGTCAGTGCCATCACTCCTGGTGGACCTGCTGATGTTAATGGCTGCCTAAAACCTGGTATGTCAATATATGTTTTTTGGATTGTATTTTATTACGTTGTGACATGGTACTTCTTAAACATTTCAGGGGACCGGCTGATATCGGTGAATGACATGCATGTAGAAGGTCTCTCTCATGCTGCTACAGTGGAAATTCTTCAAAATGCTCCAGATGATGTTAAACTCGTAGTGTCACAGCCAAAAGAGAGGCTTTATAAAGGTAATTTTAGATTTTTTTTTTTCACATTTTGGGGGTAGATTTTCTTTTCTACATTTTTGCATATAATTTTTCAGACTCTTCACCCAGTCATACCCCTTACCAAACTAAGGCTCCATCAAAACCACTGGAAACCCTGCATAAACTTAATCCCGATTTGGAATCATCATCTGAAGAGCAGGCACCAACAGGAAGCCCTAGTCCTGTTCTTCGCACTGGCTCCGCGTCTTCTGCCTCCTCCCCATCACAAGGCTCTAAAATCAACTCTAAAGTGACTCAACCGTCTTCTATTGGACTCCAGCAATTTTTGGACAGAGCCAAAATGGTGCCGACAGTTTCATCTATAGCATCTCATAAACCAGATCCTAACATCAGCCTGGATCCACGTCCACCACCGTTGCCTATTAAAACAAGAAAAGCAAAAGTGGTAGAGCTCCCAAAAGAACCCTCCGACTGTGGGGACTCAGACATGGATGAGGAGACATATTCCAACCAAAATAAATCTATGAGCAAAAAGGTGACATTTCCCTAATGGTTTAAAATACAGGGTGTCCTAAAAAAAACTGACATAATTTTAAAAGTAATTCTCTTCAAAAGTACTAAATCTAGCTCAATGAAATTGAACAGTTTAGGTTTTGAACATCATGCATTTATTATGGGACTGATGATCAAAAATAAAACTTTAAATATACAATCTTCATCTGTTTCTATACATTACGTGAAAATTAGAGATTATTTCAAGAACAACTGCAAACATTATTGGCCTGTGAAATGATTGATTTTTTGGGACACCCTGTATATTATATATTTTATTCATTGTATTATATAATTGTGGTACCTTGGTAAAAAGTAAAATGTTTTAGCAAGTGTGAGGGTCAGAGCATTGCCAAACCTCCTGCTCCTGTGTCATGTTCCCTACAGTGGTCTGGAAAATAGTTCATGGATGATGGATTCATCATGCATATGATGGTCCAACAACTAACTGTAACTAATTGTCAGTTATTACTGTTGGTACCATGTGGTATAGTGTTCTTGTATATCTCAAAGATATTTAAGAATAAGAGTAAAGAATAATATCGCCACTAACTGCAGCCTCTTGCTACAGACGCCCTATGCTTGTTGTATTTACAAATGCAAATATGTTGGTGTGCCATGCATGTCCTAACCTGACTCCAGCTTCTGCTTAATTCCTCCTCACGAGTGCGGATTCGAAACCTTCTTCTCTCTGCATGTTGCACCTTGTAGTAATTCACCTTAATGGCCTTTTCTTTGTTCACAGGAATGCATCATGGAAAATGTAAATGGTAATGCCCCAGGGGTCAATAGTCTCCGTCCAGGAGATCTATTTGACATTGAGCTGTCCAAAAAAGACAGCAGTCTGGGCATAAGTGTCACGGTACTGTTTGGCAAGGTTTTCGTCTTCTCTTGGTTTTTTCCCCCTCCCCTCCGGCTTATTACTACTGCTAATCTGCATAATTTTTGTTTGGTGTCATTTGTGATTCAGAATCACATTAATTGCATGTTCTTCTGTAAAAATCAAACAAGCATTTGATTTTTTTTTTTTTAAACTGCGTGTGCTTCTAATACAGTTTTTCTTTTTTTCATTTCATTTTTTCCAACTCCTTAACTCCATGTTCCACTACATTTCTTGTCACTAATACATTGTTCCATATTCCATCATTTTTATGCCAGTTACTTTTTGCACATATAAAACATGTATGTCTTGCATTACAAACAATGAACAATAATATTTTGTCTATAAAATCATTGTACCATCATTCACTATAACAAAAATATCACTAAATATAAAACATAGTAGAGCCATATTATTGTTTGTGTTAACAACATTGTGGATGATTTTTTTCAACCATCACTAAAACATAAGCATGATTCCTGCCTTATTTTTTTTTCTTTCGTTTTCAGTGATAACCCTCAATATAATTTGACTAAATAAAAATAAGGCAGTTGTCATGGGAATCACATCATTGTAAAAAAAAACTCACTCCAGTCCCCCTTCATACAATAGCATAGGATTTATCTCTGTTCACCACATTAAACTCTTGATCTGAAATTCACAGGGTGGCGTAAACACAAGTGTCCGACACGGAGGGATATATGTTAAAGCGGTCATACCTAAAGGAGCTGCTGAACTGGATGGACGGATACAGAAAGGTAAAATTTCTTCACAATTTAAAAGTGAATAAAAAAAAAAAAAAATCAATCTCAAGACACTTTTGTCATCAGGTGATCGTGTTATGGCAGTTAATGGAAAGAGTCTAGATGGAGCTACTCATCAACAAGCAGTGGAAGCCCTCAGAGTCACTGGGCAGGTGAGGACACAAATGGTCAGGCTGTGTTAAGATAAGACTTTATTGATCTCACACAGGAGCTCATGGTAGTTTAGTGCAAAGAAAGAACTAGGGATGTCAACAATTAATCGACTTACGATTAATTGTCGATCAAGACGCTGGTCGAACAAAATGCATTAATTGCAATTAATCGCTAATCGCGGACACGCGCACCCGCGTGGTCACGAAACGAGGCAACCACGCACCGCGCTGCGCCAAGCTCGACTCGCAGCCGGCCGCAGGCGCCAACGGCATTGCCCGCGCGTACACCGGGGCTGCTGAGCACGAGATCGAACCGCGGCGCCCGGAATGCGTAGTCTCAGTCCGAGCCACAAACCAGCCGCACGAAACCAGCCGCGGCACGTGGTGGTTTAATCCTGGTTTAGTCCTGGTCTAGACCTGGTCCAGTCCTGGTTTAGACCTGGTTTAGTTCTGGTCTAGACCTGGTTTAGTCCACGTTTACTCCTGGTCTAGTCTCTTAGCCAATCAGGACGCAGAACACAATGTTACACTATAAAAAAATGTTACACTTTTTTAAAAAAAATTGGAAAAAAAAATAAAACCGCGATAGAGCGAGGGATTACTGTATTTTGTTATTCAGCATCAATACATTTGTCTGCTTTTTACTAAGAAATAATTAATTGAGGAATATACAATATAATAATACTATGATATATTTTTGACTCAGTTTTATGTTACTATAGCTTATATTCTTAAAGGGATATGCCACCCCCAGGTCAAACTTGGGCATCTCCCCACAGTCCAGAGACTAAAATAAGTGGTGGAAAGCGTTTTCCTGCTCACCCAGCCATTGTCCGAGTCTGTCAGCACTGACCGCCGCGCACAGCTGCAGCTACTCCGCGTTAGACTGGAGTCTAACGTCGCCAGAGAAAGATTTTGGCCAAAAGGAATTAATTTGCTCGATGCTTTTCCCAATTACTTTCTGTGTAGTGCGCGTTCATATCGAGTGCAAATAAATGTACAAATCAACACGGAGAGCTTGACTTGGTCATTTTGGGTGGGAACTATTTTTCAGTGCGGAAAAACAGAGCCGAAGCACACACCACGCTGCGTAACAGGGGAACTCCCAACGTGGTGTGTAACAGGGATTCCCCTGTGTGCTTCGGCTGTGTTTTTCCGCACTGTAAAATAGTTCCCACCCCAAAATGACCAAGGCAAGCTAAAATTCAGGTGAAAAACGCCGCTTATCAATTAATCGTAAGTCGATCGATAAGGTCAGTCAACTACAGATTAATGAATTAATCGATAATTTGCATCCCTAGAAAGAACATGTGTTAAGCATTTTCTGGTACTTTGCAACATATTGTCACCATTTTACATTTTGTTTAGATTAAACCATAATATTGATCTAAAACTACACAAGAATAGAAATGGGACCACTGACTTCCTTTTATGTAGCTAGTAGCAGATTTTCATTCGTATTTCATTTGATCTTTTGAAGAATGGCTATTCATTTTTCAAATACTCTCAACTTGGTACAGAGCCCAGGGTAGGTGCAAACAATAATTAGAGCACTCAAACCTCCAAGTCAGGACAATAAAGAATTTTTCAACCAAAATGCAACTTTGTAAAATAATGATGAGGAAACACCATTATAACATGGGTAAAACTCATTAAAGTCAGTAAAGTTTTTTTTAATTTTGTGCAATATTTTTTTTTCCCTTGACAGAAAGTGCATTTGTTACTTGAAAAGGGTCATCCTCCTGTAGACAGCCTACATGCCCCTGTGACTCCTCAATTCACACCTACCAATGAGCAGAGCACAGGGCAACCAAACAGACCAGACTACAGCTTTGTTACAGAAGGTGAGTGAAGAAAGAGCATATAAGAAGGGGGGCATCAGGCAGTAGAGTAGTAGTCATTATTCTCCATGTGTATGCCCTGACAGAAAACATGTTTGATGTGACACTTTTGAAAAACACATCGGGGTTAGGCTTCAGCTTCAGTAGAGAGGAGAATGTTCCAGGAGAGCCCCCCGGTTCTAGCATGGTTCGCGTGAAAAAACTCTTTCCTGGACAACCTGCTGCAGAAAGTGGCTGCATAAGGGTTGGGGATGTCATTTTAAAAGTCAACCAGACCCCACTCAAAGGACTCTCTCAACATGTATGAAAAACACTTTAATCACTTGTATTTCCTTTGAGAATCATGCCATGATCATTGAGCGTTGATTGTGTATAAATATAGGAGGTGATATCAGCATTAAGAGGAACAGGACAAGAGGTGACTTTGCTTCTCTGTAGACCTGAACAAGGCATACTTCGTGATGTGGACACAGCTTTGGTCAGAATATCGCACTATCTCAAACAACAGGTTGTCCTTATTTATTTATGTTAAATTGAGAATTTCTTTATTTCAGACTCCTATGTCATCACCCAGAAAAGAACCAGTATCCAAAGCTGATCCCACCCTGCTTTTGAGCAAACTCACATCTCCAAGAACACAAGCAAAAAACACTGTGGAGGATGCACTAGAGAGATTGCAAAAAACTCCTGTCCGTCAAAACAGTTACAGTGACAGCACCGATGGAGATGAGGAGATTGAGGAAGCATTCAGTCCAGGCATGCATAAATGGGGCCGCAGTGTTTATCAGACTCCCAGTAGCAGCCTTGCCCTGGGCAGTTTCAACAGCTCTGGTCAGCCTGATGACAGCACGCTTTCAGCCTTTTACTCTCCAAATCTATCAATCACAAGACTGGATCTAAGTAAAAGGTATTGGGTCTTTTCACTTAAACTTTATTCAGTAGTTTAATTTAAATGAACTGTGAATAAGAAGTGCTGAAAACACTCCCTTTATTTGGATACACTGTGGTCAGTAGTTCTTTTATATTTTTAACAATGCTATATATAGGAGAATGTTTCCATTTGTGTAAAATGGAGAAAGTGAGATCTCAGGATCAGTGTATTTTTAATGGCTGTACACTATTTCTTGTATTTTTTTCTATTACTCCATTACTATTTCCTTTTGTATAGAAGCCCTTCATCTCCACTGCCAGCTTGTCTAGATTCTCCTGAGCCGATGGTTTCCTCTCCCACTGCCCCCAGTCCAGATCCACTGCCCCCTCCTCTGCCACATCCTCTAAATCTGACTCTGCCGGCCAATGGTCAAGATACAGATGAATATGTGCCGGTAAATTCATTAATTACTATGGAGGTGCATTTTCCACCCCTGCATCTTCTATGCAGATACAGAAGATATCCCAGATAATATTTGAAACCTAGGATTATTTTATATATTTTTTTTTATTATAAGCCTTTGGCAAGACTGACCTGAACACAACACAACTGTCCTCTGCCAACACCTTTATAATAATACGCAGCAATATAAATGATTTATTTACACATTATTTCCCTTCTCTAGGAGGTGGAGCTTAATGTATCTTTGTTGAAATCAGAGAAAGGCAGTCTAGGCTTTACTCTCACCAAAGGAAATGATCATGGATGTTATATTCATGACATAGTGCAAGACCCAGCCAAAGGAGACGGCAGGCTCAGACCAGGAGACAGGATGATAACGGTATGACACGTGACCTGTCTGTGTTTACTGTTCATTTGCTGTACAATTATACAGATTAACAAATGTTTTCATTTTAGGTGAACAACACAGATGTCACAAATATGGGCCACACTGAAGTTGTCAATCTTGTGCGGGCAGCCCCTCGAGTTGTTGATTTAGTGGTGGGCAGAGTCCTAGAGGCCCCAAAGCCCCCTTTTGAAGCCCATCTGCTGCCTGATATCTGTTTTAAGGGCACCCAACAACCATTGGGTAAACTATAATTATATTTTGCCATGCAACATTTTAAAATAGATAAAGTATAGTTTCTTAGTTTCTTCATCCAGATTGTTACATTATAAATGCCTACTGTATTGTTACAGGATTAGCATTAGATGGTGGCAGTGATAGCCCATATGGAGTTTTGTTTGTTAAGGACATAATTCCTGGATCTTTAGCATCTGAAGAAGGCAGTTTGCGACCCTTAGACCTGATCCACTACATCAATGGGGCTCCAACTCAGGAGCTAACTCTCAGTGAGAGCAATAGGCTGCTGGAACTCTCCTTCAGTGAACTCATTATCAAAGCCACACGGTAATCACCTCTGACCAAGACCATTAAACACGGAATATTCACATGACTTGTTATCTTTTTTTTTTTTTAAAGGGATGGAAAGCCTGTTTCTCCTGCACAAAAAAGTGTCTCTTTTCTCAACAACAATATCAGCCCCAAAGTTTCAACAGGCATTAATGGTATATTTTAGATCGATCTCTCTCTCTCTCTCTCTCTCTCTCTCTCTCTCTCTCTCTCTCTCTCTCTCTCTCTCTCTCTCTCTCTCTCTCTCTCTCTCTCTCTCTCTCTCTCTCTCTCTCTCTCTCTCTCTCTCTCTCTCTCTCTCTCTCTCTCTCTCTCTCTCTCTCTATCTATATATATATATATATATATATATATATATATATATCTATATATATATATGTATATATATATATATATATATATATATATTTGTGTTTTTCATGTTTGTCATTGTAGGTTTCCTCAAAGTAGATGCTCCAAGAGAAACAGATTTTTTTTCATCCCTTTGTCCCGTAGAGGTGAATATATTGAGATAATAGTAATTAAAATATTAGCTTGACCACTGTGAACATGACAGCTTCGTTCTGATGCAGGAGGAAACTATACACATTGAACTGGATAAGCCGTTGTCTGGAGGCTTGGGGTTTTCAGTGATTGGAGGAGAAAGAGGGATCTTTGTTAAGTCCATCACTCCTGGAGGAGTAGCGGAGGCATCGGAAAAGCTGCAAGTTGGAGACAGATTGTTGAAAGTAAATGATTAGATGATTTGATGTTTTATTATAGCTAATTATTTGGAATTGCTTTTAATTGAGATGTTTTGTCTTGTGTTGTTTAAAGGTAAACAATGAAATGATGACAGGGGTGTCTCACACCAAAGCTGTCACCACTATCCGCAAAACCAAAGGCCTTGTGCATCTCATGGTGTCCAGACCTCCAGAGCAGAACCCGTCTTATTCACCAGTCAATTCAGACAAATGCAATGGAGCTACAGGTATATGCTGTTTGACAGTGAAAAAACTCAAACCAGTCCTGGTTGCTTCATTATTCTTCTGTTGTTCAGATTTGAGTGAAGAATATGGCATGAAGAGCAAGCTTTCTCCTCCCCTGGATGGATCCAAATCTATTGGCTATCCTGAATTACCACCTATAGGTAAATATATTTTATCTCACAGACCAGGCATAAGTTCAAGATCCCTAAAAATGAACCGTTTCAGATTATGATGATGGCTTGCTTGATGGAAAAAAGGAGATGGACCAAAGCACAGAACTTTCAGAAGATACTGACTGTGACGGTTCATCTCTACCAGAGGACTCACCTAAGGTTTTAATAAATGATGTTCAAAGTTTTTGATCTGTTCATCTCTATTCTCAATCACTGATCAAACTGATGCACTTTTAGAATCATCGCAACATGGAATGGCAGGAGGAGAGTGTAGATGATCCACTTGATGAACCGTAAGTACTGTAGTCCCTCGTTCTATTGCGGTTTGCGGCCTCGCTGTTTCGCGGATTTTTTTTTTTTTTTTTTTATGTAACTTTTTTTTTTATAGCGTAACATGTTCTGCATCCTGATTAGCTAAGAGACTGTAGACCTTTGCCGATTGATAGATGGGGGGAGGTGGGGGGACCAGGACTAGACCAGGACTAAAAGTGGACTAAACCAGGTCTAGACCAGAACTAAACTAGGTCTAGACCAGGTCTAAACCAGGTCTAAACCTGGACTGGTCCTGGACTAAACCAGTACTGGACCAGGTCTAGACCTGGACTAAACCGGGACTGGACCAGGATTAAATTACCCCGTGCGGCTCTTTGCTGGTTTCGTGCGGCTCTTGTGTTCGTTTCTGCGTCTTCGGCTTGTGGCTCGGGCTGCGAGGATGCGGTCCTGAGGGGGAGGCATGGTCCGGGCGCCGCGGTTCGATCTCGTGCTTGTAACCTCGGTGTACGCGTGGCCTCGCACCGGTCGTGCTGCTCTATCATGTATTTGACCACAATGAGCGGGTGCATGTGTCGCGCACTTCTCCAAGGGGTTGGTGCATGTCACGTCCCGGGACGTGGAAGTGCCGTTGCCGCAGCGCAGTGCTACCTGCGGATCCAGTGACTCATGTCTTCGCTCCCCTCGCGCGTCCGGCGGGGCTCCCGGCGGAGCCCCCACGCTTCACTATTAATACATTTTGCTGAAAATCTACGAAAGTTTGAGTGTTTGAATGAGAAATGTGAGAAAACGTTAATTCCAGTGTTTTAAGGCATCTACAGCCTTAAAACATGTATAATAATTGTGTGAAAAGTCCCTCAGTCGTCCAGGTAGAATCCATGATAAAAGGAGAAGTTCAATTTGTCAACTGGACAAAGTTTGTTTGGTTGAAAACGTTTCGCCGCTCATCCGAGAGGCTTCGTCAGCTCTAGCTGCCGGGAGGCGCTCCCTACACTGAAAACACTCTGAAAACGATCCCCCCTAATCTGTCTCTTTGTTTTTCAAATTACTCTGGCGACTACTTTCGACCCCCTATTCAACGTCTAACGACCCTCTCCACCCCTCTGCCCTGGCTCATCTGCCCTAATGTTTCTTTGTCTGTTTTGACTTGGTTTAAGAATCGAATTAGAATCCAAGTAGAAGTCTTCAGGAAGCCCACACACACAGACCAATACCTGCTTTTTGATTCACACCACCCACTGCAGCACAAACTGGGTGTTATTCGGACATTACAACACAGGGCCCAAGTGGTTCCCACAAGCACAGAGGGTAAGGAGAAAGAAGAACAACATGTGCAGGAAACCCTCTCTGTTTGTGGATATCCTAAATGGGCTGTCAACAAAACCAAGAGAGACAAGGACAATAAACAAGACAACAGAGAATCCGAACCCAGGAGGAAAGGGGTAGCGATTCCGTACCTGGCCGACGTTTCGGAAAAACTACAGAGGATTTTCAGACAATATGAAATTCCAGTTTATTTCAAACCCACAAACACTTTAAGACAAAAACTCGTCCACCCAAAGGACAAAAAACCGAGCCACAAACAAAACAATGTGATCTACTCCATTCAGTGTAGTGAAGACTGCAGTGAGCGCTACATTGGGGAAACAAAACAGCCACTTCACAAGAGGATGTACCAACACAGACGGGCGTGCCAGAGTGGACCGTCATCTGCCGTACATCTTCACCTAGAAGCCACGGGCCATTCTTTTGTGGACAGTGAGGTTCAGATCTTGGCCAGGGAAAAGAACTGGTTTGAGAGGGGAGTTAAAGAGGCTATTTTTGTCAAAAAAGAGAATCCTTCGTTAAACAGAAATGGGGGAGTCAGACATAACTTGTCTCCCATTTATAATTCGATTCTTAAACCAAGTCAAAACAGACAAAGAAACATTAGGGCAGACAATCCAGGGCAGAGGGGTGGAGAGGATCGTTAGACGTTGAATAGGGGGTCGAAACTAGTCGCCAGAGTAATTTGAAAAACAAAGAGACAGATTAGGGGGGATCGTTTTCAGAGCTTTTTCAGTGTATGACGCGCCTCCTGGCAGCTAGATATAAACAGTGTCTAACCAGTACAATAACCAGAGCTGACGAAGCCTCTCGGATGAGCGGCGAAACGTTTTCAACCAAACAAACTTTGTCCAGTTGACAAATTGAATTTCTCCTTTTATCATGTATAATAATTGCAAAATATAAAGTTGTCCTACTTCGCGGATTTCACTCATTACGGGTTATTTCTAGAATCTAACCCCCGCGATAAATGAGGGACCACTGTACAGAAATTACAAATGTTTACTTGTTGACAGTCTGAGTACTGAGCATGCTGATGAAGATGATATCACATGGGGTAGTGATGAGCTGCTTATTGAAAGCATGACATCTAATGATGGTAAGATGAATTGCATATTGTAGCTGTGGTTAGTGTGCAGTGTTAATTTCTTTTTTTTTTTTTTAAAATCTAACTTCAGATGGACCAATCATTACAGAGGACGAGCTGACCTCTTTACCCCTTGTTAAAGTGGTCCCTGATGGCCAGTACACTGGCCTTAAACTCAGTTCTGTGGTTCGCACAATGAGGGGACTTTTAGAGCAAAAAGTTCCACTGCAGGAGTTTGAAGTAAGTTTAATATAGCTTAAAACAAAAGCCCTTTTTATGTTTTGTTAATTTCATTGGTTTTTATTTACAGAATCTACAGAATCTTCAACCCCTGGACGATTGTTTAATTGGTCAGACAAAAGAAAACAAGAGAAAGAATCGCTACAAGAATATTGTTCCTTGTAAGAAAACATGGCGTAGAAATTGTATAATTTTTAAAATATGTTTTTTTTATTGTTTGTTGTTTTAACAATCCTTGTGTGTTTTTAGTCGATACAACTCGTGTCCTTCTGGGGAAAGATGGTGGTTACATTAATGCCAACTTCATTAATATGCCTGTCAATGATGAGGACTTCATGTACATAGCCTGTCAGGGACCCCTGCCCACAACTCTGGGTGACTTTTGGCAAATGGTTTGGGAACAGAAATCCAATGTGATAGCTATGATGACCCAAGAAGTAGAGGGAGGCAAAGTGAAATGTCAGCGTTATTGGCCAGACACACCTCGGACACCTGAGATGGTAGATGATCGATTACAAATCACCCTCATAAAGGATCAACATCTTGATCATTTTGTCATCCGGCTCATTGAAGTTAAAGATATACAGGTAAAGTGATGAAAGTATATACATTAATATTAGCACAGTTGGTACATAATGATATTTAAAAGTAATAAAAATTATAATAAAAATAATTTTCTTCTCAGACTAATGGAATTCAACATGTGACCCATCTCAATTACACTGGCTGGCCCGACCATGGAACTCCCTCTCAACCTGAGCAGCTGCTAACATTCATTTCCTACATGAGACACGTTCATCGATCGGGGCCCATCATCACACACTGCAGTGCTGGTATTGGCCGCTCTGGCACCCTCATCTGCATAGACGTTGTTCTGGGACTCATTAGTAAAGATGCTGATGTATGTATTCGTTAATACACTGTGATTTATCATGATGTTGCACACGAAGCACTCAAAACTTTCCTATTTTTCAGTTTGATATCTCTGATGTTGTAAGAAACATGAGACTTCAGAGACAGGGGATGGTTCAGACAGAGGTGAGTGTAATTCATTTTTTCTATTGGCATTGTTGTATTTTTTTAATTATGCACTTTTATACTTTTATACAGGATCAATACATTTTCTGCTATCAAGTCATTCTTTATGTTCTTCGATGTCTTCAAGCAGAGGAGAAAATCTCAGGATAGTAACATAACTTTACCTGTTTGTTTTTGGCCTTTCTACTAGACTGCAAAACCTATTGGATTAATGACACACAGTGGATATAGGCAAATGTTGCCAATGTATAAAATGCCGTTGTTCTTTATGAAAGTTGATCATTATTTCTTTTCCCTGTGCTGTTTTCATCCACTGCTCTTCTTTTTATTTGTATTTTTCCAAACTGCTGTTTGAATGTTCTTAATTATCTACAAAAGAATAGCCTACAAATTTAAAATAATGATGAACATGATCATTGGCTGTATATTTTAAGAGGAATCTGTGTTTTAAATCCTATTTTAATGCTGGAACATGCCTTGACAAGATACTATCAGTATTTGCTTTGTAAATGTATTATAAGCCTATATTATTACCTATTGCACGAGGTGATGAGATTAAAGTGTAAATACTGAGCTCCAGAAACTCAAACTGGATATAGTTTGGATAAAGATATGCCATGTACAGATCTTTAAAAAAAACAAAAAAAAAACAAAAAAAAACATGCAAATCAGTTGTAATCCTTTTTTTATTTTCACTGCACATTTAGGTAGCAGGAAATGTCACTTTAGTAATTACTCTGTGTAAAAAGATAAAAAAGATACATGTTGTGATACATATTTAATAAAATGTAATACATAACATGTTTATTGATTATTCACGTTTTAGAACATATATAAATATATACTATACTAATATTCACCATGAAAATGCAGTTAATGGTTATAGCCTACATAAATGTCTCTTATAACACTGCGCATTTCCATCATATATCATAATCATGGGTACATCATGGGCGGCACGGTGGCTGAGTAGTCACGCCTCACAGCAAGAAGGTTCCCAAGGTGGCCCATGTGCTGCTGTATATACTCCATAATAGGATAATAAAAGTACTACAAACACAAACAAACAAAAAACTACATCTCTCACTAGCGCAAGGGGCACAAAGAGGAAATGACAACATACCCGGAAATGACGTCAGCGCGCTTCAACATACCCGGAAATGACGTCAGCGCGCGTCCTCAAAATACATGGCAGCCTACAGGTTCGCCACGCTTGTCTGATTAGTGTAGTTTTTAAATTACATTATATTCATAAAACTTGTGTAACATACCCTAATCATGTCTGGCCGACACAACAATAAGTTACCAAACAATCTGCCTCAGTTGCAGAATCTTATAAAGAGAGATCCACAGTCGTACGTGGACGAGGTAAGTGTAAACACCGAAACCACCAGGCTGCCAGTGAGCTTTAATGTGTAGCTTATGTTCGACTTTTGCAGTTTTTACAGCAATACAGGCATTATCAGTCCAATATTCAGATCTTCAAACTACAGCCAGACAAACCGAATAAGGAGCTGGCTGAGCTGGTCATGTTTCTTGCGCAGGTATATTGCCATTTATGAGTTTAGCCAAGTAGCCATTTGTGAAACATCCTTTTCGTTTCAGGTTGGGCACTGCTACTTGGAACACTTGTCAACTTTTCCCCAAGAGCTGTCTGAGCTGCTGCTGGCTTATCATACAGTCCTGGAGCCAGATCTGAGGATGGTAAGCACAGGAACATACAGTATTTAGTTTTAATATTATTCATTTTTGTTTTGTTCATAATATGATTTGCATAATAGACATTTTGCAAAGGATTAATTCTCCTGAGAAACAAAAATCTGATCAGCCCCTCCGGCCTTCTTGAGCTCTTCTTTGAGCTGTTAAGATGCCATGACAAACTACTCAGAAAGGTATTGCGATAAAAAAAATACTTCATATTCACCGTCACTGTTTTGTGGTCTAATGTTTTGTTCTTGTTTTTTCACTTTACAGACACTGTACACACACATTGTATCAGATATTAAAAACATTAATGCTAAACATAAAAACAATAAAGTTAACACCGTAAGTCCTTATTAAACGTTTTCCTATTTTCCCTAGCAACAATCAGTTGCTAATTATATTACCATTCTGCTTCAGACGCTACAGAACTTTATGTATACCATGTTAAGAGACAGTAACCCAGTCGCAGCAAAGATCTCCCTAGATGTTATGGCGGAACTGTACAAAAGAAACATATGGTTTGTTGTTTATTTTCGCTTGTTTTAAATTTCAAAAATCAAACTCATAGTTGATTATTCCATCAATGCTACTTTTTTAGGAATGATGCAAAAACAGTGAATGTCATAACAACAGCATGCTTCTCAAAGGTGACAAAGGTATGACGTTCTATTGAAAGTATATAATAATATTAAAACTAAAATACTAAAATTAAACCCACTTCTCATTATGTTTCTTTAGATTCTTGTAGCGGGTCTTAAGTTTTTCCTTGGTAAAGACGAAGATGAGAAAAACGAAAGTGACTCAGATTCAGAGGTAAGTTTCAAAGTTTGTTTTAAGAGAATGTGAACAGACGACACATCCACAAGCAGTAAAACCCGTGCATATTTTTCTTCAGAACGAAGGACCATCAGCCAGAGACCTCATGATCAGATACTCGACTGGTAAAAAGAGTTCCAAAAACAAGAAAAAGATAGAAAAAGCAATGAAAGTCCTAAAGGTAAAATATTCTGTATGTATTTATTGGTTAAAATAAGGTTGTATATTTAATGTCAGCTTTCTGTCTTTTTTTTCTTTGCCCTGTTTAGAAACACAAGAAAAAGTCAAAAGCTGAAGTCTTCAATTTTTCTGCAATTCATCTGATCCATGATCCTCAAGGTAATTTCACATCCATTGTCCACGCTCCACAACCAGTTTACTACTCTGAGTTTTCCCATTTCCAAACTTTTCTTGAATTGATTATTGGTAGCCTATGGTTTCATTATTACCAGTGTGTGTTCATGGTTATTTGGCAGCAGCCATATTGACATGTGTAGCACATCTGAGTGAACTTCTAAACATTATCAATCTTGGGCGGCTCCAGTTGTTGAGTAAAATCTTCAGGCAACTAAAAATTGATTTGGGGAAGCATCATAACAGTAGAGTGCAAAGAGGAATCAAAACATTTGCAAAATCCAGTTCAGGGAAACGCTTCCCACTGCTCTGTTTCAAATATGACACCTTCCACATTTCTGCTCCGGCTCATTTATGTTTATCAGCGTTGCCATGTTTGTTTTAGTTTGTTTAGGTACTTGGCTACAATCCTGCTCTGTAGTAGGTCAATTGTCACAAATAAATTAATCTTGTCAATCTAATGTTGAATCTAAATGTTGAGTAAGTACATTTTTGTGAATTGTATGCATGAACCATAATCATTTTTGTTAATATATAAAAGTTACCTATATGCAGTTATCATGAACACAGTTGGTGAAAATGTTATTTTTGCAGATTTTTCTGAAAAACTCCTGAAACAATTGGAAAGCTCCAATGAGCACTTTGAAGTGAAGATTATGATGATGGAGCTTATATCCCGACTTGTAGGAATCCATGAGGTAATTAAATGATTTGTGACATTTGAGATGTAATGAAAATTTACACATGTGACTGTAAAGGGGTTTTAAAATACAAATTATCAGTAATAAAACAACTTTTCTTGTGCAGCTTTTCCTCTTCAATTTCTATCCATTTATACAGAGATTTCTCCAGCCACATCAAAGAGGTATGCATTTTTTTATTCCTTACTTCAAGGAGGAATAATCTCGATGACGTACCTATCTGCTGTCTTTTTTTTTTATTTTATTATTTTTCAGAAGTGACAAAAATATTACTTTGTGGAGCCCAAGCATCCCATGCACTTGTCCCACCAGAGGTGCTTTCTGAGCTTCTGTTTTCTTGTAAAATTAAGTGACGTAAAACATTTCCTTATTATTCTTATTCCACTTTAGATAATTGAACCTATGATCATGACCATTGCCAACAACTTTGTGACTGACAGAAACTCGGGCGAAGCCATGACTGTTGGGTAAGCCATATTTGTCTTCCCTCTTAAACACAGGTATTGACCTCATTGCCAAAGATATGACATTGATCATATTGTGCACCCCAGGATCAACGCCATCAAGGAAATTGTAGCCCGCTGTCCACTGGCAATTAATGAAGACATGTTACAAGATTTGGCCCAGTACAAAACTCATAAGGATAAGAGTAAGTAACGAAAAAATAGGTTTGATCTAGTTGAACAAGATTTGTGTATAATGTGCAATATGGGCATATTGCAGATGTGATGATGTCTGCCAGAGGTCTAATCCAGCTGTTTAGAAACCTCAATCCACAAATGCTGCGCAAGAAAGACAGGGTAAGCAATACATGTTTTTACTAGGGCTGTCACTTTACTGCGTTAATTAGATTAATTAATTACACTGCAAATTAACGCAAATTAAATTTGGCATGTGGCGAGCAAATTGCTGCCAGGGCCTTTGAACAGCAAGTTTATTTATAAAAAAAGAAGACGGGACTATCATTGGGGCGCCAGTCGCAAAAAACTGTCGTAGTGTCCTTAGGCAAGACACTTTATCCACATTGGCTAGTATGAAAGTGGAGTGTGCGTGAGAGTTGGTGGTGGTCAGAGGGGCCGATGGTGCAGATTGGCAGCCTCGCGTTCGTCAGTCTGCCCCAGGGCAGCTGTGGCTACAATAGTAGCTTACCACCACCAAGTGTGGAGTGAATGAACAATGAACTGTAAAGCACTTTGGGTGTCATGAAAGGCGCTATGAATTATTATGAATTATTATTATCATCAAGTAGCTCAGTTCGTAGAGCGTTTCTCTAGTGATCCAGGGGTTGGCGGTTCGAATCCCACTCTTGACGGGTTGACCGCGTGTGATCCCAGCTCCCACAGATGAGTGCTGCCGTTGTGTCCTTGGGCAAGATACTTAACCCCACCTTGCCCCCCACTGCGGGCACTGGTAGCCCCCATGGCAGAAGATACATCAAGGCCTGTTGTGACGTGAGCCGTCCTCCTGTGGACCCACCATCCGTGGGAAGATTCATGGGGGCTGGTGCATTGTATTCTGGGCAGCAGAACACTGCTTGGACTGCTGCCCCCATGACCCAGAAAATGGAAAAGCGGAATAAATGAATGAATTATTATCAACAAGAACATGGTGATTTGTAGCTTTTGTAAAAAAAATAATTTTCTGATCACCAAAGCTGCTCCAGCCTGACGGATCATTTGACCGATAAACACGTCCAGACAAGTTCCATTGTTACGGGTGATAGTGCGAGCGTGAGCGCACTTCAACAAACCACCAAACCACGCTTGCGGAATCTCTCTATCTCTCTCTTTCTCGCTCTCTCTCGATTAAAATGGGATTAATTAATTACAAATCCTATAATTAATTAGATTATTTTTTTTAATCGCCTGACAGCACTAGTTTTTACATAATCTCTATTGAGACATTTGTGAATTAATTTTACAATGTGACAAATCTGGAAAGAAAAAAAAACATACAGGTACACTACTTCTTTTTATGTTCATTGTCCTATTGTTGGCTTTTCTTGACATAACGTAAAACCTATAAATTAATACTTACCTCCTGTCTTTTTCTCAGGGGAAACCCACAGAAGCATCTGCAGAAGCTAAAATAAAAGATTACGGAGAGCTGGAGGCCAAAGACTATATACCTGGAGCTGAAGTTCTTGAGTTGGAGGAGAAAAAGGAGGAAATGGGAGCAGAAGGCCAGTTTATAAACCATCATCCATCTAATCCACAAAATATAGTGTTGTCATTAACATTAGGGGGTGCTGATGTTACAGGTCATCAGTCAGATGGCTGGGAGAGTGCTAGCATTAGTGGTGATGATGATGATGAAGGTGAGTGGGTAGATGTTCACCACTCATCTGATGAAGACACAGAGATTACTGAGAAACTGAAGGCAATACCCATGGAGGAAAGACAAGCCATGGCAGCAGCAATCAGTGGCAGTAGACTTCTCACCCAGGATGATTTTAAGAAAATCCGATCCGTTCAAATGGCTAAAGAAATCAGTGCTGCACCAGGCAAAGCCCAGAAGAGGAAAATGATTGACATAGACGATGAGGAGGAGAGGTGAAGGGATATTTTTAAATATTTAGCTTTTAAGGCTGGTCTCAATTGTTATAATTCAATATCTGTGAAATATATAAAATTGCATTTTGTTATGTTTATCAGGGGAGAGATTTTAACACTAAGAAATATTGAAAAACTTCATAAGAAACCAAAAGCAGATAAAGAAACAAGACTTGCAACAGCAATGGTAAAAAAAAAATTATATATATATATACACATATACACATATATACATATATACACATACATATATATATACACATATATATATATACATATATATATATATATATATATAATGTGTGTATATATATATATACATATATACACATATATATACACACATATACATATACATTATATATATACACATATACATTATATGTATATATATAATGTGTGTGTGTATATATGTGTGTGTGTATATATATGTATATATATATATATACACATGTATGTATGTATATATGTATGTGTATATATATATACACACATTATATATGTATGTATGTGTATATATATATATGTGTGTGTATATATATATATGTGTATATATATGTGTATATATATATAATGTGTATATATGTATGTATGTATGTGTGTGTATATATATGTATGTGTGTATATATATGTATGTGTATATATATATATGTGTGTGTGTGTGTGTAATATAGATGTATACTTAACATGCATGTGTTATATGTATAGGCTGGAAAGACTGATAAAAAGGATTTTATCAGAAAGCGGACTAAGCTGAACCCACATGCCAGCACCAGCAACAAGGAGAAGAGAAGAACTAAAAACTTTATGATGATGAGATACAGTCAAAATGTCCGGACCAAAGGCAAACGTTCCTTCAGAGAGAAACAGGCAAGTTGTTTTTTACAAATACAAAATAATTACAGATATTTTTTATGGTTTATGTAAATGCATATTTTTGTGTTTTTTTGTTTTGTTTTTAGATTGCATTACGGAATGCACTTCTGAGGAAACAGAAGCATAAGTAAATCCTTGAAAACATGACTGATCAACGCATTGATTATATATTTTCTATACAACATCTGTCTAAATATAGCATTCAGATTTCAAATAAAATGTATACATGTTTGGTGAATTGAGTCGCCCCTCTCTGTCCAGTTTAAGTTAATGAATACCAGTTTACTGGATAACATAACTGTTCTAGCAGTCATATGACAGTTTTGTAATAAAATCCAATAATTCAATGTTATTTCCCTTACACTGCAAATTCCTCACAGGTCACTGCCCCCATCAAATTAAAACTTGTTAAGATCATATGGGCCTGTAGAGTTGTATTTACCGTAGTAGTAGTAAAAGATCAATTTTGTCTCCACTGGATACTAGAAATTTGGTCAGAGTTCGATATTCCATGGGGAAATAAAGCCTGGTGCTGAACATCCTGGGACAAAGAAAAATAGCCATCAAGCACTGCATAGAGGGGCACAAAGGTGATAAAAGTAGTACTATTAAATCCTGTATACTGTAATTGAATTTAATTTTCCCAACCAGATTAAACAAGGAGTGAACCATGGTGCAGTGCCAATCTGCTTATTGTGCAGTGTAATTAAGATGTCACAGACAGCAAAAACATTATTATTATTTATGAAGAGACCATAATACTTTGTGCACGTCCACATTGCTTGTAATTTCCGGATTTTCTCCTGTTCCAGTGATGCAGAATATACAACTGACTACATTACCCATAATGCATTAAGGGCTCGCAGCAAACGCGCTAACGCCGAACATCAGAAAATAAACCGGGCTTAATAATTCTTTGCTGCGACATGAGGTATCCACGATTGTTTACAATTATATTAGACACGCACTTTCTATTATTTTAACGCCTTTACGCTTCTCTTGTTTTGGGGAAAGTTATTTGGTCGTGTATCCATCTTCGCTAGTTAGCATGGGCCAGGGTTTTTATCGGCCATTAGCCTGTGTAAGCTAAACTGCCATCTTTAACGCTACGTCTGAGAATATTTTAATTTGCGTCTGTATGTGAACATTATAACTTCTTTCATACAGTAAAAGATGATGTTATTGCGTTCCAGCTTCACAAACTATGCGTTGTGCACTGTCCGTATCATACACCATTACCATTGCACTTAATTAGTAAACAGCCTTATGGAGTCAAGTGTGTTTTCAGTAAGACCTTTTCTGCGAAAGGCACACATTGAATACACACAGACATATTGTCACGGTGATTTTTGTTGTTGTTGAAAAGAGGTTCTTTTGGACAGTGCGTAACCTATAGATTATTCCATATACATATGCCTCAGGAAAGTGGACAGACCCAGTTGAATTGGCTGGGTTGGGGTCTGAATTCTGATGAAGTGGAAAACAAAGTGTGATACTAGTGATTCTGCTAACATTTCAAACTGGTACTCAGTAGTTCTATGTACCCCACAAGTTCATTTTTTATTAGGGAATACATTTTCACGATCAGCCAAAAGCTTTTAATTTCTTTCAATAAATACTTGTGTTTTTGTTTTTTTAATCATAGGTGCGGTTTTCACTAGGCAGCTATGGCACCAGGCGATATGGTGCCAGACCATGCCAAACAAGTCAAGTCCAAGGAGAAGCGTCCTGGAAATAGAACTTCCAAAGTAGAAAGTGAGACTGATGGGTCGTTTGTCTTTGAGGCACATGATGCCTGGAAGGACTTCCATAACTCCCTCAGGCATTTCTATGAAGTGGGGGAACTCTGTGATGTGACACTGAAGGTCAGTCAATCATTTTTACACTAGGTATATTTACATTTACTTCTCAACAATATACTTATGTTTTTGTAAAAATAAAATAGTTCTTATCTGTCCTAAATGTATGTAGGATTAAAAAAGAAACAGAACAACAACAGAATGCCCAATCAATAAAAGCTATTTCTTCAATTATGTAACAAACTATTAAGAAATTTACTGAAATCACAGATCATAATACAGTTTATAGGGGTCAGCTTATCTCGTCTGTGCAAAAACAACAATATGCGCAGCAGCTGTTGTGTATGTATTATGTATAAGGTTATGTTAAGAATTGTTTTGGTGGTAAAAAACAAAATAAAATTCTCATTTCATTTTTATAGGTTGGCAGCAGGTTGATCCCATGCCACAAACTAGTGCTTGCATGTGTGATCCCATATTTCAGGTATGTGCTTTTATTGTTTGTGGGTGACAGCAGGGCTGGGTGATTTTGTATAAAAATAAAAATGCAAAAAAAAAAAAAATCCCCTTTCATTTGATTTTTAATTCCATTCTGCTAAAATATTTTGCAAAGCATGGCTCTGTGCTAATCTTTGGTCCCTGTGACTGCAGTGAGCGGCCTTTCTTGAATTTTCAATGCAGTTTCCAATGCAAGAAAGTGGGGAAATAAGAACTGATTTTCTTTCAAATGGTTTTGAACTTCAAATTCCATTAATTGATTTAATCGCTTTTTTGCTCAGTGAGAGGTGTTATTGCAATCATGTTCAGGTTTTTCTTTTTACTTTAGAGCCATGTTCTTGTCGGAGATGTCTGAGGCGAAGCAGGACCTGATAGAAATAAAAGATTTTGATGGTGATGCCATTCAGGACCTTGTACATTTTGCCTATTCCTCCAAGCTGACTTTAACAGTGGACAATGTGCAACCACTGCTGTATGCAGCATGTATCCTTCATGTGAGTTATCTAAACTCCTCATGTGGCTAAATGTTGACTCCTTTATTCTTATTATGAAAACATCCCATTTCACACTAGGTTTTGTTCACATAGTATTGAAATTTGAAATATTTTGTAATAATTAGTTACTAACTGTAATTTTCCTGACAGGTGGAGTTAGTTGCACGGGCGTGTTGTGAGTACATGAAGGCTCATTTTCATCCTACAAACTGCCTTGCGGTGCGCACCTTTGCTGAAAGCCACAACCGTGTGGACCTGATGGACATGGCCGACCGCTATGCATGTGAGCATTTTAAAGAGGTGGTCGAGTGTGAAGACTTTATTTCTGTTTCGCCCCAGCACTTGCGCACTCTTCTCTCCTCCAATGATCTAAATATCCACTCAGAGACACAGGTATACAATGCAGCTGTCAAGTGGCTTAAAGCCAACCCACAACATCACGAGGCCTGGCTGGACCAGATTATGTCTCAGGTCAGTAAGACGAGAGGTTGTAGGTGTTTTCTGGTCTTTATTAGGCTATAAATATAGTTTATCTAGCTAACTTGTTGCATATGTAACCAGTTTTACAACCTCAGTGTTTTCATGTCTTGTAGGTGCGCCTGCCATTGCTCTCTGTGGAGTTTCTAACAGGAACTGTGGCTAAGGATGAAATGATCAAAGGTAACCTAAGCTGTCGGGACCTTTTGGATGAAGCAAGGAACTACCACCTGCACATGAGCAACAGTGTGGTGCCAGACTTTCAATACTCAGTACGCACTGTGCCACGAAAGCACACTGCAGGTTGTTTTTACATATTTGGACCCACATATTACACAATCAGTATTTTGTTAATCAATTAAAGTCATCCAACTTCCTAAAACTTCCTAAAATAGCAGTGTTTTGCATTCCTCAGGTGTTTTGTTCTGTGTTGGAGGTAGAGGAGGTTCTGGTGATCCATTTCGTAGCATTGAATGTTACTCTATTACCAAGGACAGTTGGTTTTTTGGTCCAGAGATGAACAGCAGGCGGCGTCATGTGGGGGTAATTTCTGTAGGAGGTAAGTTGATTAAGGTTTAAAAAAAAAAATCATGCAAATACAATTTTAGTCCATCATTAATTTTTACTTTCTAGGCAAGGTTTATGCTGTTGGTGGCCATGATGGTAATGAACATTTGGGAAACATGGAGGTGTTTGACCCACTCACCAATAAGTGGATGATGAAAGCCTCTATGAATACCAAGAGGTACAATATCAGAGTGTAGCCAAGATGTTTGAATTTTTGCACATAGCACACCTGAGCACCTGTTGACTGTGTTGTGCAGGAGGGGCATTGCACTGGCAGCACTTGGTGGTCCTATCTATGCTATTGGGGGCTTGAACGACAATTCTTGTTTCAACGACGTGGAGCGATATGACATTGAGAGTGATTGCTGGAGTTCTGTGGCTCCCATGAACACCCCTCGTGGTGGAGTGGGCTCTGTGGCTTTAGGAGTAAGACTGAACTTTGTCATTGATCTGTTTAGCACAACTGCTTTATATAACCTTGTGCCTTTTGCCTCCATAGAGCTATGTCTATGCAGTCGGGGGCAATGACAGCGTGGCGTCACTTTCTAGTGTCGAGCGATTCGATCCCCACCTCAATAAGTGGTCTGCAGTGAGTGAGATGGGCCAAAGGCGAGCCGGAAATGGAGTTAGCAAACTTAATGGATGTCTTTATGTAGTGGGTAAGTTGTATAAAACTGCTGATCAAGAGAAACGTTCAGTTTGTAGTTGTCAGGTTACTCATTTTTTTTTATTACAGAGCTGAAACTGTCCAGTCATTCAGTGCTAATCTTGAGTCGTATCTAGAAAGGTGGAATGTTGTTTGTGATGTCGCACTTACCAGTATTATGGTACATTCACTAAACTAAAGGAAAATATTTCAAGCTGTTTTTATTTAAATGTTTTATTATAGTTTTAATAATGCACATGATTCATAACTTGTGTCACACTGCAAGATGCTTTACCTAAAATGCCATATTCCCATAAATAAATATATTTCCTTTCCTTTACTTGCTAAGGTGGATTTGATGATAATTCACCCCTGAGCTCTGTTGAACGCTTTGACCCCCGAATGCGCCGCTGGGAGTTTGTGTCCGAGCTAACCACTCCTCGGGGGGGTGTTGGAGTCGCCACTGTAATGGGAAGAGTGTTTGCGGTTGGAGGGCACAACGGCAACATCTACCTGAACACAGTGGAGGCATTTGAACCCCGGATGAACAGGTTAGGAGATAAATTATGACTAACATGAAAGAACCTAAACTGTGACTGAAAGTGCCTTTTGTGATTAGATGGGAACTGGTGGGCTCGGTGTCTCACTGTCGAGCTGGAGCAGGGGTGGCTGTATGTTCCTCTCATGTGAGTCAGATCAGGGATGTGGGCCAGGGCTCCAGCAATGTGGTCAACTGCATGTGAGAATCCCCCAGGTGAAGCACAGCTGTCACATCCAACTCTTGCACAAGCACAAGCCACACAGCACATAGAGAGGGACTATTTATGCTAAAGGCCTGTTCATGAACTTGCTCTTCAAGGCTTGCACAGTAAATTACTGTTGTTACAAATGTTGGCCTGAAAAAACATTATATATACTATATATAAGTGCACACATAATTGTACATAAATCATGTAAAGGCATCCCAAACTGTTTTACTGTGACCTTTTACAATCTGTTGTGTACTATTTTATGTACTGTATTTGTCATGCGTGGCTGCTATACGTCATTTTGACTTGAGAGAAAGGCAAACTTAAATGGCCATTATGTTTCTAATATACAAAGTGCTCTGTCTCATCAGAATGCACCATGCTGAAAATTCAACTGACACGTTTACGGTTTTAGGTTCATGTGGACATTTTTAGACCATGTTTTAGCCCTTTGCCTCAATAATTTATTCTTTGTTTGTTTTTTTTATTGGCCTTAAGGATTTTGTTACATTTTGACTATTGTTTTGATGGAATCATTATCCTGTCTGTTAAACTGAAAGTTTATTCAAACTGCTGCCGTTTCATTTACATTTACATTAAGATGCATAATGATTGTACAGTAAAGGACTGAAATAAGCAATATATGTGGCACTGCTCAAACCCAATCCAGAAAGAGGTCTTCATACAGACTTGTGTGGGATGATAGCTGGGCTGTCTTTAATCTTAATCAGACTGCTTTTTGATATCTCTGCCAATGCTTCTGTTCTATTTTAATAACAGACTCTTTGTATATAATTGGTGTATGTCGTAGTCTTTAATATTCATATTCATGCTGTGTGCACTATTTTTCTAGAAAATGTAGACGTGACCTCTGGGTATATTTTTGTCTTAAATTTAAAACTAAACTGATGATGTAATTTTGTCACATTGTGATGATTTGCATTGACTAACTGCGTAAAGTAAATGGTATTTGCAGTTTATATAGTGAGATAAATATGATGTGAATTGCACATGAAATATTGAGTGTCTCATTTTACAACAAGACTAATGTTGATGCAAAACAGTTTTGTAGATTGTTGCTGTTGCTGTTTTATATTGTATCTATGACGTATACTTATTCTTTTGACTGCTTTCACATTTTGTCATTAACATCGTATTATATAATAAAGTAATTTATAAGCTGTTCACTGGTTTACATTTCTGTGACCCCAAACCTTCTCAGATTACATGTACTTTATTTTTAACCCAAAACCCATCACTTTGAATTAACCCAGATGCAAAAGCTTTTAAATCAGCCATTTAGCTGTCATAATACAGTCATACATCATTTTCAGATATGCTTTTATTGTTGTGGTAGGTCCTAATATAAAGCAGCAATGAGAAACTTATTGGCATTTGATGTGTTTTACTACAGCAAATTTGAACTTGGAACTGGTAATATTGTAGTCATTTCGCCTCATTAAAAATGCATGTTATAACAAAATACTACATATTTGTAAATTATGAAAGCACATTACGCTGTTGAAGTTTGAAGATTTGTAACACTTATTTTAAAGTTAAGGTTATTTAGGGAAATCCTTTCTTCTTTTGCATTAAAAGAAAACTAATAGACCTGCATAGATAACAAACAAATGTCATACATTTAATCTGAAAATATAATATTGAAATTAACTTATACCACTTTTGCAATACCCTTAAAGCACGATAATCCCAGTAAAACCTTTTTTAAGTGAATCATGAATCATAATGTGGCCAGCAATATATAAATGGTACAATGATACACTTAGTAGTTTGGTATAGTGTCTAGAATGTGTTACATAAATCATTAGACCACCTACAACTCAAATGCTATATTACAGGCATAATGCTATGCAAAATGAATGAAGAATGTCCCCACTTGTGTGAAGATATTGTCCATCTAGCGTATATTGAATGATAATCGCTATAGTAATTATTGTGACTGGTCTGCTGTGCAATTTCTGTAGTAATACATATATAAAATTATCATTATGATTAAAAAACTCCTTTTATCAACTTAAAGCACTTGTTTAGTTACCTTAAGTGTCCCATAATCCCAGGGCAATTGAGTCATCAGTGTTTTACAGGTTCTGGACTCTGAACAGATGCTGAAAAGTGGTAAACGCAGCTGCTGATGCTCAGAACTCAGAGGACTTGGGACCAGGCTCACCTTAGTTATTGTCTCAGTTCGTTCTCTCCTTATGATCTACTATTGCTTTTTCTCCACACCATTACATCTTTATTGGGCATCCTAGTTTGCGACAGACTGGAGCCAAATAACAAATGTAAATGTAGAGTGTGCTGAGGATCCTCTTCCACTGATGAGTGAAAATGAACAGGAAAACTATTCTGCGACTGTTGAGCCTTGCTGCTCTTTTGGCCAACGGTAGGTCTTACTCTTAATTATGTAATTTATTTAGTTGTGGCCATAATGTTGATAGTATTTTGTTGCATTACAATATTATGCTTGCCCTAATGTAATTTAACAGATTATTTATTTAAGTGATTCTATGAAGAGTTTTGCTGTGGGGGTTTCCAATAGTTTGAGTTCTGAGCTTGTTAAAGCCTTTGAAGTCACACATTACCAAGTGTTTTAAGACACTTTCATGATCAAATAATTGTCCTAAATGTTCTCAAATTAACAATGAGAACGAGAATTAGATATTTGATTGTGGAATTCAACATTTTGTCAAATAATTTCTTTACATATGTATATGTAATAATGTAGTTAATGTTTATTGAAAAGGCATTTTAGCATATTTTCTTAACTTAAACAGCCCATAAAAAGTTTTTTTTTTTTTTTTTTTCAGCCAGTGGTGTGTGTCGCACAGGCTGGAGGGAGTATGAGAGTAAATGTTACTTCTTTTCCACTGATACAAAGTCATGGGCAGATGCTAATAATTTCTGTCAGCGGCAGCACTCCAACCTGATGAGCATTCAAGACATCCACGAAAGGGTGAGACTATCATTAAATATCAGCAAAAGTTCTTTGTACTATAGGGTGACAGTGCCATAGTCTGTTAAGCGATTGGATACTAACCAAAGGGTTGCTGGTTCAAACCTTGTAAACCTTGTCCAAGTCACTGGACATGTCATTCAAGTATTAATTTTCCAGATCACTGTGGCATTGGTCGGCTTTTTAATGTTCCTTTGTTTACTTAGCTTTGGATAAGGACACAGCTGGCCTCTGAGATCTACTGGATCGGCCTAACTGATCAGATCACAGAAGGTGTGTGGGAGTGGAGTGATGGCACTACTTTTATTGAATACCTTTCGTAAGTCTACAACTTTAAGCTTAACTCGCGTTAACTTTGAAGTTAGACTCAAAGTGATCTTGTTTTAGATACTGGAGCCATGGCCAGCCTGACAACTGGAATGACAATGAGGACTGTGGCCAAGTTTTGGGAGAGAGTAACGGGCAGTGGAATGATGAGAACTGTGACATCAACAGGAAATATATTTGTAAATATATTGAAGGTAGCTAAAAAAAACTTAATGTAGTAATAATAATAATAATTGTAGCCTTTTTGATTGTTATTTTTTTTTTCATCACATGCATCCTTGCTTTTCAGAAAACCCTGTCCCACGGTGTGACCTGGCCAGTGGCTGGTTCTCATATGGCTCTTACTGTTACAAGCTAAAAGCTGACACAAGAAAGAGCTGGGCAGAGGCCAGACATGACTGTTTGGAGGAGGGGTCTGATCTGGTGTCCATTCTGACTTCAGAGGAAGAGCAGTATGTAGTGGGAAGACTGGACTCCTCCTATACTGATCTCTGGATCGGACTGTCCACCCTGGTGAGAGGGGTGCTGTAGTTTATATATTTATGTTTAATATGTTTACTGTATATCACATTTCTTTGTGTCGGCTTTCAGAAGTGCAACAAGATCTCATGTCAAGTTGAAGTAGGAAACACACAGTTTGCCTGGTCTGATGCACAAACAGGGTCATTTCTAAATTGGGGTGAGAATGAACCTTCTCCGTAAGTAAACGTATCTAACTTAAATATGAGATAGAAGAGAATAGAAGCATTGAAAAAGTTGTCTTCTTTGCAGAGATCCTCAAGTAGGTTCATGTGCGGCCATCATCAAAGATCCATCAGAGCAATATGGGAAATGGAGGTCACATGTATGTCGGTATGAGCGTCCTTACATGTGCAAACGGCCCCTGAACAGTAAGTACTTTAGCTATTTTAATTTTCAGAACATTGTTTTGTTGATATTGGATTCATATTCCTTTGTCGACAGCACTCTGTCCTCTTGGCTGGCTGAGTTTCAATGGCAGCTGTTACTGGTTGGTCAGTAACATCAACCTTCTGACAACCTGGCATGAAGCATTCACAAAATGCTCTGACATGGGGTCCCACCTGCTTATTATAAACAGGTAAAATATAATGGTGTCTTATTCATTTATTTATTTATTCGAGCCCAATGAGAGACACTGTCTCTTTTTCAAGGGAGTCCTCGCCCTTTTAGCATATAATGTAGTATAGAATGGTAACAGTAGGTCCACTTTCTGTTTTTAGCCAGGAGGAACAGTTCTTTATCAATGGAAAACTCCCAGACTTCCACCAGGTGGACATTCCAGACGTGTGGATTGGTCTATCAGGTATCCTAAAATAATAAAATCATCTAATGACAATATTGAATAGTAACTAATGATATATTAATTTATTATCAAACAGATATGTATCAAGATGGAGAATTTAAATGGGTGGATAAAAATGGTTTTGACTTCTCAAACTTTGCTCCTGGTTTCCCTAAAAACACTGAAAACTTTTGGGACTGTGGCCAAATATTCACAGGTTTGAAATGACCAACCCTTATAGTTATGTGGAAGTTGATTTTTGGCATTATAAAGAAAAACTTTTTTTTTTTTTTAAATCCACTACTTTTTATTTGTAGGGAATTATGACGGCAAATGGGAAACAACCAACTGCTTCAAGAGTCTGGGCTACATCTGTGAGATGACTGGAGGCCAGAACCCCATACCACCACCACCTCCTGGTACTACATCATCGGTCATATTAGTTTAAGTTTAAGTTTAAGTTTATTTATTTAAATGGGACAGCATGTATTAATGAACAGTTAGTGCTGTAAATACACCAGATTTAGCTCAAGGCTAGTTTCCATCTGTAGTCCCACAGAACAGGGACGAAATATTAATATTAATCTGTTTTAACCTGATGTTTTCTTGTTCTTTAGATTCACACTGTGATACTGGGTATCTGTTGTATGGGGACTTCTGTTATCAGTTTGAGACCGAGCAAGTGAAGAACTGGCATGACGCCGAAGCTCATTGCACCAAAGAGCAGGCCCATCTGGTCAGCATCCACTCAGAGGAGGATCTAGGTTTTATAACAGGTATGAACAAAATACTCTTATACGAACTGTGTAGAGCAGTTTTTTATTACTTGTTACATATACATCATACACTATGTTTTATGCAGCTCATATGCCAGGAGAAGCCTGGACTGGTCTCAATGACATCAATATTGAAAACCAGTTTGTGTACACTGATGGAACTGCAGCTGTAAGCTACTTATTACAGTCATTGTATCTTTTATTATTAAACAACATAAATGTGGCTTAAATAGATGTGAAGTTTGTCTTCTGATGCAGGATTTTCTCCCTTGGGCCCCAAATCAACCAGACAACTGGCAGAATAATGAGGATTGTGTGAACATTAGAGGAATGAATCACCATGAGCCTGGGAAGCTCAACGATGACTTCTGCACAGCCACTAAAGAGTTTATCTGCAAAAAAGGTCCCGCTTTTGCCCTGCTTCATTTATTAGTTGTCTGTTTTGGTTTATTCACATACATTTTATAAACATTAGCTAAGGGACAAGGACCACCTCCACAGCCGCCAACGTCTGGACCAGGTTAGTTTGATCTCAAGTGTAAGATGTGGTTTCGTGGGAACATAAGAGTGAGCTGCTGTTGTTTCTTTTTTTAGGATGGAATGAGAAGTGTGGCTCTTGGATGCCCAGCCCTCTTAATGAATACTGCTACTTATTTAACTTCCTATCTATGAGGACATGGGCAGAAGCTCGAGCTGACTGTTTAAATCAGGGGGCAGACCTCGTCAGTATCACAGATCCTTCAGAACAGAGCTTTATACAGGGTGTGTTACAAACATATACTATTATTACAAATGCTCTGTGTAAATTTGTAAGTTTTTAGTCCTAAGCTTGGAGAAACATTATTGTGTATGTTTGTATATTTGCATCAGACACACTGTGAGAGACAAAGTTTTGCTTGCTTCTTCATTAGATTTTATTTTGTTATAGGTATTAGCCAGCAAAGTCCAACTGGGATTTCCCTGTGGATGGGCGGTCATGACTCTATCACTGAAGGGGGCTGGGAGTGGACTGATGGCTCACCATTCAATTATATTCGCTGGAATACAGGTTCATAAAGAAGTGCAGTTTGTATGTAATTAATATATAAACATTGTATTATGTGATTTTGTCTGAACCAGGCAACCCGGACGACTATTTTGGAGAGGACTGCTTGTCTATTCTTATAAACAATGGCTACTGGAATGATGACAACTGTGAATACAAAAGAGGATACATATGCAAGAAGACAGGTGAAGTGTCTTTTAAACAATTATATAAAACAATAATAAATGATACTGATACACTGATGCTGTTTTCTCCTTTAGGAAACACACCTCCTCCACCTCACGATGGTATTGAATATTTACTATTTGTAGTATTTATATATATGCTATTTATTACATTTAAGATAATGATATTAGTACAGTGGCTAATTTGTAATGTATAGGGATAGACAAATGATGAGATTTTGTTTTTATCTGTCGTCAACCAGTTATCTTTATACAGCTCTGGAAAAAAATAAGAGACTGCTGCAAAATGATCAGTTTTTCTGATTTTACTAATTATAGGTATGTGTTTGGGCAAAAGGAACATGTTTGTTTGAGTCGATAAACTACTGACATCATTTCCCCCAAATTCCAAATAAAAATATGATCGTTTAGAGCATTTATTTGTAGAAAATGACAAATGGTCAAAATAACAAAAAAGATACATGTTTTCAGACCTCAAACAACGCAAAGAAACAAGATCAAATTCATTTTAAAATAATATAATACTAATGTTTACACTTAAGAAGAGTTCAGAAATCAATATTTGGTGCAATAACCCTTATTTTTAATCACAGCTTTCATGTGTCTTGTCATGCTCTCCACAAGTCTTTCACATTGTTCTTGGGTGACTTTATTCCACTCCTGGTGCAAGAACTGAAGTAGCTCAGCTTTGTGTTTGTGTTGGAATTCAACAGACGCTGGAATGGAATGGCTGTGATACATGTAGAGATGCTGATTTCAGAAAAAAAAATACAGTGGTCTCTTATTTTTTTCCAGAGCTGTATGTTAAAGGTCCCATGACATGGTACTTCTTGATGCTTTTATATGGCTCCTTAATGGTTCCCTAATACTGTAAATGAATCCTTCTTCAAAATCAACACTCAGTGCATGAGAAACAGAGATAAGATGAGAAAGAGTAATTTTTCTCACTCTGAACACTCTATAATGGGCGTTGTTGCTTGAATGCAAATGAGGAGAAAAGAGCTGGCCAATAGTAGAGGGTGGGGGCGTGGCCAAACCCTCCGCTCTCCGCTGTAGCTCACAGCTGATCCATTTCCTTGTTTTTGCACGGGGGGAGAGATTTGAAGCGTTCCATTGAAAAATAAACACATTTCCACATAAAATAAAATTAAACCACTGCTGTTCAAAGGTCCAGAGGCTCAGATAAAGGACTTCCGAGCCTAGAAACACTCGGACGTGCCTCCAGGCAAATAAAAAAACGCATTTCGCATTGCCTAGTGCATTCGCAGTCCAAACTCTCTGGGCGTGATTTACAGAGACGCTGAGTACAGACAGACGGGGGTGGAACTGCATTTGCATTTCTTTTTTCGATCTGACGTCAATAAGGTGCCTTGTTCAAACTCGCCCGTTTGAGCTCCTATTTTTTGTAACGCAGAAAAGGATCGCAAATGCTCAGTTTAGACATTTCACAACTTTTAACCATGGGGGGGGGGCTAAACAGGGTAGGGGAGCTCACATTAACGTTCAAAAACCTCAGAAAGTGAAAATTTCATGCCATGGGACCTTTAAGAAACCCAAATTAATCTTCAAATATTCCTTGTAGTATATATTGCAATAAACAAGGATTTGATATTTTTTTTAAATATTATTTTTGGCTTTAGGTTTTTTCACAGCTGTGGTTTGCGAAGGTTTCCCTGTTGTTCTTACCTGTCCTCCTGAAAGTGTTATTAACATCCAGTCAGCCTTTTTTGGACGAAAGAACAGTGACATTTGTCCTCAACACGGTTCTGACGGTGAGCAACTTTTTTCTATTCCTTTTTTTAAAGTATGTAACTTCAGAGTGTTTAACTATACCAAGCTCGTCTGCAGGCACTTGCACCGTGGAAGGCGTTCTCCTTACCTACAGGAAGATTTGTGACAACCGCCAGTTCTGCTTTGCAGTTGCCAGTGTGGATGAGGATCCTTGTCCCACAATTTCCAAATACCTGGATATTACATATAGCTGTGAACAGAAAGGTCAGTGTTAGGACTTCATTTCTGTAGATTCACCAAGTCATACAGATCAAGTATTAATATCAATTTGAATGTTTATTTAGTGTGCCTGCATGGCCTTGGTGTTGAAGATGGTAATATTACAAATGCCCAGCTTACAGCATCCAGCTCTCTGGGTGTGAATACTCCTGATAAAGCTCGTTTGAATGGAAACTCTTGTTGGATGCCTTCAGGACTCCGTATGTTGTGTCCCTAAAAGTCATTTTTACTGCATTTTTCATACTCATGTTTAGCTATTTCACATGTTGCCTGTTACAGCGTCTTCAAGTTGGATTCAAGTTAATCTGGGGCAGACAAAAAAAGTGACTGGGATTGTGATTCAGGGTTGCCCCCAAAATGACCACTGGGTCACCAAGTTTAAAATTCAGCACAGTATGGATGCAGTGACCTGGAAAGACTACACTGCAGATGGAGATGTATGGCTGTATAAACAGAATGGCCAAATGTACATGTACCATTTACTTTAAAATCTTGGTCCTGCTTTTAGTTCTTCCCAGGCTCCGTAGACAGAAATTCACCTGACACTCAGCTTCTGGGGACTCCAGTGTCAGCGCAATACATTCGCATCTGGCCACTGGAATATAACGGGAAAGCAGGCCTTCGCTTTGATGTCTTAGGATGTGCACCTGATTGTAAGCAAACAGCATATTCCTAATCTAAGGAGAATGTTTGAGGTATTTCAAACTTCCGTCTTTTCAACAGATGCAGTTACCTGTGGCAGCAAGCCCAACTTTAATTTTGCCAGTGATAAAATGACGTAAGAGGAAAGCATTTATGGTTTTGTTTTTGTTTTGTTTTGTATGAAAGCACTCACACTAACAAGGTGACTTTTCTTTTAGTGTGCATTGTCCTGCTGCCTGTGCAAAGGCTGACTACCAGGTTTATGGTACTTCAGTATATCGTGGTGTATGTATCCATGTCTATACATAATAAATCGGTGAACTGCATATGTGCTTAATGTTGAACAGTGTTATAATCATTATTAACGCTACTGTATTGATCTTTCAGGACTCAAACATTTGTGCAGCAGCCATACATGCTGGAGTGATTGTTGATGACATTGGGGGGGACTGCACTTTACTGAAAGCTCCAGGACAAAGTTTTTACCCAGGTTCAACTAGAAATGGCATTACCTCTCGGCAGTAAGTCAATTTTCTTTACTTATTTAATTGATGTATATTTATTTTATGTTTTATTTATGAATTAAACACTGCCTGTCTTTGCAGATATGATGGCAACTATGCAGTCTCTTACATGTTTGCTGATGGAGGTAGGTTGGGTTTGGTATTTACCCTGCTATATTGTAGATGTGCATCATTTTTATTGCATGTGTTCCAGAGGTAAGGTGTCCAGGAACAGATTGGTACGAATTTGGAGATTTTTGCTACAAACCTTATGTAGACAAAAAGACCTGGCATGCAGCTCAGGACAGCTGTCGGAAAGTGGGGGCTGAACTTGTGTCCATCCTCTCGATGACGGAGCAGAGTTGGTTGGAAAGCTACCTCTATCTGGGTAAGGCTGAATATGTATACCGTGTCTTTAAATGATGACAGAGGCATGTGCTATTATATCCATACAATATATACATTTTCCTTACAGAGACCAGTGATGTGTGGACAGGGTTGAATGACCTCTTGTTTTCTGGTTACTTCACCTGGTCTGACAAACATTTAGTCACCTTTACCTACTGGGCTCCAGGGGAACCAAATAACCATGAAGGCTTTAGTGAGGACTGTGTTGAAATGTTACAGACTGTGAGTCATCTTGCAACTTTCTTATTTATTTCTTCAATGAATTTGTTACAGCATTTCTAACATATCTTAATTGCATGAATAGACTGGTCGATGGAATGATGTTTCTTGTACAGAGCTTAATAATTACATTTGCAAAATGCCCAAAGCACATTACCCTGTGCCGTCGGCCCAACCCACAGTATATGGATGTCCTCAGGTACAGAGCTGCTTGCATATAGTATGTCTTTAACATACTCACTAGTATTCATCTCAAATATCTATATAATTTCAGGGCTGGAATGCATATGGTTACTCTTGCTACTGGATGGAGGAAACAGCTAGAAGCTGGGCAGATGCTAAAGCATTTTGTAAAGATCAGGACAGCTACTTGGTGCATGTTGGAGACATGTGAGTTTAGACACAGAGTACAGAAAGTAAATTCAATTATAAATGGTCTATAACGAAAGTTCCAAATATAACTACAGTTTTATTTCATCCTTACACCTACTGACCACTACAAAAAGGTAGTGAAATTACTTAATGCACAAAAAGCAATGGTTCGGTAGTTTCAGCACTGCCGTCTGGTGGTCCGCAGGGGTGAACTAGAACTCCTTTTACAGATTTCACTGAGAATGCAATCAGTTATTATGTAATAATAAATAAAATGTGTGTTTTGTTTTGACAGTTACGAGCAGTCCCACTTCACAGTAATGCTCTCAGGTAAGAATGGCTTCTGGTGGATTGGTCTTCGAGCTCAAGGTGGAGTTACAGGTGGCGTCGATTACATTTGGGACAATGGAGCACCCCTCACCTTTACCCACTGGGACAGAAACCAACCAGGTAGATGCTTAATATTCCAGGTTAACAGGTTAAGACTGTCTGACAGGATGTTTTCAAATTCAAACGATACAATATTGTGATATTCTGTAGATAATGAAGACGGTACTTGTGTGGCCATGACATCGGGTCAGATTGGTGGCTTTTGGGATGATAAACAGTGCTCAGAAAATTTTGCTTTTATTTGTGAGAAAGCACGACCTGATATCTCTCCACCCACCAAGGCCCCAACACCTCCACCTTCTCAGGGCTGTGCAGACGGCTGGACTGCTCTGGCCCACTTTAGGAACTGTTACAAGGTACTTATACCACTGGCATCTTCAAGTAGTGTTACAATGTGCCAGCAAACAAACGTATGACCGTTTATTTTAAATACATGTAATCATGATTGTCATTTCTCACCTTGGTCAGTGGCATTGTTTTAAAAGAATTGGGATTTTTCTGATTGATTTGAATTACATTAAAATAAGATGTGTTGCACAAGATATAATACAGATCTAGTCTTTTTCCTTCAAATTACATTACTCAGGTAAGAATACAGTTTCTTCTAAATCATATTACTCAAGAAGAATGACAAATTAGTCCAAGTTATTAGTGTAGTAAAAATTCAAAGGTATTTGGGGAAAGTACTAAAACTAAATTACATTTGATGAGCAAAATACAAAGTATTTCATACTGTACAATAAAGCTTTTGTTACTTAAGAGTAATAAGAGTACAGTTTCATCATAAACTACACTAAAAGTTTTGTGTCTGAAAACCACTCCAAGTGGTAAATTTTTAAGGAAAGGCACTACACATCCCTAATTAAAACTTTAACCCTCTTATCTTGGCATACATGTTACATTTGGACATATTCTGTTAAAAGATACATTTCTACAAATTTACAAACATTTCTTATTTCCTACAATGATATTTATTTCTCTTATGTTTAAGTTGTTCCATAATGTTGAGTGGTCCCAAAAGAAGAGCTGGCAAGCAGCATATGAAGACTGTGTTTCAAGAGGAGGAAATTTGGTCAGCATACACAACCAGGAAGAGGAGGAGTTTCTATCTACGTACAGCAAAGCCACCAGCAAGTGGATAGGTCTCAAGAACAACCCTACAGAAGGAGGTACATTTGAAAGCTAAAAAGAATGATCAAAACTATTAATGGAGTTTAATGTTCATTATTTTCATGCCTGCACATAAACTAGGCTACTCTTGGAGTGATGGCTCTCCTCTGTCCCACACTAACTGGGGTCATGGAGAGCCTAATAACCATGAGGGCCGGGAGGACTGTGTGGAGATGGTCAGCAGCACCAATGGGACCTATTCCTGGTGGAATGACCTGAACTGTGACGCCCACCAGGATTGGATCTGCATGATTACTAAAGGAAAGACGCCCATTTTACCACCAGCACCTCCTTCTCCAGTACCAGGTACACTCATATCATATCTTATCTGTCAGCCTTCTGCTTGCATCTTTTTAACTCAGTTTGTGTTAATATAATGCACAGCCCCAGACTGTGGCAGTAACCCTGGATGGAGGAAGAACAACAACATCTGCTACTACTACAATGATACTGATATAGTGGACTTCCACACTGCTATGCTACGCTGCTATGCTGAGAAAGCAGCTTTGGTTTCAATTCTTAGCAAGGATGAACAGGCTTATGTGAACACTATGGTAATTGGGGGTGGGGTCATTTAGGTTGATTTGTCATTTGGTAAAGAGCATCTAATTCATGTTACAGGTGGGCACGGGAGATGTTGCTGCAGCCTGGATTGGAATGAGAATGTTTGGTGTTACACATGGACAATATATGTAAGCCATGTTTTTTTTTAATTATTTTTTTCTTTCCACTTTGTTCTGTCTGCTGTATGCATAATCAAATGTCTCTTCTTTCAACAGGTGGGTGGACTTTTCCCCAGTGACATACACCCACTGGGCTTCTGGAGAACCAAACAATGCAAATGGGGAAGAACAGTGTGTTCAGATGAACAGGCACCAGGGTATCTGTCTTCTTCTTTATTCATATTGTAAAAAGATAAATAAATAAAGAATACATAAAAAATATTAGGCGCTGAAATGTGCTATTAACATGATTACTGCACAGGTGGGTGGAATGATGCCAACTGTGGTCGAATGGGAGGATACGTCTGTAAGAAATACCCTGGAAGTCACCACACTCCTCCCCCACCAACACAGCCCTGGGAAGGCAATTGTCCAGCAGGTAATTTTTCTACAGTAAAGAATTTCTGTGGATTATTTACAATTATTTATTCATGTATTATTATTATTATTATTATTATAAACACTATACACTGTTTTCCAGGTTGGCTACGCTTCAACAACAAGTGCTTTTTATTTAAAGGCAAAAAGAATGACATTCAGGCCAACTGGTCCTATGCACGAAGTTGGTGCAAAGAGCAAGGAGGAGAGCTGGCAGTGATTGACAATCAATATGAGAATGGTCTGTATACTGAAGTAGCTTGGGTTTCATGACAATAAAGGTGCAGATTATATTTAAAATTCTGTCCTCTAGACTTTGTATCGAGTTACCTGAGGGATTTGCTGCACCCCACATGGATTGGCCTGTCTGATCTTCTGGTAGAAAATCAGTATGCCTGGAGTGATGGGGTTAGCCCTGTTCTGTACACAAACTGGAATGAAAATGAGCCCAATAATGCAGGAGGAGCGGTGAGAACTAATACATCCAAATTATTAGGGCTCTCAAGTCTCACGCATTGAGAGTGTGACACACGCAATTCGACGTGTTCACACGCTCACACGCCACACATGGCATTTCTCACGCTGATTTCTTTTTTTCTTTTTTCTTTTTTTTTGTGCCCAGAAAATCGGTCTGTGTGGCTTAGTTTATGCAGGCTCCGCGCGTTTTCAGCGAAAAAAACTCCCCCTGCTCCGGGCGCACGGTCCGAGCACGTCCTGAGCCTCAGTCCCGGTGCCACGTCTCCTCTGAGACGCACCGACTCCGGTCCCGGTGTCTCCGTCTGTGCATAACGTGTCCCCCCCGAAGGCTTACGCGCGGAATACGCGCGGCCCAGAGCCGAACTGCCCATGGTGAGCCACGGTGAGACGCAGTTCGCCGCGGGCCCGGTGCATTAACCAGACTCTTACATGAATCCGTTAAAAATGTCCCGCTCCCCCCCGCCCTGGTCCCTCCTCCCCGCCCCTCTCAGCGCGCACTGACAAAGTGCGGTGATGATAAAACAAACTAAGAACCATCAGGTAATAACTTCATTTATATAACTCTCATTAGCTGCTTTGTAGTTTAAGTTTGCTCTTTAGACAAACACGCTCACACGGCATTTCTCACGCAATTCAAGCTCCCCCCCGGTCCTCGGGAAAATTGTTCACTCGCACCCCCCCACCCCCCACTCCCCACCCCACCCCCCGTCCTCGGAAATTACAGTCTCACGCACGACCCCGCTCAAAACTTGAGAGCCCTGTTAGATGTTGTATTTTATGCAAAATGTTCTCATATGAGATTTCTAAACTAATTTCAGTTTGTAATAATATATTCAACAGGAGCACTGTGTGGCAATGACTCACAACCACCTAGTTAGTGGAAGGTGGAATGATGATGCTTGTCACAAGGATCAGAGTTTTGTTTGTTCCAGAATGAAATGTTGGTAACAATTCAATCATCTCCCCCTAAAATGTCTTATTTATCACAATTGCTACTCATTTGTTACTCACTTTAGCGAGCAGCATCGACCCTCCTCCCCCAACACCGAGCCCATGTCCACCTGGGTACATTTCTTGGTACCTAAATTGCTACAAACTGGTAGAAGAAGCAGCCACCTGGGATGCAGCTCAGACAGCATGTGCTCAGGCAGGGGGGAACCTGGCCAGCATTGACATGAGCTATGACCAGGCCTTTGTGGCTGGGGTCGTGCTGCAGGGAAGAGCTGACGCCTGGATTGGACTCAACCGCAAGGTACAGTCAGAAGAAACGTGGGGGAATATTATTTTTTCAGGCAGTAGGAAAAACAAATACTTTTTTTTTTTTCTACATCCAGTGACCCCAAAATGTAAATGTATATAAACAAAACAAAAACTCTAAACAGTTGAAGAAAAACATAAACCAAAACCACAGCCACCTCCCCACCACAACAATAAGTCTGTTAATGTAATGCATTGATCAACAGGGAAACAACTCATATACATGGACAGATGGATGGCCAGTTTTCTTCACACACTGGGGCCCGGGTGAACCCACTAACATAGAGGGCGAGGGTTGTGTGAGCATGCACGCTTCACCGTTCTTTCATGGAACGTGGAATGACACCAAGTGTAATGAAGCCAAGCCTTATATCTGCAAGATTTCTAAAGGTAAAACCTCAGTCATCATTACATTAGCCATTAGAAATGTCAGTATGTGGTAACTATACTGTTCAATTTGGTTTACCAGAGAGCCCCCCTCCCACTCCTCCTCCTGCTAGTGGAATGTGTTTGTATGGATTTGCGCCATATGGACACCATTGTTACTTTGTTTACAACGGTCAACTGGGTTTTTCCTGGTCAGACTCAAGATACCACTGCCAAAAGGGTCGGTCAGAGTTGGTATCGCTCCACAGCCGAGCAGATGTTGAGTTTGTAAGGAACCTTGACCGCGAAAAAGTGCACAATATCTGGATTGGCCTCACAAGGGACCAAAACTGTAAGCCCACCCACGTATTCTATTTGGCAAATTAGACATTTACTACTATTATTTATACATATATTTTGTGTATTGTAGTTGGCTGGGCTTGGACTGATCTGACATCTATGGGATTCTTCAACTGGGCTCAGGGTGAACCCAATAATGTGCACCACCCCGGGGCAGAGGAAGAGAAATGTGTGGAGATGTATCCTGATGGGAAATGGAATGACAACAACTGCCTACTAAAGAGAGGATTTGCCTGCCGCCACCGCCAATGTAAAATAATGACACTTTACACTTGTAAAGCTCTTTACATGCTTGTCAAAGCCTCAGAATAGTGTAGACATTCACACTGTAGACATTCATTCACTCCACAGGCTGCTAGGTAAGCTGCTATAGTAGCCACAGCTGTCCTGAAGCAGACAGACAAAAATGAGGCTGCCAATTTACCTGCGTGAAGTTGGCCCCCCATCAAACGCATACCTACACACCTGTTTTGTGTTGCAAAAAGTTTTGTTTGTGCTGCTTCAGTTTTTGAGATATTAACAATTCTTTTATAGGTCAATTTGGGGTCAACCAACCCCCCAGGAAGCTTAAAAATGCTCTAAAATTGCCCAAAATTGTGTCAATCATTTGTGCTCTTTTGTGTCATCGGTCCTACACACACACATACACACACACACACGTACACATACACACACACACTGACACATGCACACACACAGGGCAATGTGGGTGAAGGACACAACGATCCAAACTGGACTTTGGGTTGGGGAACCAGTCTCTGACCACCGTCCCCCACTGTCGCCCCAAACAAGAAGTATAAGAAATACTGCACATACCTTTACTATTGTTACGTCTCCATTTTAGGGATGTTAGAATTAATTGATATGCTAATTATAATTATTTATGTCATAATATATCTGTGTGAACTAAAATATAGATTTTAAGTGCATTTATCTAGCTGTTTATATCACATTAACTTCTATTTATTAGTTTATTTATCACCTGTAATGACATTCTGTTCAGCAACTTAGACTTAGACAAACCTTATTGATCCACAAGGGAAATTATATGGGTACAGTAGCTCACTCATCACAATAGAATATCTAACAGAGAATGTTGGAGAATGAGCTCCTCTGTCCTTCTATAGTCTGGTGCAGTGGGTGAGCAGGAGTGTCCAGTGTCCTCCTGTCCCTCACTGTGACAAATGTCTCCAGCTTTACGGATCAGTTTGTCAATCCAGTGTTGTTAAAAGTGACTTAAACATTTTGAATACACAATAATCTCACAATAATCGTAACACTACAATTTGATATAGTATTATATTTTTTTCTTACAGTCCATGCAACAGATGATGGAGGAAATCCAATTTATCCCACTGACCCACCTGGTGGCAACAGTAAGTGCAACAGTAAAAACACGTTTGTTATTTTTATTTTACACATGTCAACCAGTATATTGTCTGTAGATGGTGGGCTCATCGCTGGTGCAATCATTGGAGCCATTATATTTGCCTGCCTGATTGGGGGACTTCTGTATTTTGCCATTAATGTTCGTGGATATAAATTGAGCAATTTTAGCCTTTCAACAACAAGAAATACTGAAAAGGTGGATGTGGTAAGTTACCATCTTCTGATGCGTGCTTTGAAAAATTAAACATTACTGAATGTGTTTTCCTTTTACAGCCTACATTTGCCAACCCCAACTTTGCAGAGGAGTCGTATACTTAGATTAGGATAAATATGGGTTATGTTTTACAAATTGTTTGTATATTGATTTGTAAGGTTTAGAAAATGTGCAGTACAAATGATGCATTGCAAATGGTAATTTAAAAATAATGTGATTCTTAAGAATAAAATAATAATGACTTATCCTTTTATTCAGCCTTATTTAAGGCAACATAAAAACTCATTTCATGTAACAAAAAACACAATGTAATTGTCTTAAAAAAGAATGAATAGAAACAAATGTCATTTGCAAACTTCTCATAAATTCATAAATAAATTGTTATCAGTCTGCTGGAAAACACAAGAACTGGAAAAAAAAAAGAAATGACAAATGATAGGACAGTCAGGTTACATTTTCTTTGGCTGTCGTAAACTCTGAACTTCATTCCAATATCTACAAATAAAACACTCCCAGTTTCCCAGGCACCAGTGTATACATTCATGAAATAAAATCACTTCATTGATGTGAGAAATGAAAGTCAGCCCTTTTTACATGACATTTGACATAAAAGTAGTTTATGTCAGTAGCGACTTCTGTGAAGAACTTGTTAAAATATAAAACTAGTACTGCATGGAACAAAGTAATCTGAAGATCGGGACAAATGATGCATGTAAAAAAAAAAAACCAACAAAACTAACAGTGCAGTTAAGTAACTTACCTACTCAAGTGACCACATATACATAAATGTGCAAAGACAAAACAAAATCTTTTGTTTTTGCCAAAGAATGCCAGTGGCAGGCACCACAACCACACTTCAAAAGACAATTTAGAAACATGACAAAGGCACCTACCTAACGTGCAAAACATGAAATGACGAGTGCAAAATTATTCTTGTACATGAACAGACTCCTATAGCACAAAAGAGAGGGTGTGTCAGAAACTTACATCTGGGTAGTTCCAACTGTGTTCCTGATACTGCACTTGTATTGCACAAGGTCTGCCCCAGACCTTACATGAATTCATTTTCCAGTGTATATTCTTAGATATTATACATGTTTAGTGCAAATCAAACCTATATATTGCAAAACTGTGTAGCTTGATTCCTGTAGTGATTCAGCTTTAAACGGGCTAAGAAACACATAATGTCACAGATTGTTTGTACTCAAGAAGGGAGAAAAAAAAACTTTTAAATTAAAAAAAAAAAAAAAATGGAATATACTACTACTTGAGAACAATGGACAAATCAAAGCACAGCCTTTTCTCTTGCATGATAATACAATAGTGGATACAGCTTTGATTAATTAAAATACTGAACTCATTACCTGGAATAATCCAAACACTAAAACAAAGAACAAAGAAGAAATCTAAATAAAATTATCTTATAACTAGATATGAATAATTTTCCAGAAACTTTCCAGGAAAATGATTACAAAAACATAAATTATAATGTACACATCATGTTTATGATGTTTATGATATTAGCTTGAATAATTGGCATTGGTATTAGTCATCATAGCAGTAACATGGCAAATTCTGGCGAGGTAATTTCATGGCACTCCATTTACTTACTGTTCATTGTGAATCATGCCAAATTTGATCAGGTTTTAAAAGTTCATGTGTCAGCACATTCTAATATCAATTAATTTTTAAAAAGTGTATTGCTCCACATAGCAGATGGCTTCGGATTAGATCTTGAAATGAAGACGTGAAGGCCACTGTCTCACTTTACCTTTGGGCTGTTCATCTGCAGCCAGTGAAGCCCCTGTCTGATGTAGAGAACCATGGAGCTCATAGTGGAAGTTAGGCTCAGATGACCCATTATTTTGTCCAGCTCTGCAGATAACCCTGAAATCCATACAAGTAATTGCATTTAATTGTACAACAACAAAAGGTAAGCTTTATTTTTATGTTCCTTACCACTGCCCTTGTTGATAAACTCGTGGGCTTGTTCCCATAAGTCGTGGGCATTTAAAAACAGTGTTGTGATGTTGACATAGGTTAATGCCACTTGTCCAATGTCCTGAGGAATGACAGCAGATCCACGTGGAGTGTTGTTGCTTGGTGACACGGGGGTATGTTTTCCTCTGTCATAGTACATGTGAGAATTTGTTAAATAAATCAAATGTTATTTAGATGAAGGAATATGAAGAAAGAGATGCTGAGTTTCACCTACTTTAGAGAAGCTGATGGATCTGGGGCTGACTGGCTTGAGTTCTATAAATTGTAATACATGCATTTAGAGTTTTCATTTCATTTTAGAATTTTAAAATCATGAATCTTACATTAAAGTGATCTATAAGGCTCTTTGAATATGTAAGTGCAGTTTTCTGTTTGTGGCGAAACATGGCCATCTGCAGGAGTGCCTGGCACCTCAAACTACATGGAAATAAAAAAAAATATATATATATGAGATCATATTCAGCCTAAACAAATGCTGAACATGTATTTGAGAGTCTTACCACAAAGCTATCAAGTCATTTTCTTCTGTAGAGGAGTCCTCTGAATTTGTAAGCTTAAGGACAAACCTATGACCAAGAAGAATGGCATTAAAATGTAAATTTGCTCAAATAGTACACTTGTTTCATTAATAAATACTTGTAGCTTTTCTGAATACAGTGGTACCTCACCTTACGAATGACCCAACAAACGAAAATTTCAAGTTACGAAACGCCTTCACGGTAAATTTTTGTCTCTAGATACGAATGAAATTTCAAGTTACGAAACGCGAAATCTCAAAAATTCCAATAATGCGCTCAGTCACACACATTATACACTTTTCTCAGACTGGATTTAAACTTTTCTCACATTTGTCTCTATTTTAACACTCAAACTTTCATAGATTTTCAACAAAACGTATCAATATTGAAGTGTGGGGGGAAGCGGGAGGGGGGATAAGACTGCGCGGACACGTGTGCGCAGCATGACCCGGCGCGGGGCTGACAGCAGGTCTAGACCAAGATCTAAACCTGGACTGGACCAGGACTAAACCTGGACTAAACCAGGACTAAACCAGGACTAGACCAGGTGGATTAAAGCGCCGCGTGCGGGTCTATTTCCTGGTTTCTCACGAGTCACAGCTGAGGCGAGCAGCGAGGAGGGGACCGCAGCGAGGAGGGACCGCAGGCAGTCTGAGCGCATGTGAGCGAGAGCCATGCAAGAGCCGCGGTGGTCTAGACCTCCTCTAGACCTGACCAGGTCCTCCTCTAGACCTGACCAGGTCTAGAGGAGGTCTAGAGGAGCCGCGGTGGTCTGGACTAAACCTGGACTAAACCAGGAGGAGCCGCGCTCACATGCGCTCAGACTGCCTGCGGTCTCCTCCTCGCTGCTCGCCTCAGCTGTGACTCGTGAGAAACCAGGAAATAGACCCGCACGCGACGCTTTAATCCACCTGGTCTAGTCCAGGTCTAGTCCAGGTTTAGTCCTGGTTTAGTCCTGGTCCAGTCCAGATTTAGACCTTGGTCTAGTCCTGCTGTCAGCCCCGCGCCGGGTCATGCTGCGCACACGTGTCCGCGCAGTTTTCTCCCCCCTCCCGCTTTCCCCCCACACTTCAATATTGATACGTTTTGTTGAAAATCTATGAAAGTTTGAGTGTTTAAACGAGAGACAAACGTGAGAAAAGTTTAAATCCAGTCTGAGAAACCAATCAGGACGCAGAACACATTGTTACACTATAAAAAAAGTTACACTATTAAAAAAAAAAACAAAAAAAACTTGGATCGGGGCCTTGGAACGGATCAGGCTTTTTCCATTGAAATAGCTACTCAACTTACGAATTTTTCACGTTACGAAACCACTTCTGGAACAAATTAATTTCGTAAGGTGAGGTACCACTGTAGTTTGTGTTTATTGTAAGATGTTACCCAAGGTTCATACTTTATTAGTTCCACCGTCTCTGCAAACATTGTGTATGAAGACGATGAGATCTGGGGATCACTTTCCATGGCAATCCCACTCTCAATGAAGAACAAAGCTGCATCCAGGTAGTGAAACCTTTTATGAAGTTTGTCCATCTATTAAAAAAAACAAAAACGGCTGGACTAGTCACAACATCTCATGTAAGTACATTTACAGTACACCAGATAAAAAGATGACCTCTGCATCGGCCTTGTGCTTTAGCTGCTTTGCTTCTTTGATGTAATGCTTCACTGGGTAACGCCTACAGGGAGAGGACATGTGTGACTAGTGCCGCAAATAGACATAATATATGATAAGTGTACATGTACAAACACATAATTAAGGAATAACTTACCGGTCCTCAAACTTAAGCAGAGGCCTGTTGCCTGAAGTTTCTTTAGTAGGCTGAAAAAGATGAGGAGGATAAGAAAACAGTGATTATGTTGCATGTAAAAATATTTAATGTAATAGTCATCTCTTTTTAACCTTTTCCACAGGTGACTCATCCATCTTTTTTCCAGAGATCTTCTTGGGATTTTGCTGGCATTTCAGTTCCTTTTTTAACTGGTTTAACTGTGGTGTATTGCCAGAGTACTGCTTGTTCTTTTTAGACTTGATAGTTGATAAAAGATGTGAATTTGCCCTTTTCTCTATGGCGTTTGATGGTGCTGAATTTCTACAAGTAGTAAAACAGAATAGTATGTGACAATAGTCAAAAACTAACATCTACGCATACATTAGTTAAATTAAAATGTACTCAAGTCTAGCGGTGTGCAGAATAGGATTATGGTCTTGAAGTTTGCGTTTCTTCTTTGGACAAGATTGGTCTTCCTTGTCCTAAAACAAAAGTACAATGTAAAAGTAAAGTGTTTTATCACTTGTGATTAAAAATATTATGTACCTACATTCTTTCTACTTTTTGAGACTTTATGTAGTTTATCATCTTTCTGCGCAACGTTGGTTTCAAGTGAGCCAGAGGTCCGAGGAATTTTCGAGAGGAGATTTAAATCAATTTTCACAACTAATTGCAGTGTGTCCTTACCGTTGGCCAGAGAATACCCATTTATGCAGTTATCTTTCTGAGATAATTTGGAAACTTTTTTGGGTCTAGCTTCTGCTTTTGGTTTGCTACAAGTACATGCTGGAGATACATGATCAGAAACAAAAGTGCTTTTAAAACAAGATGTGCACTGATCATAGACTGTTGAAACCTCAGACCAAACCTTCTCTTCATCTTTGTGATGGCTCCTAGTGCTTTCACTATCAAAAACAACACTACGTTTGCTGCTCTGTTTATGGCACATTTTTTCTGTTTTGACTTTTGGTCCGTTTTTCGGTTGTGGTTCCTTCTCTTGTGTAGATGACGTCCAGTCAAAGTGAACAGTGACGCCTCCCTGTCGGTCATCTTCAGTTTGCTTCATTGCATCAGAGGACTCAATGCTCTGAGATGTGGTGGAGTTTACAGTTTTGTGATCCAAAGAAAGTGGATTTGAAGCATCTTTGGCAGGGCTGAAGATGCTGACAGTGGGTTGTTTTAAACCATCCTTCAGTGGTGAAAGCCTTGGACTTTGAGCGATAGCCCATTGACTTTTACTCCTGTAGTTTTGTTGCCTGAATTGAATTAATTTATCCAGCTGCCAGCCCTCAGATGCCAGTGACACATGTGCTGGCTATAAAATGACACACCAAAACAAAGCAATTTAAAATTATGTCTTTTCCACACAAAAAATAATACAGTGGTACCTCACCTTACGAATGACCCAACAAACGAAAATTTCAAGTTACGAAACGCCTTCACAGTAAATTTTGGTCTCTAGATACGAAAGAAAATTCAAGTTACGAAACACGAAAAAAATTCAAAAATTCAAATAATGCGCGCTCAGCCACACACATTATACGCTTTTCTCAGACTGGATTTAAACTTTTCTCACATTTGTCTCTCGTTTAAACACTCAGACTTTCATAGATTTTCAACAAAATGTATTAATAATGAAGTGTGGGGGGAAGCGGGAGGGGGTTGAAAACTGCGCTCTGACACATGTGATGGCGGCATGTGTGACAGCTGACCCGGCGCGGGGGCTGCCAGCAGGTCTAGACCAGGACTAAACCTGGACTAAACCTGGACTAAACCAGGTGGATTAAAGAGCCGCGCGCGGGTCTATTTCCTGGTTTCGTTTCGAGTCACAGCTGAGGGGAGCAGCGAGGAGGCGAGGAGGGGACTGGACGCAGTCTGAGCGCATGAACGAGACCCGTGCTCAAACCTCCTTTCGACCTGGTCTAGACCTGGTAGACCTGGTAGACCAGGTCTAGAGGAGGTTTGAGCACGGGTCTCGTTCATGCGCTCAGACTGCGTGCAGTCCCCTCCTCGCTGCTCCCCTCAGCTGTGACTCGAAACGAAACCAGGAAATAGACCGCGCGCGGCGCTTTAATCCACCTGGTCTAGTCCTGGTCTAGTCCTGGTTTAGTCCTGGTTTAGTCCTGGTTTAGTCCAGGTTTAGTCCAGGTTTAGTCCAGGTTTAGTCCAGGTTTAGTCCAGGTTTAGTCCTGGTCTAGTCCTGGTCTAGTCCCGGTTTAGTCCTGGTCTAGACCTGCTGGCAGCCCCCGTGCCGGGTCAGCTGTCACACATGCCGCCATCACACGTGTCAGAGCGCAGTTTTCTCCCCCCTCCCGCTTCCCCCCACGCTTCACTATTAATACATTTTGTTGAAAATCTATGAAAGTTTGAGTGTTTAAACGAGAGACAAATGTGAGAAAAGTTTAAATCCAGTCTGAGAAACCAATCAGGACGCAGAACACAATGTTACACTATAAAAAAAAGTTACACTATTAAAAAAAAAAAAAACTTGGATCGGGGCCTTGGAACGAATCAGGCTTTTTCCATTGAAATAGCTACTCAACTTACGAATTTTTCACGTCACGAAACCACTTCTGGAACGAATTAATTTTGTAAGGTGAGGTACCACTGTAATAAAAAAGTAAGTCTCAAAAGGCAGTACCTCACTTTTGAGGGCAGTGAGCATTGGTGGATCATCTGTGCCACTCTCACTCTCAGGTTCAGATTTTGAACTTTCCGAGTCACTGGAGCAGACAGACTCTACTGCACTAGAATGTGACAAACTAGCAAATGAAGACAATAGAAAGACAACTGTTAGTGCACCACAGTTACATAGAAGTTGGTTTAAGATCATATGGACTTTTGACTTACACCGATGAACGATGGTGTGGATGGGATTGATCGGTGGATGTCGTCTGGCTATCGTCTGTGTAATAAAAATGCACATTAAATTAGCCTTTTTTTGTTTTGAGAGAAAACAAACAAGATTGTTCAGTTCACAAAACAGTCAAGACATTCAAAACTGAAAAGCAAGATGTGGCCACAAAGGCTCTTTCTTACTCGCCTTGTTTAGGTGGACTGATTTCCTAAGAAAAAACTGTGTTAGAAAAGGCATCATACAGAAATGCAACTGAAATTGTATGAACCATTACTTTGACGGAACACTCAGGCTTTGGTGGGTGGTCTGGACGAGGGCTGTGTATGCCAGACAGAAGTGGAGGCCATGAGCAGGTCATTTCCTTAAAAATAAAAAAATGTTGGATTTATTGATTTCATATGAATTGAAATACACTAAAAGTACTAGAAGTTTAAACTACTAAAGCCAAAGACTTACCCTTAAGATATCTTCTACATATTGAACCTCACTTGTCTTAGTCTGCAGGTTGACAAATTATGCAGTAGGTTACAACAGGGGAAAATAGAAAAATAATTAAGTATAGTAAATTCACTTCACATATTGTGTAAATACTATCCAACTACACTGGTCTACAAATTTTTTGACTCGATCTGCTTCCGAGATAAAAGTGGTTAAATCTCATTTATATTGATAAGATGAACTGAAACTCAATTGAAAACTGTGCTGGTTAGCTATGTATTCAAGATATGTAATGATATTATTTTACATCAAAATTGCATCTGTTTAAACAAAAGGTTTAGGCATTTTTGCTTAAAAATAATACAGTGGTACCTCACCTTACGAATGACCCAACAAACGAAAATTTCAAGTTATGAAACGCCTTCACGGTACATTTTGGTCTCTAGATACGAAAGAAAATTCAAGTTACGAAACGCGAAATCTCAAAAATTCAAATAATGCGCGCTCAGTCACACACATTATACGCTTTTCTCAGACTGGATTTAAACTTTTCTCACATTTGTCTCTCGTTTAAACACTCAAACTTTCATAGATTTTTCAAAATTATTAATAGTGAAGCGTGGGGGGGAAGGGGGAGAGGGGAGAAGACTGCGCTCTGACACGTGTGTGATAGTGGCATTTGTGACAGATGACCCGGCGCTGCCAGCAGGTCTAGACCTGGACTAAATCAGGATTAAACCTGGACTAAACCTGGACTAGACCTGGACTAGACCTGCACTAGACCAGGTGGATTAAAGCGCTGCGCGTGGGTCTATTTCCTGGTTTTGTTTCGAGTCACAGCTGAGGCGAGCCGCTGCTCGCCTGCAAGAGCCGCAGTCTAGACCTGCTCTCCAGGGCCACTCCAGGCACGGAGCCCCAGACATCCAGCGACCCAGGGGGACACTGCCAGCCCGCCTTAAGAGCTCCCTAAGCGGGCATGGGTCCGGGGATTGTCCCGGTCACCGGCCTGGAGGTCTTGAAGAGGCCGACCTCACGGTTCTATCCAGGCCACTCTGTGAGCACCTTACGCGGGCAGGTCTAGAGCAGTGGCTCGCCTCAGCTGTGACTCGAAATGAAACCAGGAAATAGACCCACGCGCAGCGCTTTAATCCACCTGGTTTAGTCCTGGTTTAGTCCTGGTCCAGTCCAGGTTTAGACCTTGGTCTAGACCTGCTGTCAGCTCCGCGCCGGGTCATGTGCGCTATCACACACGTGTCAGAGCGCAGTCTTCTCCCCCCTCCCCCTTCCCTCCACACTTCACTATTAATAATTTTGTTGAAAATCTATGAAAGTTTGAGTGTTTAAACGAGAGACAAATGTGAGAAAAGGACGCAGAACACAATGTTACACTGTAAAAAAAGTTACACTATTTAAAAAAAAACTTGGATCGGGGCCTTGGAACGAATCAGGCTTTTTCCATTGAAATAGCTACTCAACTTACGAATTTTTCACGTTACGAAACCACTTCTGGAACGAATTAATTTCGTAAGGTGAGGTACCACTGTATTTATATTTTGAAAATATTTAACTTGCACTTCTATATCAGTCAAGAAATAAACAAGAAATATCTTAAGACATCAGGCACACAGAATTTTGAGGCATCTCTCTTATGTGAAATCAAAAAATATTTGATGTTAAAACTCTAGACATATTAAAATGAATGTATTTGAATGTGCAGACAGGCTTTCAGATAGAACTGTTGCTTGTAGACACACGGTACCTTCTGATGAACTACTGTTTTTGCCTTATTTTGCATAAATTTCCTATTTTGACTTACTTTTTCTTTATTAGTGACCTAAAGCAAGAAAAAATGCACTACTCATTCAGTCTGACCCTAGAGCTATTATGCAAGATGGTGAAAAAATCATGAATTGTTCTACTGAGTTCAGAGGTGAAGTCGCAGTTTTGTAAAACAGAACTCAACCATAAACTCACAAATCTGCACAAATATCAATTGCTTTTATTTACTTACTTCCAAAAACTGTGGCAACAAGTCTGCTTTTCCCCGGATGGATTTATCTACAGTGAGGTCTGGCAGACTGGTGTGGTGCCCCAGGGAAGGCTTAAGCTCCAGGGACTCACTCACAACCTGATCCAGACCATCCATTGGGCGCACATAGGCTGTGGGCTTCTTCATCATGGCTGCGTTGGGTTGCTTATATGACAAGGGTGGATGGAAAGCTTGTGAATGCAACATACCAATAGTCCTGTTAAGGGGAGAGGAATTATCTTTACAAGAAACCTGAGTATTGACGTGATTTGCGAAATGGTATTGAGGTCTATCGAATGTGGGGAACTGCCTTTTGTTGATGTTGTCACTGGGAGATGTTTTTTGACTGAAGCTCTGAGCCTCCTCTTCACAGTGATGTTTTGGAGAATTAAAAGTATCAGTTGAAGGAGGATTAGCACAAGGACCTTTTAGATTTTGGGAATTGAAGCATACTTGGTGGGATGGAGGTTCAGATATAGGGTGAATGAGGTTTGGAAGTGGAAAGGCTAAGGAGGAAGGAACACTAAACGGCTCAGCTGTGATATTGTCTTCATAACTACCGAGCATCCTCTGAATCCGATTAGAAAGCTCATCCCCTTTAATTGTCTAAAAATAGGAAAAAGAACAAATGCTCTGAATCAGTAAATTGCCCCTATTACCAGCATTACACAATTACTTCAAGGTGTGTTTAAAACATAATGAAACTTTATGCAACATGCCCACAATATACCTTGTACGGTTGTCCAAAAAGTTGTACATTCAGAGGGTTTTGTTCTCTGGCTCGGCTGGTCTCTTGGTTTCTCTGTTCCCAGGCTTGAAGGCGAAGACGATTTCTTTCCTCACTGCTAATATAAAGAGGCCATCAAATTAAAAAAATAGTGTGACAAATGTTACATACTCATGAATCGTATACTCAAGCACAGACACTGTCTTAAAAGTATAATCATTATGAATTTTTAAACATTTAAATATGAACTAAAATACACTTGACATGATACACTGTAAAACTGGACACATCTTGGTCTTGTGCCAGACTTGACAAAGAGCAGACCCACATGGCCCAAAAGTAAATGACTCTGCCGCATACTTTACACACAGAGACAAGTGAATGCACAATAAGGCCAAGAGGATTTTTCATCATATTCACAACCATCCAGAGTCTCTCCCACAGGAGGCCTACAGTCAATTCAGAGCTAATAATGTCCAATCAAGCATTTAAAAGTGGCTAAAATGTTTAAAAGAAAGCACTTGTGAACCACTTGAATTAATTAGATGCAGTGTCAATAATTATTCAATGACAGATTCAATGACTTGTGTCATTGTGTAAGGTGAACCAAATAGATGGAGCTTGTATTTTTGGAAGCCCCAATGGGAGGGTTCCATGGCAACAGGTCAAGGAGTGCCGTTTTGAGACGGTGCCTAATTTTTGTGTGGATACAGTTATCATTTCTGCCCAGTCAAGTGAGATAATATTTTCACAGATTTGTACATTTAAGAATCTGGGCAAATTCATTTGGAGGTGCAGTTCATCATCTGGGGTGATTTGGAGATGATTGGGGTGATTTAAGAGAATTAAAACTACATTATACCCACATCAAATTCACCTGAAAGTTGGCTCAAGAGAAGCAATGTCTGTGATCACTGATCATTGTGTTGTTTTTGTTTTAACTCTAATGTTGTAATGTGTTTACTGTTTGTTTGTTATTGAATGAATGTGCATAGAAATTTGGCTAATTCTGTCATATTTATATTGTATGTTCATTAAAATGCATTGTCCCTTTAAAGAAATGAATCCAAGTCTGTGTGGTGGATATAAAGAGATGGTCATGGTTTACTCTAAAGATATCCTATGCAACTTTCTGGTGGTTCATCTGCTTGTCTCCATTGATATTATGCTACTGTGGAGCTTCATTAAAAAGGGTGGATATTTAACAAGTGGACTTTTGTGTTGTTAAACACTCAATCAGACAATCAGTACAACAGCTCAGGGGTTCCAGCTGATTCCTGAACCACGCGATCTGCTTACCGCCCAAAACGAGTCTGCACATACAGTTCAAGCCAAGGAGACATTACATGTCTGCATTACTCTTTTCTGGCAACGTTTTCAATTAAATGTGTATTTTTTAATTGGACACATTATTGCCAAAGTGTTGGCAGCGGCGGTACTTACCTCTGTTGAGATGTCATGATGGTGCGACCCCCTCCAGTCAGTGTCGTGTCATGTGTTTCTGGCAGTCTTCACAGAAATGGAAAAACTCTCAATTTTTTGTCACAACAAATTTCACTTTTAACTCAAAATGAAAATCCCTAAATAGCGATATCCCAGTCATTTACTCCCGTACAAATTGTGTGTGAACTCCGGTGAACTCTCACTGCCCCGTATGGACTGGCCGACTAGTGTCATCCGGGGACCAGGCAAGTTTTATATACTCGTTTAGTATAAAACATTTTTAAACGCATTTATTTTAACAACGAATTTCAATCATGGTTTTTGTCGAATCTTTAATTATATAAGAAACGTGTTAAATTACAGATACCTTGGTTTTGTATTTGAAACGTTTGGCCATAGGTTACCCCCGTACAGACAGAGGTGGTACGTTCTTTCCACACCATAGATCCAGACCATGGAGAGTTCATGATCCACACCCAGCCAGGGGCAAAGGTAAAAGTCCCTCATTTATGATGCTCATGAACCTGTCGGGAATTTATCATGCATTTGGGGGGAAATATTGGGGCCTGGCCTACAGTTTCTATTTCTAACTTTTTTAGTAAAAACAATAACAAACAGCAAAAGTAAAAAAAAAAAAAAAAAATATATATATATATATATAATATATATTATATAATATATAATATATATATAAAATATATATATATATATATATATATATATATATATATATATATATATATATATATATATATATATATATATATATATATATATATATATATATATAACATGTATTATAAAGGCCAAACCCAAAAATAAATAACTTCACATTTTCAAATTTTCTCTGTGTGTCTTAGCCAGTTTTTATTATACATTTATAGATCCGTGGTTTACAGTCACAGTTTGCCATATTAACCTTCCATCCCGCATGACCAGTCAAAATGTACTTGTACGTCTTACAATGGATCTAATGTAGATATATCAGCAGGTGGCGCTATGGCTTCAGGAGTAATAGGCCTATCTAGTAGCTCTGGAAAAAAAAAATTTAAAAAAATCTTGGTATGAATCTTTAACTGCAGTTGTTACTACTTGCTATTGCCTTAAATTGTTTAACTTACTCAGTAATTTTGTTACATTTTTGTGTACTGCCCCTATATGTTTGGGTTGAAGATCTAAAAGGCAGTTTATTTGGGCAAACCTGAGCAAACTGTAGACTGTTCACTGCTAAATACATGTCATAGAATATAGTTATTGACCAAAAAGCTTATGCCTGTTATACATTCAATCAGTGCCAAATGGACAAATGCATCATTAGATATTATGCAATTAAATTACAAGTTCAATAGCAGCTGTACAATAATGTTTGGTCATTTGCATTTTTTCGTTAAATAAAAATGGACAGACCCTTTAGATTCTCTTTCCTGACCTGTCCAGACATTACACCAAATTAACACATCAAACTGATACTTGAGCATATATTGTTGATTTAGTCCTTTTTCAGTTTCTAAGTAGCACTGCGTAGTGCTGTACAGATATGGCCATCCATACTTATCCACCACTCTGCTGATGTGCCTGATTGGAGTTACTCTGCCACAGGACCAGCAGGTACGGAGGACATCTTGGGGACCTATCCCCAGAGTTGTGCTGCAGAGTGCGGAGCTGTATGCAGAAGGAGCTGTCTGTGTTTTCTGTGCTGAAGTTCTGGCTCACTTCATACAGGAGCCCACAGGAGTCTGAGATTAATGGAAGAGAGGGGTGGATACTCAATTTGGTTTCAGCTGGACTTGTGATCACCTCCACTTGTTCTGCTGAAGTTATATTCCAAGGTAATATCACAAACGCCCGATCAAAGCGCTCCCCTCCTACAATGCATTTAAGAAAAGTTGACCAGCAGTATCCCCCATGGTCTCCTGAAATGAGAAATCAAAAACATTATAAGATTTAGTACAAATATGATGTGTCACAAATACTTCTCAACATTCATATTCATTGAAATATTTGAGATAGTTTCCTTTTATTGTACACAGGTACAAAGACCCCTTATATGATGCCAAACTATGATTTAATATTAATGTAAGTCTTACCTTGTGTGCTGTCTTTAAATTCTATTGAAGACCTGTGTTGTAAAAGCCGTTTTTTTATGTATGTTCTCATAGTGCAGTCCATTAAACAGTCTGATGGCAGACTCAAATTCCTGGGAAGAAGTCGCAGTCCTCTTCTGCCCAAACATTCTTCAGCCCAAACAGCCTTTACCATCAGAGTAAATATGCAGAAAGTAAGCCACACAGTAAAATGTCTTGACATTTTGCCCATGGTGAAGACTATCAGCAGCAGTTTTGTGATCCTTTTCAAAAGTTTGCAATCACATCAAGCATGTAAAAGTTATGCAGCATATAAAAAAGTGCGCAACAGCTTGCCCTCCCTCTCTATTTCTCTGTGCTCGAGTAGACAGAGCCAACATTTTTTCACTGCTGTTTTGTACCCTGGAGGTCCTGCGGAAAAACATGAGGTTTTACTTGTACTCAAGGAAATTATACCAGCATGGGTCCAAAAACACAACACTCGTATGCTGATTACAAGGATGTTTATTATATTAATCAAATACAATGAACACAAAATATGTAATGTTTTACATGACCATATAAAGCTGCTGAATACTTTTAGCACACAGTACAGTATATCATTATATTACATGCACAAATAACAATGCAAAGGTGTCAAAGGAGAAAAGACATTTGATTTCACATTTCTTTACATACAAGCTCCATGGGAAGAGATAAATATTTGGGGCTGAAGAAAGAAAAAAAAAACTGGCCGAAAGACCTGGCTGAGGTACTGACGTTTTCAGCAGGAACACTGAGTTACATTCAGAGACCCAAAATAGACCAAGCTAATATGAACTTGCAGCAACATTTTTTCTTGCTGTACTGTTTTCAATTATCTTTATTCTAGGAGAAACGTGAAATTAATCTGATGAGTTCAGTCTTGCTGCTATTCCCACAGACAGTTAGTTCCATGAAGATAACACTAATACATTGTATAAAGTTGGCATTACGTGGTCCCGTGCGATTCCTCAAACCTACTTTACTTGTTGATGGGCTCCTGGTTGTTGTCGGTGTCACAGCCACAGCTTTGGGTCAAGCTGGGTGAGGAAATGACCACACTGCCAAATTCATTCATGTAGACAATGGACACCATCTTATGGGTGGTAGGGTGGCAGCAGGGAACCTTAAAATAACAAGTGTGAGGTAAATTTATAATGTAAGAATAATGAATATTGTGTTTAATGTCAGTCAAGGATAGCATACTGGTGAAATTCTGTATAACACAATAAAGTATTTAAAAAAGACTAATGTTATACAACAAATAAAATGCATGGAAAGCTCTCTTTAAGCATACTTAAATCACTAGAATGATAAAAGACATATTTTTACTACATAGAGAGAGACTGTAAGATAATAATGTAGATAGGCTACAGAAGCAGGCTAGTGTATAGGATAAATGTTGATGATTTTGAAGGAAAACGTCTTTATTTTCTTAGGTGAAGAAAGTGGAATAGAGTCCACTCAAAAGAACCGCTGTACTGAACTCATGAGTGCTATTATTATTATTATTATTATTATTATTATTATTATTATTATTATTATTATTATTATTATTATTATTATTATGTATATATTTTTTCTCTGTGCTATCTGTGCTATTGCTTGTTGTTTGCTGGCAGCCATATTCTTGGCATCATAATTTGTAAACAGGGTTAGGCATTCATAAGTGATCTCACTTCAGCCTAAACCCCTTCGGACATAGTTTTATGTGAAATGTTTGTAACAGTTTATTAAGTACATAGCTGAAGAAAATAAACTACTACCTCTACTGTGAGCAAAGTTGGTTGGTTTGGCATTTGGTAGTATTGGCCTAATATTGGTCCCAGACTCTACTGAACTGGCTGACCTAATCCAGGGAGTGTTTTGGCATGAGTTTTATATTGGCAGAAGAAGGGAAAAAATTGCCTATCTGCTGGCAGCTCTTACATAACACACCATGTACAAATCCAGTCTCTCAAACATGTTCTCACACATTTCACGTTTGGGAGTTTGATCTGCTTTACAAATATACAAATAGAAAAATGAAATCAAAACTCAGATTTGTACCTGTCCATTCTGAGGATGAAAATGGGATGGACAATGCACTGTGCTCCCTTCTCTGGTGCAGAGTGTACACTTGGTAACTCTGAGACTTAAGGGGTAGATCACCCAGTTGTTCCAGCCCAGATCTGTTAAAAAAAAAAAAAAAAAAAGATGAAAAATAAACCACTCTGCTTGATGCAGCAAACAGAAGGATCACACACAGCTGTGTACCTTTCATGGAGATCTCAGATGTCATGGAGCAGCACTTCAGGCTGTGATTAATGTTTCCACCATCAGAAACAGATGCCGCTACAACACAAAACAAGATACAATAATTATAGCTGTTCTGAAGGAGGATAGGTCTTCTTGAACTTCTATCAATACTGAAAAAAGCCATCCTCTGTTCTTGACCTTCAGATCCAATCGCAGTATTAGGCAGTGCACTGAAGGCCTCTTTCCATTCTTCCTGGACACTGTCCAGTAAGCCCACTGGCACCTGGGGCTCGGCCTGTAGACTCAAAGCCTCTAGAAGGTCCTTTTTGATGGACTGCAGGGACACATTCTGGCACCTGCACAGACATACAGTATAGGAAAATTTAAAAAAAAATCACTTCACTTCAAATTATTAATTTATTTCAAGTCAGTACAAGACTATTATGTTTCCAAGTGAGTTATGTTACTCCACCACATGGGGATTGTGAAAAAGATTCCTTCAAACATGCTTCAACATGAAACGTGCACTAATAATCAGGTGCACATAAACCATCGTGCAACTGAATGTCTGAGTTATATAATACAAATATTAATATGATCATAATATTAATAATATCAACTTACATATTTTAGGTATTTACAACACCCCCTTTCACATTCTAGTGAAGAAAGCGCACAAACCTTTGATGAAAACCTGTTCTGATAACAGGGCAGTCATTTTCTTCTTCCTTTGATGGTTGCAAGACAAAAGCAGTCACCACTGACAATCCCAGAAGTGTCATCAAGAAAACACCTACAAAAGACATGCTGATTCTGTGCTCAAAGGAGATCAGTTGTATACAAGAGTCGAGTCAGGCTGGTAAGAACGGGGATGCTCTGGTACTGTTTGTCAGGTCCTGGGAACCTGAGTTTTTATCTTTGCGTACCCCAAGGTGGCCTTGAGATACTTAACATTGTTGTCTTGTCCACAGTTCTGTGTGAAAAAAACACAGGGAGGTTGGCCCAAGAAGACCTGTTACCAGATAAAATGGCAGCAGAATATTAGACCACAGACTTATGAAATACCATTATTCTTTTCCTATATGTGTTATGCATATGCTGTTTCCATGCAATCAGGCTGACTTTCAACAATAGGATTGGGTCCTTACTCCATAAAATAATAATAATAATAATAATAATAATAATAATAATAATAATAATAATAATAATAATAATAATAATAATAATAATAATAATAATAATAATAATAATACAGTTATTATTATTATTTTGGGCTCAGTACTTTGGCTGGGCTTATAGCACACACTGTTACAATAATAAATATAGCCGCAAGCGGCGATGATCGGCCCTTGCACTCGCTGGGGGGGTGGCGCTAATGCGCCATTTTCCTCTCTTTTTTTCTAGCTGGATGCATGTGTGATTTTGTGTGTTATCTGCATGTGTGTGTGTGTTGAATGCCTGGGGGTGAGGTGGGGAGGGGTTGTTTGTTTTGCCTTTTAATTTCAATTATTAAGCCTTTCCTGCACTGTTCTGTAATTTTCTTTTTCTTTTGTGTGTATTTTTGTTGTTTTAAATGCTGGGTGCAAACATTAATAAATCAATTGAATAAATAAAAATATGAGGACAGAAAATGATGCCTTTGACACCAGGTCACATGGCCTATCCAATATGGCTGGTTGGTTGCCTAGCAACGACGTAATATACTTTTTTAAATTCCTATGCCCATGATGCATCTATGTACCGAATTTGGTGTGGCTATACCAAACTTTGTCGAGCATCCTATTGGCGGGGACAGATGTTTGGCCTGTTACCATGGCAACACGATGTGAGATGGCATGGGGGTGTCACTATGTTTTTTGATCAAGACCGTGTCACGAATGTGTGGTCCAAATTTGGTGTGTCTACGGCAAAGTAAATTTTTTCTGTTCCATGCAATCTCCCTACTGGGCGCTATTATGGCCATTTTAGATGTTCTTATATCAATCTGTGTAGGGCCGGGGTGTTCACCAACGATTAAAGTTTGAGTGAAATTATCATTGCAAATTATCATTCGTCGAAGTTTGACAGGAAATGACGCCTTTGCCACCAGGTCACATGGTCTATCCAATAGGGCTGGTTGGTTGCCTAGCAACGACGTAATATACTTTTTTGTTCCTCTTCCCATGATGCATCTGTGTACCAAATTTGGTTTGGCTACGACAAAGTTTTTGCCTGGTATCTCATTGGTGACGACAGATGTTTGGCCTGTTGCCATGGCAACACGATGGGACATGGCGTGTTACCGTTATTGAGTATTTGATCGAGACTTTGTCACGAATGTATGTACCAAATTTGGTATGTCTACGACAAAGTAAAATTTTGCACTTCCATGCAATCAACAGGAAAATGCACCCTCAGGTCACGTGCTCGGTCCAAAATGGCCGACTTCCTGTTGGTCGCCTAGCAACCGCATAATATACTTTTTTGTTCCTATTCCCATGATGCATCTGTGTACCAAATTTGGTTTGGCTACGACAAAGTTTATGCTGGGCGTCCCATTGACGACGACAGATGTTTGGCCTGTTGCCATGGCAACACGATGGGACATGGCGTGTTGACGTCATTAAGTTTTTTGATCGATACCCCGTCACGAATATGTGTACCAAATTTGGTATGTCTACGACAAAGTAAAATTTTGCGCTTCCATGCAATCTCCCTAGGTGGCGCTATAGCACCCATTTCAGATTTTCTTATATCAATCTGTTCAGGGCTGGGGTGTCCACCAATGCTTAAAGTTTGAGTGAAATCGGCCAAAGTATGCGCGATTTATCGCTTGTCGAAGTTTGATAGCGAGTCGCAAAAACGAACCCGAAATTTGTGGCGTTGTCACGGAAACACTGTTCACTCTTTTAGAACGCTTTTAACAACTTTTAATGTCCCACTTGTCTAGATGATACAGCACGATTCTGGTGAGTCTGGGTCAAAAACCCTAGCAGGAGTTCGTTAAAATACGAAGACAGGAAAATGCGCCTTCGGCGCCGGGTCGCGTGCTCGGCCCATTATGGCTGACTTCTTGTTGGTCGCTTAGCAACGGCGTAATATATTTTTTTGGTTCGTAACGACATGATCTATCCACCACCCGAAATTCGTTTGTCTACGACAAAGTTCATTTTTCGGGTATAGCCATTGGCGCAATGATTTTCCAAGTGGCGCTGTCAAGCCATTTTTAAAGATTTTTTAATACAGATTATTTGTAAATTCCTTTTTTGGCAAAATTTCGTGAGTTTTTGTCGGTGGGAAGTACCCGAAACCTGCAAAAAGGGGGGGAGGAAAATAATAATAAGAAAAACCAGAACAATAACAATATACCTATGGTGGCACTATATATATATCAATGGAAAGGGCTCGCGTCCAGTAACGCACCCGTGGGGTCCATTGTCCACCTCATCATTTACTCACTTGCCCAATACACATTTTTGGCGTTTACGATGGTTAACAATTACAATTATGCCGCTTTCGTGGCAATGGGCAGTGCCAGTCTGTGCTATTGGATGGTATGAGTGTCACTATAGTGTGGCATTGAGTGTTTGGAAAAGGGAGAGCGCTTCGCGCAATTTTGCCGCCACGGGCAGTGCCACCGTGCCAGGTCAGCGGGCACAAGTCACTGACATGATTGCCACTATGCTTGGAAACAGGAGAGCGCTTCGCGCTCTGTCTCAGCTCACGTGAGCCAACAATGTTTTGGGGTGAACAATTACAATTTGGCCGCTATCGCGGCCACGGGCAATGCCACCGTGCCATGTCAGCGGGCACCAGTCATTGGCATGCGTGCCAAGTGCTTAAAAAGGGGAGAGCGCTTCGCGCTCTGCTGCGTGCGCAAAACAAAGCGCTGGTTCTGCAGTGCAAAGCACTGCAGAACAGTTACAATAGGCCCTACGCTTTAGCGCTCGGGCCTAATAATAACAACAACAATATCTAGCCTATAAAACAATTAGGATATAAGGCAGGATTTTTGTGTTAACAGTAGCATTAAGATTTGAGTTTTAATTTGCTTATGATTATTATGCAATGAGAGGTAAGATCCATTTTCATTTTTTATTTAGGTCACTGAAGCTATTGAAATAAATAAAACCATGATACTCCATTATTTTGTGGCATTTCAATGCACAAATTTATTGTTACATTCAGGTTGCAAACACAAGGTCAAATATCTCATTTGTAAAAGTGTCTTTGTATTTAGCAGGGGGGAAAAAACCAAGGGTCAAGGGGTTTGGCATGGGAAAACCAGAACAATGGCAACAGAAATCTGACAGATGTGGTAATAATGCAGTAGTGTTTTATATTTTCCAAATAAACACTTTTGTTCACATTTGTTTCTTTCATTTCATTACAGTCAGCAGCCTAGTCCCAGGTATTTCTCATTATTATTAAGATATGTTAATTAGAGCTGTTGAATTTATTTGTGCATTGTGTTCTTGCGTATGCTGTTATACTCTTTGGAAACTGAAGCTGCCACAGGTTTGTTATTTGCTCAAATACACATTTGTCGTGTAGGCTGTGGACAACTGCAGTAGCTTAGTAGATATGCATCACTGGTCTACAAGCAAAATGCTTCCAGAACAAATACTGTATAGTGAAATCTTTCTTGGTTTAGGTCACTAATAAAGAAAAAGTAAGTCAGAAGAGCTGATTGGCTATAGTTTCCAAAATAAGGCAAAAACGGTAGTTTATCAGAAGGTACAGTGTGTCTACAAGCAACCAGTTCTATCTGAAAGCCTGTCTGCACTTTCCAATACATTCATTTTAATATGTCTAGAGTTTTAACATATATCGATAATAATACAGTGGTACCTCACCTTACGAATGACCCAACAAACGAAAATTCACAGTAAATTTTTGTCTCTAGTTACGAATTAAATTTCAAGTTACGAAACGCGAAATCTCAAAAATTCAAATAATGCGCGCTCAGTCACACATTATACGCTTTTCTCAGACTGGATTTAAACTTTTTTCACATTTGTCTCTCGTTTAAACACTCAAATTTTCATAGATTTTCAACAAAATTATTAATAGTGAAGCGTGTGGGGGGAAGGAGGAGGGGGGAGAAAACTGCGCTCTGACACGTGTCCCGGCGCGGACCCGACGCGGAGCTGACAGCAGGTCTAGACCAAGGTCTAAACCAAGGTCTAAACCAGGACTAAACCAGGACTAAACCAGGACTAAACCAGGACTAAACCAGGACTAAACCAGGACTAGCCCAGGACTAGCCCAGGTGGATTAAAGCGCCGCGCGTGGGTCTATTTCCTGGTTCGGGCGCAGAGCTGACAGCAGAGCTGACAAGGTCTAAACCAGGACTAAACCAGGACTAAACCAGGACTAGACCAGGACTAGACCAGGACTAGACCAGGTGGATTAAAGTGCCGCGCGTGGCTCTATTTCCTGGTTTCGTTTCGAGTCACAGCTGAGGCGAGCCGCTGCTCTAGACCTGCCCGCGTAAGGTGCTCACAGAGCGGCATGACAGAACCGTGAGGTCGGCCTCTTCAAGACCTCCAGGCCGGTGACCGGGACAATCCTCGGACCCATGCCCGCTTAGGGAGCTCTTAAGGCGGGCTGGCAGTGTCCCCCTGGGTCCCTGGATGTCTGGGGCTCCGTGCCTGGAGGGGCCCTGGAGAGCAGGTCTAGACCGCGGCTCTTGCAGGCGAGCAGCGGCTCACCTCAGCTGTGACTCGAAACGATACCAGGAAATAGACCCACACGCGGCGCTTTAATCCACCTGGTCTAGTCCTGGTCTAGTCCTGGTCTAGTCCTGGTCTAGTCCTGGTCTAGTCCTGGTTTAGACCTTGTCAGCTCTGCTGTCAGCTCCGCGCCGGAACCAGGAAATAGACCCACGCGCGGCACTTTAATCCACCTGGGCTAGTTCTGGTTTAGTCCTGGTTTAGACCTGGTTTAGACCTTGGTCTGGACCTGCTGTCAACTCCGCGCCGGGTCATGTGCGCTATCACACGTGTCAGAGCGCAGTCTTCTCCCCCCTCCTCCTTCCCCCCACACGCTTCACTATTAATAATTTTGTTGAAAATCTATGAAAATTTGAGTGTTTAAACGAGAGACAAATGTGAGAAAAGGACGCAGGACGCAGAACACAATGTTACACTATAAAAAAAGTTACACTATAAAAAAAAAAAAACTTGGATCGAGGCCTTGGAACGAATCAGGCTTTTTCCATTGAAATAGCTACTCAACTTACGAATTTTTCACGTTACGAAACCAGTTCTGGAACGAATTAATTTCGTAAGGTGAGGTACCACTGTAATATATATATTATTATTATTATATCATTACATATCTTGAATACATTAGCTAACCAGCACAGTTATCAATTGATTTTCAGTTCATCTTATCAATGCAAATGAGATTTAGCCACTTTTATCTCGAAAGCAGATGGAGTCTAAAAATTTATAGACCAGTGCATTTAGTAGAGCACTCATCTATGAACCTCAAAAGTTAATGCATTTGCGATTATATAGCCTTTGTGTCCTTGAGCAAGTCACCTGTTTATTTATGATGATGAAGTGATTGACAGTTTTCTATAATGTTTTTGGTTTTGTGCAGCCAACAGAGCAGCCCTGCTCATTTAGCGCTGGTACAGGCAGTATGTGGCCTGTTTGGAGATGAGGCGCAGATGTACATGGAATATATTTCAGCCTATTGAATATGCAGGAGTGCAAGGCCAAATCATCATCAACTCAGATTAGATATTTTTTGTGTTTTCCCTCAGCTATACAAGTTTTTTAGCTATTTAATGGATCATTTCACACCAGCCAGCAATGAAAGTGAGGCTTAATTAGCTTTTTAATGAGAGTCTGAGCACAAACAACAACTTTCCTTAACTTTTCATGAAGGAAGCCTCATATCTCACCTTTTTCGTGAAAATGAGATCTGCCGTGATGTGGAATGGGAGCGGTATTTCTGCTACAAAGTGTTGATGTACCTGGCAGCTACAGTGGTCCACACCTAACTTTCCCATTGACATTCTGTGGGGTGTCTAGACTGGTGGAGGGGTTTAAGCACAAACAAGTAGGTGCACATCTTCACACCAAACTTGGATATGGACACAAATAAGCCGATGAATATTGTCTTGAAATTCCCAATATTTATAGCCTGCTTTTCTTTAGTAGCTGTTCCATGCTCGTTATGTTCTGCAGCTGCTTGGAGAAACCTGGAGACTTTTGAGAATTATTCCAAATATCACTCATGTGTCTATGACTCATGCCAAAGAGATCACTATCTGTTGTATTCCAATAAAATCAGTGCTCCTACCAAAAACCTTAAATGATCGAAGCACTTTGATCTTTATAGGAAATTTACACGGGCACCTGGAAGACCTGCTTTTGATATTCTATAAGGTAAAAATACTAACACATAGCTGGTTGATCTGAGATGAAGGGATTCTGACCTTAACTATGGAAGGAATATAGAATGGACTGCCCTCTTCGGAGAGACCATATGTTTTTGGAGATTTTGTGGACCATGGAAAAAACTCTTTAGAGATTGTGCTCATTCTGTTTGGGTTTCTGCTAGACTATCCTAATGATGTCCATCTGAACAGAGGAAACCATGAGGACCATATGGTTAACCTTAGGTAAGGGTTAGGCTTAGGTAACTCTTTAGTTCTAAACCAGTCAAACAAAATATGTCTTGAGCTAAATATCTTGTGTATTTTCTTTATAACAGATATGGTTTTACTAAAGAAGTCCTGGGAAAGTACAGGGTATGAATATCTCAGCAAATTGTATTATTTTTGTTATTCTATCAAGATAGGTAAGACACCTGTCTTTCCTTGTCACAGAATGAGTAACCTTCATAATGTATCACTGTTCAGATTTGAGTTTTCCCTAAGGCGTGAAGAATGGTCCAACACGATACAACAACACACTGTACCAGAACAACACAATGTAACATAATATCACACTCCCAGGACATATTTGTGATATTGCCTCAAACTCATTAACTTATAAATTATTGACTGTTGAAAGACCTCGCAAAGAAACTCTATTGAAGTATCTCTTGTTATCATGTGGGAAAAATGTAGATGATTTCAACCTTGTATTTCCACAAAACTGCAGGTGCACGGCAAAAAGATTCTGAAACTTATGCACAAGAGTTTCAGCTGGCTGCCTCTTGCTTCTGTGATTGATCACAAAGTACTTGTAGTGCATGGAGGGATTTCTGACACAACTGATCTTGACATAATAGACAAAGCAGACAGACACAAAGTAAGACATTCTAAGGATACACATTTAGACATATAGTTAGTAATGAAAGTCTAATGTGTGTGTTTCATTACTACAGTATGTCTCAGTCCTGAGGCCTCCTAAGCCAAGGAACACCAGATCGAATGATTCCAGTGGTATGACCAAAGATTGCTTTGAACAAGCTGGAGGCCAGAGGAGAAGAAGTGACTTTATTGATCTCACACTGGAGAAATTCTTCTCTGCATTTAACACATCCTGTTATTAGGAGCAGTGGGTAGCACATTACTGCGCCTGGGGACCATCTCCATGATCTTCTTGCTTCAGTTTGGTCAGGACCTAAGCTGGAGGTACCTATGGTGCATGTTTTGGGTTGGTAGGAGAGGGTATTCCCTTACTTACCACAATCCAAAAAGGGCCAAAAGACAGAACATTAAATGGCAATCATTAGACAATATGGCCACAAATGCACATTATAACAGTTCAGGGAATGAAGAGCTGAAGAGGAGGCGCAGACAGGCAGAATCTGACGGCACCTATGAGGATCCCATCTCAGACTCAGACCCTGAACTATCAGAGACAGACAAGAAGCGCTGGAAACAAGCAAGCAACAAACCCCTCTCATATTACATAAGATATATTCTTGTGACTTTTCTGCAATTGTAGATTGTGGACATATTGTGGAGTGACCCCATGTCCCAAAGTGGCTGTATATCTAATGAAGAGGAGGAGGCAGCTACTGGGGCCCTGATGTGACAGAAGCAGTGCTTTCAAAACATAAACTCCTTCTCATCCGCTCTCATGAGTGTAAACAGGAGGGATACGAGTTCTGCCATAATCACAAAGTAAACAATCACAATTCATTATTTTCCTTGACCAAAAACAGAGTTAATATTTTCAGCATTCCCAGGTATTGACTATTTTTTTCAGCCTCTAACTATTACGAGCTGGGCAGTAACAGAGGTGCATATGTCAGAATGGGTGCTGATCTAGTACCACACTTTAACCAGTACCAGGCAAGCCAAACCTGCAGAGAGCTCACTCTCAGACAGAGGTACACTGTATATTTGGTAAACCATCAGAATTAAGATTAAGATTAAGCCTTTATTGGTCTCACACACAATGACACACAGTGACACATGGGAGAAATTTGACTTCTGCATTTGACCCATTTTTTTTCAGGAGCAGTGAGCAGCCATCTTTTTCGGCGCCCGGGGGGCAGTACTGTGAAGGGTCTCATTGCCGGGGTGGATTTGAACCCACAACCCCCAGGTAGAAAGTCAGTGACTTACCTGTTAACAAAACTGTTAAATATCTGTTAACATGCTGCATCTTATTTGGTAGCATTGAACAGACAGAAAAATCAGCTCTGAAAGCACCTACAGAACAGCTATTTGCTCACAAGTCAAGTCTCATCAGTGCCTTCCAGGAATGTGATGTCAACAATACAGGAATGAAACTACATTTCCAAAGTTACCTAGTCACGTTTACAACTAATGTTTCTAATGCGCACACTCATCTCCCTCAGTCAGTGGGCCGATGCCACAGAGAGTGTACTGAACCTGGGTTTGCCCTGGAGTGTTGCGTCCGCAGCTCATCACCTGTACACAGGACACTGTGGTGGACTATCAGAAGTGGATAAGAGAGTTCTCCATCATGAAGCCCAAACTAGATGTAAGGCAAATGTCACCTTGATAGTCACTGGTTTCCTGCATACGCAGAAATGAATGCATTTTTAAGTACAATTTTATTGAAAAAAAAAATATATATATATGCATTAGATTTCAGACACCTGCATTCTGGAGACTATGTATAAAAAACACTCAAACCTGGAAACGATTTTTCAAATTATTGATACAGATCATTATGGCGAGTGATTTCACTTAGCCCATGAAAGAACAAAAACACTATTTCCAGTTCAACCTATGTCTTTGATAAAGGTCCTCTTTTCTCTTAACTGCAGGTCTCATATCATATGAAGAGTTTCATCGGACGTGGAAACTACTCAGTTCTCACTTGAGGTTAGAAATCAGTGACAATGCTATTTCAGATTTGGCACAAAGCATAAATTTTAATAAAGAAAGAAGCAATGAGATGAATGAGTTTATGGAGGCATTTAGACTGGACGACCTCTCTGCACGTGTAGAATAAGACACCACGCTTTTTAGTATTAACATAAAAAGAATGTCAGTTTTAGCTCAACACAAAATTTGTATAACTTAAGTCTATGTATATACATATTCAAGAGAACAACTCTTCCCCAAAAAATACAGATGAAACTACAAACCAAGTATTATAATAAACATGTTTGAGTATTTCCATTTATTAATCACCTGACTATATATATTTTATGAACTAACTAATCAGCAGCACATCAGCATCTGCTTAGTCAGTTCAACTGCCAATCTGTCTTTTGATTATGTAGTTGTGAATCCAGGACAGGAATCCTATCAACTTAAGCCATACTTTGATGAGATGTTGGAAAGTATCTCTGAATGTAAACTAGGCATGAGTTGGTGACACTGTAAAACTTGATTTTAGGCAAATTGTTATTTGAATATCCATATACTATATTCTGTTGTTCAAGTAAAACCATATAAATCACAACAGCCAGACCTCATATTTACATACATTTATTACATTTTAACATCATAAAAACACAATGGTATATTTTAAAAAATCCAAAACGTTATATGTAATATGCCAGCCACAGTCTCATAACCACTGTTTGTTTTAATATATTACAATTTAGATCTTCATGTTCTTTTATGCCATGCTGATCAAGTGAATAACATGAAATACTGAACTGAACCATCATACCCTTCTTAAAAAAGGACATTTTTGTTCAACTAAAATGCTTTGGAAGAAAATCTTTATTATGAGCACATGTTGACAGGTTCAGTTTAACATGCCTCCTCTTAAATGTCCACTATCACTCAGTCCATGTTCTATTAGTTTGATGTCCTCCAAATCATCTTTGATCACACTAATTAAATGGCTCAGTCCGTCTTGCTGCTGTTTTAGGTGCTAAAAAAAATAAATGATTACATTAAATAAACCAAATCTGCTACCTGCAAAAAAGAATACTAAAAACTCTGGCAACACTCACTTGCTTGATTTCTCTGAGGAGGTCTGCATCAACGCTGTAGCGCTCCTCAGATCTCACAGCACCAAAGTGGTTTTGCATTCGGATTTGGGACATTAGTTCATTCAAACGACCCTTGAATACAAAGAAGATAGATGTATTTCTAATAATACCCAAAACAAAATGTTATATTGTAATGGTGTGTATTAATGACACTATAGCCGTTTCTCAATTCGCAGTATGCACAGTTCGGAGTGTGGTTTTAACGGTGCATACGTCACTTCCAGCGCGACAACTGCTGTCCCATTTCGTTTTTGTCCCATGTGCAGTTAAAATGCGGTCTGAAAACCACAGTCGTTTCCATGGAAATCGGGGCGTGGACCAACTGTGTGAAGACGCACTCTTCGCGCAATCATATATCCCAGCATTCCCCGCGTGCTACTTCTTCTACGGGAGAAAACTGAGTCGGCGGCTGCATCTGCGGGACCTGTCCCATTTTGCCGACGCCCATGCGTTCTGGGGAGTGCGCTCAGGACTGTACAAGTATGCACAGTTCTGAGTACCCTTAAAACCACACTCCGAACTTTGCACACTGCGAATTGAGACACGGCTTATATGACGCTAAATGACAAGTTTGAACACACCTTGAACTGAGTGGGAGCATTGAGCTCAGACTGAATAGTGTCCAGTTGGACTCTGAGGTGCTCTTCATCCACTTGAATGGCATATCCGCTTTTTCTTTGGATTTCCTGTTTTATCAGAACCTAAATATAAATAAATAAAATATGTAATTGCAAATAGAAATTAGATGCAGAATAGATCATAACATTATATACAAAGGCAGAACATTACCTGCAAAACTCTGTGGGAGAGGTCCATCAGGTTCCTCTTATACTGAGCAATTTTAGCCACTGTTGTTGCCTGGTTCTTCTGTAGTTCACTTATGTCATTAGAGATTATCTGTGAAAAAGTTCAAAAAAGAATACAAAAACACAAAACACAAACATTTTGAATGAAGGATAATTGGCACTTACATCCACTCTGGTCTGGTGTTGTTTGGTCATCTGTTCCTGGATTTGCAATCTCCGCAATAGCTCTTTAAAACTCACCATAGGTACAGGAATTAATCTAAAAATGGAGATCAAAAAGAATCTTACATTTAGACTTTGTAATCCCTGCAGGCAACCCTAGTGCCACGAGTTAAACTTCATTGAAGCCGCCTTGCTCATCTTAAACATGCCTAATTTCAGCGGTTTGCTTCTGTGTCGGCATCTGTGAGTGGCGCTCAGTAAAAGCAGTGTAGGTCACTCACATATGCTGGAATTATCTTATGCGCACATTTGATGGCTGAAGTTCAATGATCCAGTCTCACTGTACCCATCCCTATCATTAATATATGTTTGGTTCATATACAGTGGGTATGGAAGATATTCATTTTTTCCCCTCACTCGGTTATATTGCTACCATTTGCTAAAATCATTTAAGTTTTTTACTTATGACCATGTGATATTTTTCTTAATAAATCTGCAAAAATGTCAACAATTCTGTGTTTTTCCTGTCAATATGGGGTGCTGTGTGTACATTAATGAGAAAAAAATGAACTTAAATGATTTTAGCAAATGGCTGCAATATAACAGACTGAAAAAAATTTAAAAGGTCTGAATAAATTCCATACCCACTGTACTATTAGGTATTTTAGACTGCAGGAACTTACCTTTCTGGATCAGGATTGTCCACCTTAGCCTGTTCCCAAATTATAGGATCAACACCTACAGAGAACAATGAACAAAAATGTTTAGAAAAACTATGCTGTTCTACATGCAGAAGTTACATTTTCCACAACATACCAGCTGGAGCATTTTGCAGCAACTGCTTAAGCTGTGCTGGAGACAGCTCTGTGCGTGCAACAGACATCATTACAGCAAGCTGTGTTAGCTGAATCTTTATATTGGCCTGTTCCAGGTAACTGAAGAGGGTGGAGGCAGGAATGCGCTTTGATGTGCCATTTGGTGATCGCTCCACAATATAAATTATCACCTCTGTCCTAAAGACACAAGTAGGGTGTATTAAATTATGTTTATGTTTTCTAGGCAACTCAATATCTCAAAATAAAATAAATATATATGGACTGCTGTATTATGAATTACAGAATAGTTTGTAGGTTTAAAATACAATATTTAAAGCATGAGGCACAATGGCAAGTTGGGGACATTTTTTTGTTGTTAACAAAGGATCTTGTAAACTAAACAATTGCATACCAACAATTTAATTACAATTTTAATTTATTTGTGCTTCATTTTGCAGCCATACTTTGCAGTAAATATAAACTTACTGATCATCCGGCAGGGACTTCACACCTTCTACATTGACAGACAACATTTGGTTGCTTCCCAAAATTTTCTGGAGGGACTCGACAAACTGCTGCTGTTGGGCTCGTACATCTTGTTCTTTTTTATTGAGTACTAATGCCACTAATCCATCTTCATCTTTTGTTACAGGGATGCAGCTATAGCCAACTGCCTAGAAATCAAGAGATTTTCATTTTGATTCTACCATAAAAATTAATTTCTGAATTTGAATTTAAAAAGGCTCAACCTTGAAGCGACAAAAAGGGTTTTCCTGGGTAAAGTCAACAGCAGGATTGTTGTTAGCATAATAGCCCTTTCCTGTGCCCCAGTATGCCTGCAGCTGGTTCCATTTGGCCAAGATAGTGTCACGCTCATCTCCGAGTAGTGTTGGAGCTGACAAGGCCATGACCTGCTGGTAAAGCTGCGTGTGCTGGGTCTGGCCTGGCTGTGGCGCCTGCTGACCAAACAATCCACCTGAGAATTACATGAAAAATGGGTGATACTTGTTGACTGTTTCTATGCAACAACATTATACAGTATATAATGTAATTTTCACGATAGTAAGGGTTAGGAATAAGAAGGGACAGATTACATATTATTAAATTGTACTTAATGAAGGTACATTGCATTTTTTACTTTCAGTTTTAAAATACAAGCTCACCTTGCTGTTGCTGTGTTGGCTGAATATTAAAACTTCCAAACCCGCCGAGGCTGGTTCCCAATCCAGTTCCAAAAGCTGATGTTCCAGTAGTAGTCCCTGTGCCAAGGCCAGAGGAGAACCCAAACCCTTTGTTTTGTGTTCCACCAAAAAGACTCCCTATGATACACAAGTAAAAAAAGAGTTATAATAAAAAAATAAAAAAAAACCACACACACACATTTGATTATGTTACTTTTCTAAGTCTTTTGAAAACAGTAAACACTCAACAGTCCAATTTTACACACCTGTGGCGGCTGAAGGACCAGCAAAACTAAAAGTTGACCCAGGAGCAGCAGCAGAGGTTGTTGTGGTTCCAAATCCACCAAAAGTGCCTGGGAAACACATTGCAACCTTAATACACAAATAAAATAAAGTTGCACATTTTTTGCAAGTTTTGCAAAAAAAAACAAAATACAGAGGTATAAGATAAGATCTTTATTGTCTCCCTTGGGAGAAATTTGTCCTCTGCATTTAACCCATCCTGTTATTAGGAGCAGTGGGCTGCACATTACTGCGCCCGGGGACCATCTCCATGATCTTCTTGCTTCGGCTTGGTCAGGACCTCAGCTGGAGAATCCTCCCACAGGTGGCTCACGTCACAACGGGCCTCGATGTATCTTCTGCCATGGGGCTACCAGTGTCCGCAGACACTGGGGGCGAGGTGGGGTTAAGTGTCTTGCCCAAGGACACAACGGCAGCGCTCATCTGTGGGAGCTGGGATCACACGTGGTCCACCCGTCAAGAGCGGGATTCGAACCGCCAACCCCTGGATCACCAGGCAAGCGCTCTACCAACTGAGCTACTGCCGCCCGAGAATGAGAATTTTCAGCCAACATGATTGTACAGACACAATCATTGTACAGACACAATATGAATATAAACCACATTGCAATGGCATGCAAAGGGAACTAGCAAGCACAGAACGCAAACCATCTTACAAATGGAAACAAAAACATTTTGAAAATGTGGTATTCCATGAAAATTATTAATAAAATCACAGAGCTGATTTTGGAGCAATGCCCAGCTGAGCAAATTGGAGCAGCCACAACCACAATGACAGAAGCTAACTCTGACTGAGAGAGCACAGCTGTGTCTGTTCACATGGAGAATCTTCTGAAATTTTAACATCTCTAACTGGATAGAGTTTTATGCAATTCTGTGGAATGTTCCAGGCAAAGCATTAACATGTAAACAAGCAGGTAATTGATCTTTCACCAGAAAAGTCAGATCTGTGAAGAGGGTGAAGGGTGCATGATTTTCACCTTTTTTAACGATTAATGTTGTACATTTCATGGAATACCCCAAGAAATAATAATTTTCAATGGTCATCTACCTGTGCTAGCCAGGCTATTACCAAATGTAAAGGCCGTGCCAGTAGTAGTAGTTGTACCAAAGCATCCCACATTAAAGTTCACTGCTGTTGGGTTGGCATTTAAGCCAAACCCCCCAAAACTAAACCCACCAGCAGTGCTATTTCCAGCTCCCAATCCCCCAAGACCTACAGTCAGTTTAGGCCAGCATTAAAGGAAAGAGACACAGACGAGAAAGACACAAATCAGACTCTTTACAGAGAAAGCCGCTATTAGTTATAGAAATAAATGTCTTTGTAAATTTTCATAAAAACTTACCAGTGGTGGTGGAGCCAAAGTTAAATCCTGTGGATGGTGCAGCTGTGCTGGTGGTAGCTGTACCAAAGTTGGGAGCTGTAAACGCTAAGACATAGGAAAATAAAATTGTATATTAAACTTTAAATCAGCATCACAATTTGTTTGGAGATGCACATGCCAGTTTAGTTTTGCATTCAAAGTACAGATCATGCTGACTGCCAAATGGTAACAATGTAAACATGGTGTTTATCCCCCACATTAGATATCTTTGAGATGTATGAACACATTTTTAAATAAAATGAATATGTAGGTTTAGAAAAGATTGACTCCTACGTGCATATATCTTCATTATTATAACCAACTACATATTAATAGACTTCCGTGCTTGTGCACTTACTGCCGAACCCAGATGCAGCTGTGGTGGCCGTGGCTGGCGCACCAAACCCAAATGTTGTGTTAGCCGTGGTCTTGGCACCAAACGAGCCAAACGAAAACCCAGTCGTACCTTCAGCAAAGTACAAGAGAATACTGTAAAGACATTTGCAGTATTGAGAGCAGACAGCTTCATCCACCAGGCTGTCAGGAGGCTGAACTCTCACCTTACCCGTCTCCCACCCCCCACCTCCCATATTGGCATAACCTGTATTCCATAAAAGGACATATCACTCTAGACACTTTAAAAAACTGCTGCTAAGGACTACTGTTGCACATTTACATTTACTACTGGAATTTTACTACTGTTGTTTACTACTGTTATTGCACACTACTACTGGAATTTTTACTACTGTTGTACTGTTGTTTACTAATGTTATTGCACTACAATTACTACTGCTGCACATTTATTTTTATCTTAACTTCAATGCACATTCTATTGCACATTACCATGTCACTGCTGTATCTTCCATTGCACATTTATTTTAATGCACACTGCACATTTTTGGACATCTGTATAGGTATTTATTTATTATGTTGCACTGCTTTCAGATTTTAGACTTTAGTTTAGATTTAGATTTCTGTCTTAGTTTTTGTTGTGTTTTGTCTTTATATTGTATTTTGTACACTGTCTTTTTTGCACTACTTGGCCAGAGAGAAACGAAATTTCGATTCACTGTATGTTGAACACATATGGTTGCCTGGAAGAATCCATGACTCATCGCTGTACCAGCGAGTGTATAGGAAATACAGAGAGATATCATTTGGCTGGCCAGGTAACACATATGGCAGAATTGACAATAAAGCTGACATTGATCTTTTGATCTTGAGACATCACTCTCGACATCATGACAGAAGACTGGCTAAGAGAATAAAATGTAACTATTAGCTAGCTATAGCTTCCTTTTCATTTCAGTTTTCATCGTGGTAGTATAATAAGAACTAAGTATATTCTTGCTCTCAGCCCTCACGACAAGTTAGTTAGTAAGCTAACTGGTTGGTTACACAAATTGATGCCATCTTCATGAACAGTTTCACCATTTTTGCCGTAATAAAACATGCGCACCCACATGAACAAACAACGTAATGCTTGATAAACACCACACGGTTTATAATTTGGTAAAACAAATGATAATAAAACATACTTGTAGCTGGATTGCTCGTGGCAGCGCCAAAATTGAACGCCATGATGATGTCTGTTGTGTCCTGTGTGACTTCCTCTGTGGATCTATTGCTGAGCGCGTCTCTTCATGAGGATACTCTTGCGCCACCTACTGCATAAACTACTTCATGAACAGTTTTTTAGCCATCTGCCTGCCCTATGCAGCTGAAAGATCATTTACAGGAGTTCAAGACGAACGTGTTTAGCATATTTTTGCATATGGTCTTTGAAACAGAGTGTAACTCCAGTCCACATTTACCATGTTTCATGCTGTCTGGTTGCGGCCTGTTGTCTGTGTAGATGTTATTAATTTGCTTGGAGTTCACCTTTAACTCAGACGTTGCTACTATAATGTAATACTATGTGTTGTATGAAATGATCAGAACTCCTCATTTTGCACCTCACCCAAAAGTCGAGATCCAGAACAAATACTTTCATTATTTATTGAATAATTTGGGTTGACAAAATGTGACATGCAAATAAAATAAAAATAAAATAAACTACAAGAGGCAAACACAGTAACAGTCAATGACTTGTCACAGTAGTGCAGCAGCCAAGGGCTGGGTTCCTGCTGACCTTTTAATAATGTTACACTTGAAAGTTTAACAACTTCAAAGAAAAACACAACAATTCTCCCTGTATTGTACAGTATTACGTTCTTAGTCTTTTACAATAAAATCTAAAGGAATCAAGCAAAACAGTAGTAGAGATTTTCTAAACCTGATGTGTTGGCACCACATTTGTGAAATACAATTCTAGAAAACATTCTATACAAACAGATTTATATTTTACAAAACGAAAGTAACTGAAATACAATGTGTAATAGCCATTCCCAACAGATTATAATGACAGGAATGTCAGCAGTTCTACACTGTGTTTTATTTAAAATTGTATATTTACACATATGCCACCTTCTCAGGTATTAAGCACTACCTTCATACAGCGCAAACAAATAAAACAACAGTAATAACAGTAGCTCTTGAAAGTAAATAATACTGTATTTAGTTTTGGATTAATTGTAATATACAGAAGTAAGGCAAAGTCTTTGCCACCCTGATAGTGGCATATAATTTAAAATTTCACAGTTAACATGTGTCATAGTGGTCCATTTTTTAGTAAATAATTTAAAACAATCCTGGTAGACTGATTTAACATAACAGCACTTGTGAAGAAAGAAAGAGTGGATAATAAACCAATCTAGATAAGAAATCTATACAATATTCCCACTGATACATTATGCTGTATTAAATTATGTGTGCTTTAAAAATGGACACCATATGGAACCCCCCTAAAGATCTTAACGATATGAAACAAATTAACCTTGTTCATCAAATTTGGGAGTCAAACCAATGTAGGTGCCATTTTGAGGGTCTTCCTTTTCTTTTCCACTAACAGGATTGTATGATGTTTCATCTTCAGGAGTCTAAAGAAAAACAAAGTGAAAAAGACATTTAGTATATAGTATTCACATTTTAGGATTAATAGCATGGTAAAGATAAGACTTTAGAAATTGTCTCTGATAAAATATTACATATAGTACTTTCAATGCACAACTTGTTAATAAGAGCACACAATAAGCAAAGTTACACTTACAGCATAAAGTGCCTTGGTAAACAAAATATTAGCGCCATTCTGCACAAAGACAGGGTGTTGAATGCATGCAAAGGGATTAGGAACAGGCAAGAGAAACCAAACAAACATTAACCATTAGGAGCAAAGCTAGTTTTATTGAATTCACCATTAAAACAAAGTTATACATTTATTCTGGTCGCTTACCTTCTGTCTACGAGCACGGACAAGGAGGATGATGAATACAATAAGCATTATAGCTCCGAGAGCCACAATTATCAGGGGAAAATTTGACCCAAGAGTGACAATCAAAAGTAACTTGTGTATTTTTGCAGCAGAAGCCTCATCTATCACCACACTCTGCATTGAAGGAAAATAAAACAAATAGTTACAAACAATAAAAAAAACTTTGGTTAATACATTTTACTTCAAGTGGATAGAGTTTACCTCATTAATAAACATCACAGGAATTATTGTTTCATTTAGAGTTCTTGTTTTTCTGTAAATCAAAAACAAACAAGTCATTTATAGTAAAATTCTAGTTGTTCAAATACCAACACTTACGGAAATCCGCTAATCCTGTTAATTAAGATGTTGACCTGTGCTCTCTTGTTCCCACGCACTATTACACCCGTTGTCTGAAAGCAAAAGACAATTTAATTTAACAATACTAACCTAAGCGCTCATGTAATTTTAGCGTTTAACAGTTGCTGCTGTGCATTCAATGGCCTCTAGATGGGGCAGTCACATCTTTATCCCATAGAGTTATCCTGGGGACATACCGGGTTAAGGTCAAGAAACGTTTGGTGGTGAACTCTTTCAGGAGATATTCCTTCAATGGCTTTCACATATTTTTCATCAGATAAGTAGAAATGTGGAAAGGAAGCTACCACTGGGGCACCTGTGAAAGAAAAAAGACAGAAAATCACATTAACTTATAAATAACCAAACAAGACACCTAACCAAACCAGTGGGGAGACTGACAATGGTATAACTCACCTTCCCTGACAGACAGACTGAGCAAGCAGTTTAAGAAAAGAGAAAACACATAAATATATACAATGTAAGACTAATTCTTCTTCTTCTTCTCTTTTTTATGATACACAAAAGTGAGTCTAAACAGAGTTGATTTTGCTGCAAAAAACACAAAATGACTTATATAGCAAGTACATGACAACAGTAGGGTCAGGAAAAAGTCATAGTGGGTCCATGATAAAGTGGGGCAGAGGTTAGCACTTTCCTGCTCCAGTGTTTGGCAAGAGACACAACACAAACAGTAAGCACCTGTTGTCACCTGAGCATACACACTATTCCTATGACAACCTCCAAGGTCACCACACACACACACACACACACAAGCATGCACGCACACACACAACACACACACAAGCGTGCACGCACACACAACACACACACAAACGTGCACGCACACACATTCACATACACGCACTTATACACTCATACACACACACACTCACACACACACACAAATGTGCAAGCACACACACTCACACACACACACACACACACACACACAAATGTGCAAGCACACACACTCACACACACACACACACACACACACAAATGTGCAAGCACACACACTCACACACACACACACACACACACAAGTTGGGGTTACATGTTTGATGGGGGCTATAAAGTGGTTTGACTAAATTTACATAATATATTACTAGGCGGCACGGTGGCTGGCCAGGCGGCACGGTGGCTGAGTGGCTAGCACTCATGCTTCACAGCAAGAAGGTTCCGGGTTCGATCCCCGGGTTGCCCAGGCCTTTCTGTGTGTTCTGTGTGGAGTTTGCATGCATGGTTCGGCGATCCCCGGGTCGCCCGAGCCTTTCTGTGTGGAGTTTGCATGTTCTCCCTGTGTCTGAGTGGGTTTCCTCCGGGCACTCCGGTTTTCCCCATCAACCCAAAACATGCTCTAGGTAAAATCCTCCAGCTTAGGTCCTGACCAAGCCACGCAATAAGATCATGGAGATGGGTCCCCGGGCGCCTGAAAGACGAGCTGCCCACTGCTCCTCATGGATGGGTCAAATGCAGAGAAATAATTTCCCTACGGGGATGAATAAAGTCTGTCTTCTTCTAATCATTTTCTGACTAATCCTAACCTTAACCAAAATTACCACCAGTCGAACCTTAACCTAAACGCTAACCTTAACCTATTTTAACCAATATCTTAACTTTAAACATGTTGTACTACAAATAAAGAAATTATGTTGGAGACCTGTTTTTTCCAATGAGAAAAGCAGGTTTAGTGACTGTATACAAATTTTAGTCAGCACACATAGACAAAAAGATGTATTTGACAACTGCAAAAATGTTTGTCTGACTAATCTGACTAAAAATCTATTTCAACAAATATATAAAGTATGTCATTTCCTAGTTCTTTTCTGATTTAATTTCCGTGTAACTCTTTAGAACATGTGATACAGCTCACACTCTTCAGGTGGCACCTGACTTTGACTCAGTAACTGAGGGGCAGTAAGCCTGGTCACCTGATTCTAGCCTTGAGTTTGCTAAATAAAACCATTGTAACTGTTACAGATAAACTACAGTTACAAATGTGAAAAGTAATAACAACAAAAACATTTTGGGCGTAGTCACTCAACGATGCAGAGAAGTATACACTTGACGTACCTTTACGACAGGGGCTGACTTTAAGAAGGCCAGTCCCCAGGCACTCCTGTGGGGTGACACAGAAGCCTTCATTGTCTGGGTTCTCTTCTTTGCTGGCTAAGACAGAACGTGGAGGCGTAAAGCGGTAAGCTGGGATGCCTCTGACCTCCACATCCTTTTCATACTCCATGTATATTGACCTAGTTACAACAGAAACAAAGTAAACTGCGTCATAAACACTTCATCCCATTTTCATTCCATTTAAAGGGATATGCCACCCCCAGGTCAAATTTGGGCATCTCCCCACAGTCCAGAGACTAAAATAAGTGGTGGAAAGCGTTTTCCTGCTCACCCAGCCATTGTCCGAGTCTGTCAGCACTGACCGCCGCGGTATCTGCTGCTCCTCCGCGTTAGACTGGAGTCTAACGGCGCCAGAGAAAGATTTCGGCCAAAAGGAATTAATTTGCTCGATGCGTTTCCCAATTACTTTCTGTGTAGTGCGCATTCATATCGAGTGCAAATAAATGTGCAAATCAACACGGAGAGCTTGCCTTGGTCATTTTGGGTGGGAACTATTTTCCAGTGCGGAAGAATAAAGCCGAAGCACACACCACGCTGTGCAACAGGGGAACTCCCTTCCTGGTGCGTAACAGGGATTCCCCTGGCAGCGTGTTGCGTGATTCGGCTTTATTCTTCCGCACTGGAAAATAGTTCCCACCCAAAATGTCCAAGTCAAGCTCTCCGTGTTGATTTGCACATTTATTTGCACTCGATATGAATGCGCACTACACAGAAAGTAATTGGGGAACGCATCGAGCAAATAAATTCCTTTTGGCCGAAATCTTTCTCTGGCGCCGTTAGACTCCAGTCTAACACGGAGGAGCAGCAGATACCGCGGCGCTCAGTGGCGACAGACTCGGACAATGGCTGGGTGAGCAGGAAAACGCTTTCCACCACTTATTTTAGTCTCTGGACTGTGGGGAAATGCCCAAATTTGACCTGGGGGTGGCATATCCCTTTAAATGCCTGGCCAGTAAGGTAAACCAACTATCCTGTTCTATATAATCTATATATGAGAAGACTGTCAGTTACAGTTAAAATACTTACATAAAAATATTAATTGAGGCGGACCAGCCTTTAACACTAACAGACTATTATTTCACCAGAGGCTCTGCATCCAAAGAGGTTATATGAAATTCTGGTAGCTTTACAGATTATATTTTGACCAACTATACCCAAAATATGCCCTTCTAATATTGAGGTTTGAAAATGAAAACTAATTTTTGTTTTATTTCTGCCTCCAATGACATATACATCCACTATAACCTTTAGTTCAAAAGCACAGTTGAGAGTATTGGGACTTTGCACAAAGTGTGTCTGTGGGTTAGGCAATTACTGCTCTGTTAGAACAAACACTTCTATAGAGTGTGTTCCAGAGTTCCATCATTGTGCTAACATACTGTTCAGACCTTTCCCTCGACCTTTAAGGGAGCAGCCCAGTAAAAGAATGAGGCCCAAGGCTTTCAGTTATTTTGTGTAGGAGAGGCAACTTGCTAAAAGGAACCATCCTACAAAATATAATGGATGAAAGGTACAACTGTAAAGCAAAATGTGAATATGTTGTAGAAGTGTTCACAGTTATGTAAACAATATTTTTAATTTATTGAAGATTGCTCAAGATCTACAAACCATATCCATATATCCTATTGTACTAAAGGTCACCATGACTTCAAACATGCTTTAAACAGGCAGAAGTGAACAATCTGATTATTTGTATATAATTTGTAACTATTTAATTATACTATTAATTGACATGCAACAATTTTATATTTTATTGGACAAACACTGTTTGCCTTGATTGCCCTGACCTCAAGTCACTGCTATTAACTTAGTACATGAGACATATCCTGCTTATGTAGGAAACAGGGAGCATTGTCTTTAACCACAGTGACTCAGACAGCCGGGAATTGCATGTACAAGGGAGGCAATAAATTTGTAGGTGAAAGTTGGTTGTAAACATTTGGGGGAAGTTTGTGTCAAATACCCGATCTGTGTCAAAGGTAAGACCCACACTCCAAGGGATTATTCCATAGTCAACAAATGAGGGGGATATGTGTGGTAGCAAGTATTTGATATAATGTTTAAAATTTGCAACTGTTATTTTTAGCCATTGTGATTTGAGAAAAGGGCTGCACATCTGTGACCTTTGCCTTAAGGTATTAGATGTCTGGGAAACAAGTCTTGAGAGTATAAACTTGATAAATCACACCAGTATGAAGTTTGCCTTTCCTCATTGCTATAAAATCTATTAATTTGTAGAGCAAAGGGGAAGTAAAATTTACTTTACTTTATCATTTGTATTGTTGTATTCTGATTGACTCATGCATCTTTGAGGCATTTGGGGCTTGAGTCCTCAGAAAGAATCAACATCCCTGGGGGGGGGGATCAATAAACTTGCAGATGTAGCTATGGTAACTTTAATGAACTGTACTGCACTTTTTTATGAAAAAAAAAATTCACTGTCTTTCTTTATAACACACAAATCAACAGTAGCCAAAATAAACACAAACCAACATTACTCAAAAATGTATTTCCTAGAAACTGACAAATTCATCATTACCGTACATGCCTCCTCATGCTAAGGCTGATATGGCAGAAGAGATCTACATAGCAATTTGTAAATGATATGGATGTTATGACAACATGGACTTCATGGCCTATGAGGATAACGTCCGGACTCCAGGCAAAGGTCTGCAGCTGTATCTTCCAATGAGCAGAGCCTTATAAGGTCAAGCACATCTTATGTAATAATTAGGGCTGCACCATATATCGGCATTAACATCGGTATCGGTCGATATTGGGAATTTTTTTTAACATATCGGTATCGGCCCGATGTGTAAAAGTGGACCGATATTAACGCCCGAGACACGTGCGCTCATCGTGCTCAAATCCGTGATAGGGCAGCATGACCGGCGCGAAACCGCGCGTCCCACCCGTGGCTGCGAGCACGAGACCCGTGCCCCAACCGTGCCCAAACCTCGACATGAACGAACGCAAGAGCCGCACAAAACCAGGCAAAGAGCCACACGTGGTGGTTTAATCCTTGTTTAGACCTGGTCTAGTCCTGGTTTAGTCCAGGTCTAGACCTGGTCCAGTCCTGGTTTAGTCCAGGGTTAGGCCTGGTTTAGACTGGTCTATGCCTCCATTCTGGTCTAGACCAGGTCTAGACCAGGTCTAAACCAGGTCTAGACCTGGTTTAGTTTGCGTTTAGTCCTGGTCTAGTCCCAGTCTGATCCTGGTCTGGTCCTGGTCTAGATCCTGTCTGGTCCCGGTCCCCCCCATGTCCCCCATCTATAACATCAATCGGCAAAGGTCCCTTAGCCAATCAGGACGCACAAAACAATGTTACACTATAAAAATAAAATAAAATCAGGAGTCAAAACACGTTTTGAAAATAAAAGAAGACATTCAAATTTTCATTTCGCATGATTTTCAGTCTGTATAGAATTAATTCATTCATTTTCTTCCGCTTTTTCCATTTTCTGGGTCACGGGGGCAGCAGTCCAAGCAGTGTTCTGCTGCCCAGAACACAATGCACCAGCCCTCATGAATCCTCCCACAGGTGGTGGGTCCACAGGAGGACGGCACAACAGGCCTTGATCTGTATCTTCTGCCATGGGGGCTACCAGTGTCCAGACACTGGGGGCAAGGTGGGGTTAAGTGTCTTGCCCAAGGACACAACGGCAGCGCTCATCTGTGGGAGCTGGGATCACATGCGGTCAACCCGTCAAGAGCGGGATTTGAACCGCCAACCACTAGGCACTAGGCAAACGCTCTACCAATTGAGCTACTGCCGCCCCTCTGTATAAAATGTTATCTCAGAATTAAAAATAAATAAATATTGGTATCGGCCAATATCGGTATCGGCCGATAACAGCAACATTAATATTGGATAATATTGTCACATTGTGGTAATAATCTCCCATATATTCACATTATGTCCTGCTATCAGGCTATGCCAAGTGTCAGACTATTTAGAAAATATCAGAATGAATGAACAATATTTTTTGGCCTCAATATTTATCAGTGATCTTTTCTTATCTCCTTCGTCCTATATATGAAGCTGGGTAATTGTTACAGGCGCCAAAGCTTACTGTACCTGCATAGGTCTGGAGTGAAGATATAGATACGTTCATTTTTGTCTATCAGCGGGTGAAAGGCACTTCCATCTGATCCGTTGATGCTGTTACTTTGGTTTGTTGTCCAAAATGTCAGCTGGCTGCAAATAATATGGGTAGACAGATTTGTGGATAGATTTCAGTTTACATCATATCCTGCGTAAACCTATTAATCTTGGTGATAAAATAACATTCTAAGGATCAAACACATCCACTTAAGTCTTGTTTCTAATGGATAAAATGTAATTAGAGAGTCTCAACGGAAACCAGAACAATAATGGAGGGCAAATGAGGGAGCTAAAAGCAATCTGAAATGGCATACAATGCAAAAGGATGCCCTGCCCTCTGAAAAAGCGATGTGCAATATTGTGGTGAATGGTACCTCTGGCCTTTCCATGTTACAACCCGTCCATAATCAAGGTAGTTCTCTTCACCAGTATGGTAGACAAACTCCCCGTTATTGGTCCCATTTTTCTAAAAATGAAGAGGATTTACAATCTAAATCCAAGAGATTTTTTTTTTTAAAGTTCAATATGCAGGAAAAAACATACATTAACCATTAATCCAAATATTTTGTCAACATCGGGATTAATCCCAGCAAGACGTGCCAGTAGTGGATCTTCATAGCCCCACAGCAGCTCATTGACAGTAAGTGTAGTGAAGAAACCACTTTTAACGGAATTCATCATCATGGACGTCATTGCTTGCTTCAAAAACCCTGCCCCTTTTACTTTGTTCATTACAGCCTAAAAACACACACATGTACACATTTAGGTTTAAGGCAAAAGGAGAAATTCAATTTGTCAACTGGACAAAAGTTTATTTGGTCGAATACGTTTCGCAGCTCATCCAAGCTGCTTCTTCAGTTCTGGTCAGACGCTGGTGGACACTGCCTTATGTCTGCCTGAAGGGTGGAGCTAACTACAACCCAGACCCCACACTCCACTCCTACTGCACATTTAATAGGACTAACAGAAACTGAAAACAAGCAGGTGTAGTAGTTTCAAAGTAATTTCATTGTAGTTAGCTCCTCCCTTCAGGCAGATATAGGCAGTGTCCTCCAGCATCTGACCAGAACTGAAGAAGCAGCTTGGATGAGCTGCGAAACGTATTCGACCAAATAAACTTTTGTCCAGTTGACAAATTGAATTTCTCCTTTTGCCATGGATTCTACCTGGATACTGAGGGATTCTACACACATATTTAGGTTTAAGGAATATATGGAAATTAAAAGATAAGGTAAAAATCTGTGTTAAGGATAAAGATGGAAAAACATGGACAAAATCACTCACCCAGGCAGGAATGTTCACGGTGGTAATGAGGTCTTCAGATGGATCTCCAACAGACTTGTCTCTCAGGAACACAAAGCTTTTTGTGTTGTATGCTGACACCTTTGTACCATTTTCCACCATACTAACATTGTCTTTATACCTGTATTCTCTGGACAAATATAGAAATAGAAAAGTAATAATTTTTTCATTACTTCCCTTTAAAAGTTGTTGTTCTTGAAAAGAACAATTAAATTTGTAGTCTTAATTTTGACTTACCCATCTGCAGGCCTCACAAATCAATAAAAATATATGATTTATATATTGTCATCATGTTTTTCTATTTAATTTGCACAAATAATGGCTCTAGCCATCCCCACCCTATCTCTGACACCCCCAGGATGGGAACCTGGGGAACTGGCTTAGACAACAGCAGGATCTGACACTTTCCGATAGTTTGCCTGATCCCTGATGGAGCACAGGCAGCACAGGCAGATAAACATCTGTATCCTACCTGTAAGTGTATGGTCCTACTTGCGTGACCTGAGGTTTGGCCCCTGCCAAAAATGCCTCCACATTTGTCATGTTGAAGAAGAAGAATTCCATGTAGACCGGGGGAGGGGGCCTTTTCCATGATTCAAACACTCGGCTGCCTTCCACCAAAACAATCTCCTGCAAGCATAAAGCAGAGGCTCTTTAATCATGTTTAATAGTCCATTGGGACATAGATCTGATGCTGTTTAAAATAGTAAAAATAACTTGCATAGTAATGGGTAAGGTAATGTTAAAAATAGCTCACATAGTAATGGGTAAGGTAAATGGTAAATGCATTATGAATGTGATTGTATTTGTATTTCTTCTCAATCTGCTCCTCATAAACATGAACCAGTAAAAACATCCCTGGTGTGTGGGAAGTAGACGGACTACAATCTGTGTTTGTGACTGGAGCCCTGGTGGTGCACATGAATGCTATTAGGGGCGTCGGGGAACACTTCCACAGACCTATTGTCAGCTGTTGCCCATGACAACGAGTACTCAGGGAGAGTGGCTGCTGGATCATGTGATGTGGAGAGTGGATGCCCACTGGTAGAGCAGGACTATGACCTTAATGATCTGTACCACATTCCTGTGGAGTTCTGAAGCTTAGGCAATGCCACAAACATACATTCTCCTGCTTTCACAATGGGCACTAAGTTTGACCCACAGCAAACTTTAGACGCCTTACAGAACATGGATAGTCTCCTTCACCACAGGGTTCTTCAGAAGAATTAGAAAACACAAGGGGCAGACAAAGGGGGTGGAGAGGGCGGTTTTAGAAAGTACCAAGCAAAATCTTCACTTTGGCCTAGTTATGTCAGTTTGGTGTAAGAAAAAGAATTTAGCAACTCAAAATAAACTCACTTCTCATTATTAAGCAACTGCTTAACCCCCCTCTTCTGCTATGGGGTCCTCTTGTTTTATTCAGAAACAAATGTTTAGCTTTGCAAACAAGGACAATAAAGCTGTCATCTTAGATGAATGCAGTTTTTCATTGTCTGTGCTTCATACAATATGGTGATTCTATAAGTAAGTACCGTATATAAATAAAATACAAACAAATAACAGGAAGACTAACAGTTAAAGATCCTCTCAACTCTAGTACCACTCCCTATATGAAAACATTAGTGTCAGGTGTACACACAGAAACATACTGCTAGAGCTTTGATGTAAGGTAAGGGCAGGAAAATAGCTTGATCTGAATAATAAGAGGCACAGTATGAGATATTGCGAAATGGGTTTGCCTCACACCCAATACTGACCTAATAGTTGTTGTACTATTAGGCCAGTTATAATTATATGGAACTAATGCCAACACTGTCGCATCTTTCTGTTTTATAGGTCAGAAAGAATGCAATTTTATTTTGTTAAGAGATTTTATTTTAACAAACACAAAATATCAGTGTTAGCCATAATTACATTGGTGAGCCACATCAACCAAATTTGTTCTGAAGGTATGGTTTAACATTACAGTAGGTAAAAATGAATTTATGCAAATGTGATACTACTACTAATAATAATAATAAATAATGCTTTAGTCTTATATAGCGTTTTTGCATCAGTCTAACCATCAGTCAGTGTGAGAAGGAAAAAGGAAAGTTGCCCAGTAAGCTGCATGTGAAGAAGCTCGGCACACACGGGGCAAACTGCTGTGAGAATTCATGGAATGGGGCTCTTCCCACTGTTGGAAGTGGGCAAAGCAGTAATATGAGCTGCCTGAAATAAATCATACTACCACTGCTGCAAGTCGAGCAAGGGTCACAACCTTAAGCATATTTCGGAAAACCGTATAAATAGATCAGAAACCTGCATGGTCAGCAACATATTTCAGAAGTACAAGAATTTATGATTTATTTTAACTTAACCTTTGTGTGGAAATGACTTGGAGTGTGCAGACCTTACTAAAAGCCCCACACATTTAGCCCATGACTCAATACAAACGTGCAGTCTGTCATTGTGGCCCTTCACATAATAGGGTTAAATCACAGCCCAAACACTCAGAGTCTGACCTCACATTACCTTACACCGACAAAGTCATTGCGTCTGCTGTCTGCTGTCCTTGTTATATATATAGTTGGACAGTTGGATAAAAGCAAACACTGAGGCTGATAGGCGGTGGTCCTTTGATGGACACAAACACGCAAAGTGCAGAGGGCCGCACCGCAGAATGCTTCGCCAGTTGGTTTGGTTGGATTCACGTGGTGCCCCCGCAAGCACTTGGTGCCATACGCGCTGTGCGTAATGTGCGTAATGGGGAGCTACGGCACTGCTGCTGGGTGACTCCAGTGACCTGCCCTAAATCTTGATCTAAGAACATACAGAGCAGTAACATGCAGTGTTTGTTTAAAGGTGTAGTGTATCTTTTTAACAAATATTCACAAGTAAAACGGCATTGCAGGATATGAAAGTCAACAAGAAATAGAAGTCAATGCATGAAGAATACTGTGCAGTACACTTGGCCACTAAAATACCTGTTCCTTAAACATTTTAAACACTTCAAAATACATACAAATAAAACTAGACACCGTTAGATTTAGATAGCTTGGCTTTCAGCTTTATCTTACATGAAAAACATGAGCTTGCATTAAAAACACACAATCCTACCATTGTAACAAGCACATTATCATGTAGTAGCCCCCACTAAGTCTACAACTTCACATTTAAACTTGAGGGGCATCTCCAAGTAGAATACCACGTGTCTGAGCTTTACCTTTTTGAGACGGTTGTGCATCAGCGTGCGAAAGACTTGAGCCACAACTAAACCAATTCCAACGATGAGCAAAGTAGAGCAAATGAGCCCCACTGCGTAAATCGCGCACGATCTTCGGGTCATGGTTGCAGATGCTGGACACAGGAGGAGCGTTTGTGATGTGGCTCCACTTTCTTGCACCGTTTGCCGCTACTTCTATTAGTTGCAGCGTCTTTGTTTTGCTGAAGTTGAAGAGGAAATTCTCAGTTTATACCGAGGAATGTGTATGCCAGTGCGCGACGGTTTTACGAGCAAACTGGGGAAAAGATGTTTGGTTGTGGATATGGTAAGCCCAGGCACAAACAGTTCAATGCTAAGATCTAAATGAATAGCCCTCATAAACATGACTCAAAGTAGTAGCGGCTTGAGGAGACTCCCCTCTTCTCTTGGCTCATGCGGATTGGTCAGCAGTGGCCGCGCGAGTTTGTGTGGGGGGGAGTTTACGCACGGACGTCGACTAGAAGTGAACGTAACCCCCCGCGAAAACAATGGCCAGGGCACTTCTGCATTTGGTCATGGGACTTTATATTGACAGACAGCGACTTTTATGGCTTATGACATCAGATATCAGCGGAAGCGTGGTTGTACTTCCGTTTCGTATAAAACTGTAATATTGAATCTAACTCAGACCATGCAACAGATAGACCTCTGTCTACAATAACGTTTTAAACTCAAGAGACTTTTTCAGTGGAAAAAGTATTCAGCCTAAATAAGAAGAATAAGAACATTAAATTAGTAGGCCTATTTAGCCTATGTTTTTTGAGTACTTTAACTTGAGTCATGTTAACTCAAGATTCAAGATTGTTTATTTGTCATATGCAGAATCAACACAAGGTCAACAATGCAATGAAATGCTCAGGATCAGAAGAACCGTTGACTCGCTAAGATAGTCGAGAAGTACTAATAACATGCAATAATAGTACATGGTAAAAAAAAGTGTTGCAAAAGTGCAGGGGAAGAAGTAAACAATATAATAAACAATATAATAAACAATATAATAAAATATGTAATAAAAAAATACAAGGTACAATGTACAAGGTGCAAGTAGGGTTAAATCAAATAAGGTGTAAGTATTTCACAGATTGCACATAATATGGTGTGGTGTAGGTGTTGCATGTGGATTTCGTATTGCAACTGGAACTTTGGGATAGCCTATTTCCTGTTTCCAGTAGTATATTGATTGAGATAAAACATTTGCCAAGGACAAAGAGTACTGCTGTGTCTCATACTTTGTGTCCTATGGGACACAGAGTATTTTAGCTTTTATGGATGTTGGACAAGATTCACTAACCTTTAAGATTAAGCCTTTATTGGTCTCACACACGATGACACACAGTGACACATGGGAGAAATTTGACTTCTGCATTTGACCCATCCTTTTTTTTCAGGAGCAGTGAGCAGCCATCTTTTTCGGCACCCGGGGGGCAGTACCGTGAAGGGTCTTGCCCAAGGACCCACACTGGTCAGCTCATTGCCGGGGGGGATTAGAACCCACAACCCCCAGGGGGAAAGTCAGTGAATTACCAATTGAGCTAACCAGCCGGCTAACCTTTGTCTGCTTGCCCATGCAAACAGTGCCCTTATTTAGTATTCTGCTGAATGTATTGATAATATAAGGTGTGAATATACAGACTATAAGCATATATAAAGACTTACTGAAAAGTAAAATTAAGCATCTTTGTCATGTTTTTCCCTGGATTTAAATATAGGTAGAAGGAAATATATCCATTGTCCTGCCTGTCCTCCTGTAGTTTGCATTGTATAGGCTGCACTGTTGGGGGGGAAAAGGTACTCAAAACTTCAAGGCTTTACTTACACAACAGGAAAGTGCCCTCAGCTTCAGTCGGATATTACTTCATTCAATTGCCCTTTGGAGACAATTGACACATAACCATGTTAGTCATGTTAACATCTGTTCTACTAATGAATTGTTTGAATTGTTTGAATTGTAGTAACTTTTGAGCAACACCACTGATTACTACACTACTTCTACTACTTCCCCTTGACTAACTGTACAGCAGCTTGTATTTTCAGATCACATGTGATTTATGACCAAAACGATGGAACAGGTTGGCACATCCTTGAACTCTCTCACACTTTTAATGTTGGGGTCACATAGTTCATCCCAGCAGATGGTTCTCTTCACTGCATGCATATATCTCTAAGGTTATATGTTACTCATTGTTGAGTAAACAGTACTACCTCTCATTTACCAATACAGTGGAGCAGCAAAATAAGCTATAGCAAGAAATGACTATATGAACTTTACAGTATATAAATACTATTTTATAAGGCTGGTTGAACTAACTCAAAGTTATCTCAGACAGGGCCAACTCAGATTCCAATTTCATAAAACAGGTTTGGAGAAGAGTTAGACCACTCAGAGTTTGTTCACTTTGGTTTAGCTGAGGACAAAAGCCATGGACAATGGATCAAAGAAAAGAGGATTCCCTATGGCAACGGTAAATCAGAGGAGGCTTCCATGTTAGAGGCACAGGAAGTGTGAAGGTTAAATTCAAGCTTGATATTAAAACTAAAAAAAAAATGCTGTGTTAAAAAGGACCCAACCTGTATAAAAGAATAACCCACTGCTGGGTCACTATTGGACCAACACAAATCTGAGTTATTTTGACCCAGCAGTTTGAGTTATAATTTTAATCCAACTTTTTGAGTTTTTTTTTTTTAATTTTATTCAATTCTGGGTTGTATACTCTGCTGGGTTAATTCTATTCAGTGCACGAGTTCAATGTTTATAATGACTAATGCAGGGCTGTTTAAGAAACATTTATTTTAAAAAAATAATTTTAAAGATCCCATGACATGGTACTTCTTGATGCTTTTATATGGCTCCTTAATGGTTCCCTAATACTGTAAATGAATCCTTCTTCAAAATCAACACTCAGTGCATGAGAAACAGAGATAAGATGAGAAAGAGTAATTTTTGTCACTCTGAACACTCTATAATGGGCATTGTTGCTTGAATGCAAATGAGGAGAAAAAAGCTGGCCAATAGTAGAGGGTGGGGGCCTGGCCAAACGCTCCGCTCTCGGCTCTGAGCGCTCTCTGATCCATTTCCGTGTTTTTGCACGGGGGGAGAGATTTGAAGCGTTCCATTGAAAAATAAACACATTTCCACAGAAAATAAAATTAAACCACTGCTGTTCAAAGGTCCAGAGGCTCAGATAAAGGACTTCCGAGCCTAGAAACACTCGGACGTGCCTCCAGGCAAATAAAAAAACGCATTTCGCATTGCCTAGCGCATTCGCAGTCCAAACTCTCTGGGCGTGATTTACAGAGACGCTGAGTACAGACAGACGGGGGTGGAACTGCATTTGCATTTCTTTTTTCGATCGGACGTCAATAAGGTGCCTTGTTCAAACTCGCCCGTTTGAGCTCCGATTTTTTGTAACGCAGAAAAGGATCGCAAATGCTCAGTTTAGACATTTCGCAACTTTTAACCATGGGGGGGGGGGCCTAAACAGGGTAGGGGAGCTCACATTAATGTTCAAAAACCTCAGAAAGTGAAAATTTCATGCCATGGGACCTTTAAATAAATAATGTAATTTCAACAACAGCACATTTTGAATTCAGCTGTAAAATGTTCATTTAAATTGCCCATTTTGTTTTTTGTACTTTTATTACTTGTAGTGACAGAAGTTTGTCAGTTGAGTTGGTTAATCTCAGATTCTGGAACTTCAGTCTGAAGGAGATTGTGAGAACAGAGAGAGAAATGGGTGTGTAATAGGTCAGATATATCTGGTAACACTTCTTTTACAAAATACATTAAACACAATACTTACATTTGTGACTGAAGAGAAGCTTTAGGGCTGTGGACTCTGCAGCCTGCTCCACTGTGAGAGGGAAGAACAGAGAGAGGTCACATACTGTAAAAACAGCTCAAATCTCTCTTCCTCTGAGACAAACAGAGCTTGAGAAATATAAAATCAAACCCAAATTAAAGGGATTAATGTAAGATAAGCAGGTACTAACAGTTACTATCAGTTAAAGACCAGCTAGTTGTGCCATGATGCTTAGCAGGCAGAACTCAAAAGTTTATTTAACATGAAAATTAACTGCCACAAAATGATTACATTGTGTGCAGTTTCAGATAAAATCACAAAGATAAAATAATAAACATGTTTAAATACCTTTACCAGATGTTTCTCTGAAGCAGGATGCTGGGTAGTCCGGAAAAAGGTGGGGAAATGTCTATGTTAGATTTGAAATGACCCAACTTGTTGACCCAGCATTTGGGTTAAGAAAAATGACCCAACTCTGTGAAAATAACCCAAAAAATGACCCAACAGCCCTAATCTAGCAATTGGGTAGAAAAAATAACTCAGCATTTTTAGGAAGACTGCTTAAATGAATAATTAGTATGATGCATTAAAACAGAAGTATATCTGTAAAGCACTTTGAATCACTTTGTGCACGATTTGTGCTATAGAAATACACCTGCCCTACCTTGCTTATATTTTTTACACTCTACTTTACACTTAGCTCATTAATTTTAAAACGTAAAACAGTAACACAGTAGTAATAATTGTTAACATCATCCCTTTGGGCATATTGCACTAAAATGTCTGATATATATTTGGAATATTTGGAAAGAAACATAAACTGTAGTTTTATATGTGACATTAAATGCATTTATTAAATTAAGGCAACAATTAACTAAATTAATTGTTCATTTTGCTTGATATAAAACTGATAATCATTTCTTTTTTAAATGTTTTATTGTGTTCTAAGAAAAAAAACAACCTCACAATCGTTACACATTACATTACCCAAGATGTTTATTAGACATGACACAGAACGTTTAAAAAAAGACACAAATATCCATAAATATAATAAGTGAATTTAAAAAGCAAAAAAGTAATAATAATACTTACCATAACAGAATTAGCTTTTATTGTTATCATCATGTTACGATCTTCACCTCCATCTCATTGTCGTTCCAGATCCACTGATCATATTTGTGAATTTATAAAGTCCAATATCTTTTTCCATTTAAGCAGGTGCATTGGCTTTTCTGTAGATATGATACAGGATAGTTCAGTCAGACAGTTTCTAAAGGTCGGTGCAGGTGTTGTTTTCCATTCCATACAAAAGTTATAGTGGTAATAAAGCACTCCTGTTTTAGTAGGTTTTGTGACTCTATCCAAACAGTGGCATATCCTTATCTAGTGTCAGGTTAGTGTCATATAGTCAGAATGAAAGAAAAAGATACTAGACCAAAACTGATACTGTGTATATGCAGTCCCAAAATGAATGTAACAATAATCCTTCTGCCGATTTACACGCATGGAGACACATTTGGATAGTATTTATGCAGTGAGACCTTACAAAAATAGGATAAGATAAGATAAGACTTGATCTCATATAGGAGAAATTTACTTGCCACAGTAGCTCCAGGCAGAGACAGTTTGAACAAGAAAAAAAGTGCACGCAGGCAAGAATAAAATAAAATAAGTAATAATAAAATAAGTAATAACAGGAGAGTATGGAAAAAATATTGCATGTTTGGACTATATAGTGGAGTTATACAGTCTGATGGCGGTGGGGATGAAGGATCTGTGGTAGCGCTCCTTCTTGCACTGGGGGTGCCTCAGTCGGCTGCTGAAGGAGCTGCTCAGCTCCTCTACAGTCCGGTGCAGAGGGTGAGAGGTGTCGTCCATGATGGACGTAAATTTGGCCAGTACCCTCCTCTCAGCCACCTCCTCTACAGAGTCCAGAGGACAGCCCAGGACAGAGCTGGCCCTCCTGACCAACTTATTAAGTCTCTTCTTGTCCCGTTCTGTGCTGCTCGGGGCCCAGCAGATGACAGTGTAGAGGAGAGCAGAGGCCACCACAGAGTCATAAAAAGTCTTGAGCAGAGGCCTGCACACTCCAAAGGACCTCAGTCTCCTCAGGAGGTGGAGGCGACTTTGGCCCTTCTTGTACAGGCGTCGGTGTTGTGGGACCAGTCCAGTTTATTGTTGAGGTGAACACCCAGGTACTTGAAACTGTCCACAGTCTCTATGTCCTGCCCCTGGATGTTCACCGGTGAGTGAGGTAGTGGTCTCCTCCTGAAGTCGATCACCAGCTTCTTTGTCTTACTGGTGTTGAGGCTCAGGTGGTTTCGCCCACACCAGTCCATAAAGTCACTGATGACCGAGCGGTACTCCAGCTCGTTCCCCTCTGACACACAGCCCACAATGGCCGAGTCGTCAGAGAACTTCTGGAGATGGCAGCTGTCCGTGTTGTAGGTGAAGTCCGAGGTGTAGATGGTGAAGAGGGAGGGTGAGAGGACAGTTCCCTGGGGGGCCGAAGTACTGCAGACTACCACCTCTGACTCACAGCCGCACGTACTGTGGACGGTCAGTGAGGTAGTCGATGGTCCAGGCAGTGAGATGTCCATCCACTCCCACGCCCTCCAGCTTCCCCCGCAGCAGCGCCAGCCTGATGGTATTGAAGGTGCTGGAGAAGTCAAAGAACATGACTCTCACAGCACTCCTGGCGGTCTCTAGGTGGGTGAGCGCCCGCTGCAGCATGTAGATGACGGCGTCCTAGAACCACTTTAAATTGCATTAAAGGGATATGCCACCCCCAGGTCAAATTTGGGCATCTCCCCACAGTCCAGAGACTAAAATAAGTGGTGGAAAGCGTTTTCCTGCTCACCCAGCCATTGTCCGAGTCTGTCGCCACTGACCGCCGTGGTATCTGGTGCTCCTCCGCCAGATACCGCTCCTCCGGCAGCACGCTACCAGGGGAATCCCAGTTACGCACCGGGAAGGGAGTTCCCCTGTTGCACAACGTGGTGCGTGATACGGCTGTATTCTTACGCACTGGAAAATAGTTCCCACCCAAAATTACCAAGGCAAGCTCTCCGTGTTGATTTGCACATTTATTTGCACTCGATATGAGTGCGCACTACACACAAAGTAATTGGGAAACGCATCGAGCAAATTAATTCCTTTTGGCCGAAATCTTTCTCTGGCGCCGTTAGACTCCAGTCTAAGGCGGAGGAGCAGCAGATACCGCGGCGGTCAGTGGCGACAGACTCGGACAATGGCTGGGTGAGCAGGAAAACGCTTTCCACCACTTATTTTAGTCTCTGGACTGTGGGGAGATGCCCAAATTTGACCTGGGGGTGGCATATCCCTTTAACCTATGGCTACTGTTGATTCAACATTATATATTGTTTTCATTATTGTTCCAGTATTGTAGTTTCCAGTTCCTTTTTTCAAGCAGTTTTTAAATGATCTGTCATGATCATGTGGTTGGCAAAAGGAAATAGCTGACAAATTTTGAAATTAGTTTTTGACTTGAGGTAAAACTGACAAACTTGACCAAACTAACAAAGTTATCATTAGCAGTGAGATATAAAGGAAAAAGTAAAGTAAAGGTAAAATAAATTAAACGTTAAAATTAAACTTATACCCTCATCATTAAAACTTGTTGTAACTGTTCCTATAGTATATTCGGTGAATGGGGAAGTGAACTGTCTAATCAGAGCTGTCTGTCAGGAGTAGACTCTGGCTAAACTCTGAGTTTGAAGTTCTATAAACATAACCTACATAAATATCTGTGTCCCCAGAAATGAGATTCATGTTCAAATCAAATATAATGCTTATTTATGATTTATTCTTAATTACAGAAACATTGGACATGATGTCTATGTTGTTTATGTGCTTTGACTATTTTCTAATCAGAAAGTAGAACGAGCTTAACATGAGTCTCTGCCAGTTCCAATACTGAAATCCAGTTGGGTTAATCCTAAAAAGACTAAATCCTCACTACCTAAACCCTGCACCTACAGCCAGTCATTAATCTGTGCTAGAGCAGCCTCTGCTGCTGCATTATGCCTGTATGTATGTGTCAGCTGTGATAGTAGGCTAATACCCTTTTTAAAACTGTAAGAGCTCTTTAAAAATTATTATTTTTGGTTGATAAGAGTGCATGTTGTGTGTGTCACCATATGATAAGCTTGACTTGTTTTTAAACGTTGTAAGTCTACATAAATAATGTGTCATCCATCACTGTTCACCTCATGACCCGCTCAGGCCTGGCAGCTCTGTTTTGATCATTAACATACCAGAAAGATAAAGAGGTATGCTGCACGCGTTTGAGCATTAAAAAAACTTCATTTGGTAGTAAGTGTTAATTCTCCCACCCATTGAGCTCTTCTATGCTACATTAGAATACATTAGTACAACATATTTTAAAACATGATTAAACTAAAAGTGGGCTCCTCGTCTACAGTGAACTCGACACTCCAACACTGGCCACTTTTAAATCATACTTGAAACAGTGGCTAAAGGAAAACCAGACTTGTGGACATTTTTAATGTTTTAATGTTTTAATGTTTTAATGTTTTAATGTTTTAATGTTTAATGTTTAATGTTTAATGTTTAATGTTTTAATGTTTTAATGCTTAATGTTTTAATGTTTAATGTTTTAATGTTGGTCATAGTCATAGTTTGCTTTATTGTCGAAAACAATCATGTACATGTACATAGTGAATTCGAAATTTGGTTTCCCCACTAACCAGGCAGGACAGTGATAGAGCGGGTAGGGGAGGGGCAGCTGCGCATGTTATTGTCAGTTGTCATTGTTTTTATTGCTTTTGCTGTGGTGTCACCTGCCCAGGGACGACAGATGGAAATTAGCATTCTTGCTATAATCTGGCATATTTACACTGCAATGCTGCAGATGTTCATTAATATGCACTGTCCCTATTAAATAAAGAATAAATAAACTCTTTTCACCCGGAGATCACTCAAACAATTAATTTATAGGTTACTGCCAAGAAGAAGATCCCTTCTATGGCATTTTGCTGTTTTGATGTGACATGCTTCTTATCCCTATTAGGACTCTTAGACTGATACATTTTTCAATAAAATTATTAAAATATACTTCCGCAAACTTCAATCCCAATAAAACTGAAATTTCGTCAGCCTTCACCAAACCATCTGTCCTTCACACTGTTTGCATTGGCCATTGTGCGACAGTCAAAACAGTTTAGGTGGCCTTCATGTTGGCACTTTTTGGACAAAATTAAGCTCTCACAGTTTCCCCTTGGTTCAAAATGATAATTGCTTGCTTGATTGCAAGAATCTACAGGTAACTGTCAGGTCATAGCATTAAGTACAACTGGGAGAAGAGCATTGTTCCACTGACACACTCCCAAACTTCAAAACCAAACTCAAAACTCATCTGTTGATACTGGCCTTCGTGGTGTTAGTGCTGCTGATACACGTGACCGGCACCTGACATGAGCCTGCATGTGGAAAGATTGTCGCGGCTGTCGTCAAATGTGAGATTGAGATGTATAACAAATGATCACCATGAAGGTTTATGAACTGAATAAAAATGTTCATAAATACATGTTCAGTTTGCCACGTTTAGCCTAAATAATCAGACAGCTAGCTAGCTAAAGTGGAGTGCTCTCTATCAGAGAGAACTCCACTTTAGCTAGCCATTATTTAGACTGCTAATTTTGTGGTAGACAAACTAAGCGGGAAAGGGGAGCACACTGCAGGGTTGGCTAAGAAAAAGCCAACCAGCAGGTGAGACAGGGACATTGCATTGTGATAAAGATGAGATGCCAATATATTTAATCAGGGCTCTCAAGTCTCACGCATTGAGAGTGTGACACACGCAATTCGACGTGTTCACACACTCACACGCCACACATGGCATTTCTCACGCTGATTTTTTTTTTTTTGTGCCCAGAAAATCGGTCTGTGTGGCTCAGTTTATGCAGGCACCGCGCCTTTTCAGCGAAAAAAACTCCCCCTCCCTCCTCCCCGCCCCACTCCCCGGAAAAAAATCAGAAAATAGATTGTTCTGTTGTTGGGCAGACTGTAGAGTGTAGTTTCAGCTGCTAAGCGCACACTGCGGTGATGATAAAACAAACTGAGAACCATCCAGTAATAACTTCATTTATATAACTCTCATTAGTTGCTTTGTAGTTTAAGTTTGCTCTTTAGACAAACATTTACAGCAGGGCTCTCAAGTCTCACGCATTGAGAGAGCATTCACACGCTCACACGGCATTTCTCACGCAATTCAAGTCCCCCCGCTCCTCGGGAAAAATTGTTCACTCGCAGTCTCACGCACGACCCCGCTCAAAACTTGAGAGCCCTGGATGATACTGTGTGTGAGGGGGGTTGGTTTGCCCTTTCTTCAGGTCAGAGCAACTGCCCCTCAAAATTCCTGTGCATGTCCCTGTTCCTTGTTGCTCTGAATATGAGGCCTCTCCTGTTGACTACAGAGGACTGGAATGCATAATGTATGGTATTTTTGTTGTAGATTTGATAAAACAAAATTAATTTAATCAAGAAATAAACGTAATATTCTAGTTACCTATCCTACACTAGTCTCATGATTAGTCTTTCTGCAGGTATGCTTGAACAGGTTTGAACGCTGGGTGGAGCTGTAGAGTCACTTTTGGGGGTACACTGGAGTCTACCTGGAACATAGACTATGTACAAACCATACAGTTTGGTACAAACCAAGAGACTCAAACTGTCTGCAATAGTTTAGTGTGCTTTCTTCAAATAGGCTATTCAGACATAAAAACACATTAGCAAGCCTGTTTCAATATTAAGGCTTACGGATATTTGCAACAATTGCTTATTTTTATTTTTACAATAAGAATTCTTGTTTCAGTTTCAGCCTAAATGTCCCAGCTGAGTCTATATAGGCATATTTATATAGGCTATAGGCTAAGCTGGGCATGCTTAGGGCCCTGTAGCCAAATGCAAATGTTTCGGAATGGTGATAGCCACACCATCCCGACACACACACGCACGCACGCACGCACGCGCGCACACACACACACACACACACACACACACACACACACACACACACACATATATATATATATATATATATATATATATATATATATATATATATATATATATATATATATATATATATATATATATATATATATATATATATATATATATATATATATATATATACGCACGCACACACACACACACACACACACACACACACACACACACACACACACACACACACACACACATATATATATATATATATATATATATATATATATATATATATATATATATATATATACGCACGCACACACGCGCGCGTGGCGTGGAGGACTGTGAGGCTGTGATGTGGTTCTGTGGTTCTCACAGGAAATGTGAAGAAATGATAACGGCTGTAATCAGCGTTCTTGTTCTTGAAAACTCCATTTCCCAGAAATCCACGTGGGCTTCACCAGGAAGTTTCCGCCCACAAAACATGTAGCCAAACAACCCACAAGCACAACTCATGAAAGTATTAAAATGACTCAACTTAACCTCTGCAAACCACAAAAGACAAGCACATAGTACCAGCTGTTTGCCACTGCTTAACGGAGTAACAACAGCAAAGTAAGCGAAATGATTTTATTAACAAAAAGAAACGAAATAGCGTCGCTACTCGGCTACTGTATGAACCATAGTTTGGTACCATTATGACCCCAGCTAACAAGCTTCGTGTTCTCTGTTTCGATCATTCGACCCACATACGACCTTATTCAACTATACAACTTATAGCTTGTCATTTGTACACACAATTGTTTTTATAGCCTTTCTGTTAATTGATGTTTTATATAAGAAAGTGTCACTGTAGAGATCTGCAAAATGTATATTTGATTGTAGAATTGTGCTAATATTATTATCAAATTTATATAGCCTAATATATGTAGCCTAATGAAATACAGTATATTTCATTTCTGACGGGACAAACAAAATACTTCATTACCTCAAAAAACAAGTCCTTGAAGATGTCATGTGATGTATGTGTTGAATAATTTCCAGAACTATATGGAGTATGAGGAGATAAACAAACAAACAAACAAACAAACAAACGATGCTGAACAGTCTCTGGATGGTTGTCCAAAATAACCCAGACTTGTGTTGGTCCAGTAGAGACACAGAACTGGGTTTTTAAGTTACCCAAGCTGGGTTAAATGCAGCACTGTGTGTGTGTGTGTGTCGTAACCACCAAACATCAATAATGCTACGGTAACAGCCAATAAAACTGAGTGTCAGGGGTCGTGATGGACAAAGAGATGCAAGATACAAACTCAGGAAACATATGACAAAATAATGCGAAGACTTTATTACTCACCTCTCCTAAAGCGCAAGTTTAAAATGCAACATCTCATCCACATTATCCATAGATATTGTCCTCCGCAAATAATGACATCCAGTCCACAAAACAGCGCTATTAATCCAGTTTGAGGCGTTGAAAGTAAAAATGCAAGAGTAGTTCCTCATGTGTGTCTATTTCTTGTGTACTTCATCGCCAGTTTTTTATGCTGTAGAAATCATGTATCTGAAGTACTGCATCACATTTCACACATAATAACAACACAGTTTTGACTTGTATCTAAACTAGAAGTGCAATGCTCTGAACTTTTGAACACTTAAGAGTCTCAGTGCGAGTGGTTTTACTGTACATAGTAAAACCGCTGCTATCTTTGCGATCGGAGATTTTAAGTCTCATAAGATTCACCTCGTGTCTGTAGTGAGCCCTTTTTGTCACCCGTTTAAAAATCGTTTAAGACCAAAAAATTCTGTAGTGTGTGGCCAAAGTTATAGCCAAAAGTCACGTGATTTCCTCCACCTGCTTTTATTAAACAGCCTTTTTCTTTCTGTATTTCTATATCCTCAAGCATAAGTAGGTAACTTAAATTTAAAAAAAGATCTACATTACTATAATTATATTAAGTTTACTTTTGGATTTAAAGTAAACTTACCTTTACCTTTTAATCTCTCAGTCTAAAGTCTAGATGACATAGATAACACTAGCACAGTGGTTAAACTTCGACAGGTCTTGCTTCTTGCACTGGCTCATTTTTTGAATACTTTATACACCTCTCTTATTTATTCTTTCTCAGGTTTTGAAGCATGGCTCTGGCTGGAGTTCGGGTTATTGAGTTGGCTGGCCTTGCACCTGCACCATTTTGTGGCATGGTTCTGGCAGACTTTGGTGCCAATGTGATCCGTGTTGACCGTACCAAGATGTCAATGACAGTAGACACACAGGGCAGAGGAAAACGCTCTGTGGCCATTAACCTGAAGACCACTGCAGGCGTGAGTCTGCTCAAGAAGCTCTGCATCCAGTCCGACGTCATCCTTGAACCATATCGGAAAGGTCAGAAGGCCACAAACCCTTTATTATTTAGGCTGATTAGACTTGCAAATAGCTCTTCATTCATAAGAGCCATTTCAGAAACAAGGACAAGATGAATAAGTTTAAATTAGGGATGCGCGATATATCGGCATTAACATCGGTATCGGCTGATATTGCAAAAAAATATATTTTTTTAAAAAACATATCGGTATCAGCCCGATGTGTAAAAGTGGGCCGATATTAACGACCGATATTTGTCAGTACAGTAATCCCTCGAATTAACGTTTTCTCACATTTCTCTCTCTTTTAAACACTCAAACTTTTGTAGATTTTCAACAAAATGTATTAATAGTGAAGCGTGGGGGGAGGGCCAAAACCGTGCCTCCTCCTCGGGACTGTGGACGTGGTCCTGAGGACGAAGCGAAGCGAATACACACATCAAACCTCGACATGAACGAATGCAAGAGCCGCACGAAACCAGGCAAAGAGCCGCACGCTGTGGTTTAATCCTGGTTTAGACCTGGTCTAGTCCTGGTTTAGCCCAGGTCTAGACCTGGTCCAGTCCTGGTTTAGTCCAGGTTTAGACCTGGTTTAGACCTGGTCTAGACCTGTTATAGTCCGCGTTTAGTCCTGGTCTAGTCCTGGTCTGGTCCCAGTCTGGTCCTGGTCTAGTTCCAGTCTGGTCCCCGTCCCCCCCATGTCCCCCATCTATAACATCAATTGGCAAAGGTCCCTTAGCCAATCAGGACGCAGAACACAATGTTACACTATAAAAAAAAAAGTTACTGTATATAAAAAAAATTGAAATAAAAAAAAAATCAGGAGTCAAAACACGTTTTGAAAATAAAAGAAGACATTCAAAAATTCATTTTGCATGATTTTCAGTCTGTATAAAATGTTATCTCAGAATAAAAAAATTATCTGTTAATATCGGTATCGACCGACAACAGCAACATTAATATCGGATATCGGCATCGGCTAAAATTTTCACATCGGTGCATCCCTGGTTTCAGTTATGTGCCATATTTCATTACCACAAAATATGTACAGTAAAGTTTAACAGGTTTTCTGACCCACAGGTGTAATGGAAAAACTAGGGCTTGGGCCCAAAAAACTGCTTGAAGAAAACCCTCGGCTCATCTATGCTCGATTAACAGGATATGGCCAAAATGGACCTTTAGCCCTTGCTGCTGGACATGACATAAATTACCTTGCAATATCAGGTAGTGACTATGACTGAATACTTATTCTTCTTAATTCTGTCCTTCGGCTTCACTTGTCTTTGATGTCACTTTGATGTCACAGGGCTGTTGTCACGCCTTGGGCGCAGCACAGAAAAGCCTTACGCTCCACTGAACCTGGTTGCAGACTTTGCAGGTGGGGGCCTCTCCTGTGCTCTGGGGATCGTTCTGGCTCTGCTGGAAAGGACAAAGTCAGGGAAAGGCCAAATCGTGGATGCCAGTATGGTAAGAATGGGATTTTTTTCTAAATAAGTACCCATATATGTTTATCCATCCATTTTCTTCTGCTTATCCGGTGCTGGGTTGCGGAGGCAACAGTCTAAGCAGGGACTCCCAGAATTCCTTCAGCCCAGACACTTGTATCCGCAATCTTGTCCTTTTGGTCATTGCCCAAAGCTCATGACCGTAGGTGAGGGTAGGAACGTAGATTGAAAGCTGCGCCTTTTACCTCAGCTCCCTCTTCACCACAACGGTCCAGTACAGCGACCACATCACTGCAGAAACTGCACCAATCCACCTCTCAATCTCACGCTCCATCCTCCCCTCACTTGTGAACAAGAGCCCGAGATACTTGAACTCCTCCACTTGAGGCAAGGACTCTCCACCCACCCGGAGAGGGAACATGTTTAATTTTTTATTATTGTCGGCAAACAACAACAACAAGTTTTTGTTATACAGCACATTTCATGTGACCAAAACAGAGTCAAACAGTGAAAAGGTCATGCAGACAGGTTAATTTTAAGCTTAGTTTTGAAACCTGATAAAGTGGTAACATAACGGTTTTCAGCACGAAGTGAGTTCCACAAAGTGAGAGAAAGCACCATGTGCGGCTTTTGTGTGCATTCTTGGTACAGCAGCAGTCTGACTTTGGAGAATCTCACAGGGAGCCTGTCGAAGGTGTCGGGGGTATAGGTGGGAGCAAGACAGTTAAGAGATTTAGGCCCTGTCCACACGACAACCTTTTTTGGTGGAAACGGAGAAGTTTGTATTTGTTCTGGCCTTTCATCCACATGGCGCCGGCATTTTCGGTGGGTGAAAACAGTGTTTTTTGAAAACGGGTGGAGAAATCTGAAAACGCTGGGGGTGGCATTGTCGTGTGGGTGGGCAAAACGCGACTTTTGGGGAAACGATGACGTCACGATGCCGTCATCATCACGTAATGACCAGATAACAACCATGGCGGACAATGGAGTTGAGTTTGTTATGGGGACATTTGTAAGTTTATTTGCACTGTTGCATCAAAACCTATTGATCTACTATGCAGTGCAACATCAGCGGAGACGCATGCACAATTACGTGCGTCGGATTCTTTTAAGTCCGCTGCCGTGTACAACAAGAAGGGCCACCATAAGAAGATTTTGGGTGAGACCTGGGAGAACGAGTAGCTGGTGAGACAACTTCGTCAATGGTGTTGTCATGGATGATGAATGGAGGGCGAATTTCCGGATGTCCAGAGCTTCTCTTGTGGCCCTGAGTGAAGAACTGCGTCCTCATATCGAAGGCCAAACAACGAATATGAGAACAGCAGTCGACACATTGAAGAAGGTCGCCATTACGCTCTATTACTTGAGCGACGAGGGAAGGCTACGAAAAACAGCAAATTCATTCGGACTGTTGCGACAGGCTGTCTCCATCGTTAGACAGACCTGTAAGGCTATTGCTCTTCAACTCAGCCCGAAATACATCAAGCTGCCTTTCACGGAACCTGAGGCAGAGGAGCTTGTTTCGGGCTTCCGTCGTGTGCATGGCATGCCACAATGTTTGGGAGCGATCGATGGAACCCACGTTGAAATAAAGCAGCTATCCTCCAACGCCACGGACGACATCAACAGAAAGGGCAAACATTCCCTAAACCTACAAGCAGTGTGTGACTACAGGTACCGGTTTATGGATGTAATTGTGAAGTGGCCTGGCAGTACGCACGAGTGTTTGCCAATTCAAAGCTAAATGCGTATTTTAAAACTGGAAAGATCCCATCAATGAAAAGGCAGATTCACACAGCTATATAGCTGCCCTTTGGTGATGGTCCCCGGTTGTATATTCTCGCCGAAAAGCCAACATAATGTCTGAGTATTTCCTTGGGCAGGACTCCCAGTCGACGTTATGCTGATGCTGTTGTGTTTTGTAATCCAGCGTAACCCGCAGAAGTAACTCCACTTCGTCGTCGCTCCAAACGAGAGACTCGGCTTTTGTGCGTGTGATGGCCAATACTATCTTGTTGTGTTTGCTTGTTTACGGAAGAGAAAGGACTTTATGGGCATGCGCTCTTTGTACTATTGCGTGTCTGGGGGCTCTGGCTGTTTGCTGTTTACAGCGCCAAATATCGGTGTGGCATATGTATTACATTGTTTTCACTCAGCACTCCGTTTTCACCTGGACACAAATATTTACTGATCCAACACATGTGTGGACGCATATTTTTTCCAACCCGTATAAAAACAATTCAGGAGCGTTGTCGTGTGGACGTAGCCTTAAAATCAGTTTTCCAAGTAAATATTTAGGTAGAGTACCAAATAGTGAGTCACACTAATCAGTTCAAATAAAGGTTTTTCTGAATCTAATTGGGATAGAATGTTTCTGATCTTTGCAATGTTTCTGAGGTAATAAAGTTAGGTTTTGGAAAGGTTATTAATATGTTTGGAAAAATTTAGAATCCAGCAAAACACCTAGATCATGGAGATCACAGGGTTTAACAGGCAGAGTGGTTAAGAGTTTGCCTGGAAATCCAGAAGGTTGTCTCTCTGTATTTGTTATACAAATCCATATCAGACGGTGGTACAGCGATGAGTCTGGATTTTTCCAGGCAAGTTAAGAATGTATACTTTCTCAGAGATGTTTAGGACCAAGAAAATCTGGTCTAGTTGCAGAAAGCTTTTGTTTATCCAAGAGCTTATACTGTCGATGCATTTTGTGAGATCATTTATAGGGTTAAACTCATTGGAAGAATGAATGATAAGAGACATGATATCTGTACCCGGCTTTAAGACAGTGTGTGTGGACAGAGACTCGCTCTTTTGCCGTAAGAAGAAGGGCGGCGGGATTGCTGTTCTGGTGAACGTGAGGTGGTGTAATCCTGGCCATATTACTGTGAACGAGCATGTCTGTGCGCCGGACATTGAACTTATGGTTGTGAGTATCCGTCCATATTATTTACCGAGAGAATTTACGTCTGTACTGTTCATTAGAGTTTACATCCCTCCCTCGGCGGACAAAGGGGAAGCCCGGGACAGAATGCACACTGTGGTCACTGTTCTGCAGTCAAAGTATCCTGAGGCATTACTACTGATTTCTGGGGACTTTAATCATGCCACATTGGACAGTGTTTTACCCACATTTCAACAGTATGTGGATTGCAAGCCTTGGGACAATAAAACTCTGGACTTACTGTATGCTAATTCCAGGGAGGCATACAGTGCCACTGCCCTGACCCCAATGGGACGATCTGATCACAATCTGGTCCTGTTAACACCTCAGTATGTCCCTGCAGTGAAGAGGCAGCCTGTCACCACTCGAACTGTGAGGAGGGGGAGTGACGAAGCCATCAATGCCCTCCAGGACTGCTTTGAGACCACGCACTGGAATGTGCTCTGCTCACCCATGGGGAAAACATTGACTGCATGATCGACTGTATCACAGATTACATTAACTTCTGTGAGGATACGGCCGTCCCCACACGCACTGTTCGCTGTTACCTCAACAACAAGCACTGGATCACCAGCAAGCTGAAGGCTCTACTCAATAAGAAGAAGCAGGCCTTCAACTCTGGTGATAGGGATGAGTTAAGGAGGGTGCAGCAACAGCTAAAAGTTCAACTGAGGCGGGGTCAGGAGGCTTATGGGAGGGAGTTGAAGGCTGAACTCAAACAAAATAATACTAGAGAGGTCTGGAGGGAAATGAAAGCTATTTCTGGTCCCAAACAGCAGGACAACAGCCCACGCAGGTCAAATTTACTTAATTTACATTTTAATCACTTCTGCTCAACTGGCACCTCCATCTCTACACCTCCCAGACGCCAAATCCACACCCCTATTCAGACCACACATCAGCCCATCACCTCTCCTCCCACATCTGCCCCCACCCCCACGGAGAAACCCAGCTCTATGTTCTTGTCACTTGGGCAGGTGAGAAGGCAGCTTGAGAAAGTGGGCCAGAACAAGTCTCCAGGACCTGACAAAATCAACCCTTGTGTGCTAAGAACTTGTGCAGCACAGCTCACTGGGGTCCTGCACTTTCTCTTCGCACTGAGTCTGAAGCTTGAAAGGGTATCGATGCTTTGGAAGACCTCCTGCATTGTGCCAGTGCCCAAGAAGCCTGTCCCATCTGCGCTCAATGACTTCAGACCAGTTGCACTGATATCTCATGTCATGAAAGTGTTTGAGAGACTTGTTCTGGCTCAGCTCAGACCCCTGGTGGCACCATCCCTGGACCCTCTCCAATTTGCATATCAAGCTCACATGAGCGTGGAGGACGCTGTAATCTATCTTCTGCAGCAGGCTCACTCACACCTAGATAGTGTTATGGGCTCTGTGAGGATATTGTTCTTTGATTTCTCCAGTGCCTTTAACACAATCCAGCCCTCTCTGATGGGTGAGAAACTGCTCAGGATGGGTGTCAGCTCCTCCACTGTCTCCTGGATTACTGACTACCTGTCAGGCAGGCCTCAGTACGTGCGACTGGGGACCACCCTGTCTGATACTGTGGTCAGTAATGTAGGAGCCCCCAAGGGTACAGTCCTGTCTCCGTTCCTGTTCACTCTGTACACCTCTGATTTCCAGTACAGCTCAGGATCCTGCCATTTGCAGAAGTTCTCTGATGACTCTGCGGTGGTTGGGTGTATCAGGGATGGACAGGAGATGGAGTACAGGACGCTGATTGCAAATTTTGTGGCGTGGTCCCAGGCAAACCATCTGCTCCTGAACTTGGACAAGACCAAGGAAATGGTGATTGACTTCAGGAGGATGAGGTCACCTGTAGAGCCTATTACCATCAAGGGTCACGAGGTGGAGATCGTGGACTGCTACAAGTACCTCCGCGTTCATTTGAACAACAGGCTGGACTGGAGGGGCAACTGTAATGCTGTGTACAAGAAGGGCATGAGCAGACTCTACGTCCTGAGGAAGCTCAGGTCTTTCAACGTGTGCAGTAAGTTACTGGAGATCTTCTGCTAGTCTGTGGTTGCCAGCGCCCTGGACTCTGCTGGGGGAGCAGCACCAGTAAGAGACATCGGACAGATTGAAAAATTGATCTGCAAAGCTGGTTATGTGGTTGGTCTGGTCTGTGAGCTGGAGACATTTGTCACAGTGAGGGACAGGAGGACACTGGACAAACTGCTCTCCATCATGGACACTCCTGCTCACCCACTGCACCAGACCATAGAGGGACAGAGGAGCTCATTCTCCAACAGGCTCCTACAGCTCCACTCAAACAGTGAGAGGAATACAGTCATACCATACTCCATACAACTGTACAACAACTCACCCTTATTTAACAGATAATACTCCCTACAACTGTATATAGCTGGTACTGTACATCATATCTGATACTGTATTTTATATTTGACTACTTCTTTTCTATTTATAGCTGATTCGTACATATATATTTTATTATCATTATCTTATGTATATAATTGTGTCTCATCTGACACAGGTCTATTGCTCTTTGGTTGCTATTCCATCTATTTTTCTTTTTTTTTCTTTTTTTCTTTTTTCTTTTGCCCTCTGTTATATATTATATATTATATTTGATGAGTGAGGTACTGTACCCACAACAGTTTCCCTTGTGGATCAATAAAGTTTGTCTAAGTCTGATTATCGAACTAAAGGGGGGCATATAAAGATTAAATTGACCTTGGGGGAGTCTATAGGGCATATTGGCTTACAAAATTACCGATTGGCAAAAAGAAGCCGCGAGCTGCGAGATATGAGGAAAAAACAGTGGAGGGCAGAAGCAGGAGCACCAGAACAGAAACTTTATAATTGTGTGTTTATTTTGAGATTGTTTACCACTCTGACCAAGGCTGCTTCGGTGCTCTGATTTTTTTTTTTTTTTCCAAAGTGTGTTCATGTGAATGTTACAGTTGCAGAGGCCTTGTACAGTACTGAGACTGGGTCTGTCATGATAACAAATTAAAGTATGATATATTTCTGCAAGAAATATGGGCAAAAAACAAATATTGATTGCATTACACCACTGACATGAAAAGGCTAATACAAGATTTATCCCCTAAAAACTATTCTATATGTTCAAGAGCTACAATGATTAATGAACTACTCAAATAATTGTACTCATATTTTGATAATCATAATCTTTGTCTGGACTATACAGGTTCTAAAACACATATGAAAAGTATAGAGAATAACAAAACGTTCCCCGCTAGTACAAAGAATTAAGAAAAAGTACCCACAATAAATATTGACCCCCAAAACTTATTCCATCTATTATCATTGAACGATAAGTTGATATAGTAATAATTCACATGTCAGGCCTAGGTGGGACACATAGATCAAAGAGTGAATGTGAGGATGGTGTTGTTGATGTTGTATTTCCAATATGTAGACAATTTAAAATGCATTTTATTTGTTGAATCCATGATTTAAAGGCACTGGTTTCCCAGAAGCATTTGACATGTTGAGTCGGGCAGCTTCAGGCTTTAAAATGCTGGTCTGAATGCCATAGTAGTATCTGACATGTACTGGCCTTAATGAACCTGAAACTTTTCAGAAAAGTTTAAGCAAGTTGAAGAAATTAAAATGGTGCTTTATGATTTTTAGATTATAGACTTTGCGTCAATATACCAACAGTTGTGACTTTTGAGTGTCTATTCTAATTATTGTGTATTTCAAACTATGCCATAAACCCTTAGTAATAATGTACAGCATAAAGTCACATATTTAAGTGGTCATGTAACTATTCCATGTATTGTGCAGTAAAAAATACAGAAAAATTGTGTAGAATCCCTCAGTCATCCTAGTAAAATCTATGGCAAAAGACAAATTCAATTTGTCAACTAGACAAAAGCTTATTTGGTCGAATACATTCCGCAGCTCATCCCAGCTGCTTCTTCAGTTCTGATCAGATGCTGGTGGACACTGCCTTATGTCTGCCTGAAGGGAGGAGCTAACTACAATGAAACTGAGACTGCCACACCTATTTATACAGAAAAAAGCTTTTTCTGTTTCTGTCTTTAAGCAGTTATTTGCCAGTGACAGGCTGTCTGTGGTGTGAGATTATGACAAAGATGTTACAGATGAATGACATTATAAGTGGTTTCTATAAAGTTCTATAAAGTGCAACAGCTAAACCAGGGGTCTTCAATGTTTTTCAGGCCAGGGACCCCCAAACAGATGGCGAACTGGGCCAGGGACCCCCTACTATATATACGGCATAGAATTGTGTTTTATATTAAATTGAGCTTAGTGTCATGTATAAACATTGCTACTCTGTTATGGTACATCCAATACAAGGAAATGATACACAGGTTAATACTGTATTTTACACTATAAAATATAAAATTACATTATTTTAAAGTGAAATCAAAAGATTTCGCGACCCCCCTGTTGAAGAGCTCTGAGCTAAACTATAAGGATGGTGGGATAAGAAATGAAACCTATCCATTCTCCTTACTGCACCACATTTTTAGGGATAATAATAGAATTGCTGATGAATTTACATTTTGGTCCTTTGAGAGAATAAAAAATTACACCCTCGAAGGGTTATTTTAAAAACACAGTTCATTGTTACCAAACAGATTAAAACTTGTTTCTCCATACTGTGTTTAGGTTGAAGGCGCTGCATATGTGGGTTCATTTGTATGGAAATCTAATCGCATTGGCATGTGGAACAACCCACGAGGCCAGAACATGTTGGACAGCGGGGCTCCCTTTTATGACACTTATCAGACATCAGATGGAAAATACATGGCTGTGGGTGCTATCGAGTCACAGTTCTACAAAGAGTTACTTAAGGGTTTGTATATGTCAAATTCATTTACATTCACACACTTAAATGTTATTATTTTAAAAAAAGTAAAGGCACCACATTGTTTTATATGTAAATAAGTTTAATTTAATTTGTGGCGGTATTGTGGTTCACAATTAATGTACATTTAAAAAAAACAATGTACCTTTAAAAAAACAAAGGTGTTCTCCAGTGTCTATTCTTTGCTCTAATAATACATTTTTTTCTTATCAGGTTTGGAGCTGGAGTCTGTAGAATTACCACCACAGATGAGCTTCAAGGACTGGCCCAAACTCAGACACATTTTTACAGAGCGATTCGCATCTAAAACCATGGCAGAGTGGACAAGCATATTTGAAGGCACAGATGCATGTGTTACACCTGTGTTGTCTTTTGAAGATGTGGGCTTGCACCCTCATAACCAGCAGAGGGGGTCGTTCATCAAAGACCAAAGTGGGGAGGAGAGTCCCAGGCCAGCGCCAGTACTTGACAGAACTCCTGCTGAGCCTTGTCTTAAAGCTGACCCTATGGTTGGACAGCACACGGTGGAGGTCCTTGAGGAATATGGCCTCAAAGCAGAGCAGATTGAACAGTTACTATCAGCAGGCATTGTAGAGTCTCATGCGACTAAGACGAAGTTGTAAGCACATTACTTCTAAATCTGTCCACAGACTCTACTGTTTCTGTACTGAAACAACACTCAGTTTTCATAATTATCCATTTAATGATATTCAACCAATCTACATTTGCCACTGAAACAATTCATGTGATAAGCAACTTGATCAAAAGGGCACATTGCCTTCACCAATATAATTAAAACTGCTGCAATTAATAAAATATTCTGTAGCATTTAGAGTTTCAAATCCAAAACTAACAACATGAGCTCACCTATCATCACTGTATGCCAAATAATATAGTTTAACATCAATTCCATCCACATTGCTATTTTATTGTAGGATGAATCTTCTTCGTAGATCATGTATTTTGAAATAATGCCATCTTAAACATCATAACCAGTATTAGAATTTCCTGTACCTTGTTGATGTAATGGCTTTCTCTATACAACAGTGCCTTCCATTCATACTAAGCTTTATAGAGTTTATTTCCCCTCAGAAATGTACTGTTCTCTCATGAGTGCAGCAGGTATCTGAAAAATGTCTGTAGCGTGACTCCAACAGCTGACTCCCTGTGCACAAGGCATAACAACACACTGTTCACTGTAACCCCAATAAAAGGTCTATGGCGAAATGTGATATCAAATATGCCTGCACACACTTCAGTAATTAACTATTTCAATTGCAATACATTGCTAACTCAACAAACTCCCAGTGAGGACAAAATGTATCGCAGATTTTACTGCTATATTAAAGTAGTCAAATAATAGAATATTGAACATTAAGACTTCAGTCTTCCAGCTCCCACTTTTTCCTTCATTTTCATGATTCCCCTTTGTAGCGATTTGAGAAGTAGCAAATGTCACCCAAAAAAGTATAACTAGTATTCTAAAAGTTTCTACTTTCTTTTCTAAAGCAGTAATATCTGCGATTTATTCACATATGGCAGACATCTCCCCCCAAAATAACTCCTGACTTAAGGGTTTAATACAGAAGTGTGTGTGTGATTCTTTTTCTTGCATCTACGGATGGTTTGCTGCTCTGATTGGTTAGTCTGCTTATAAAAATTGTGGGAGAAGTCCAGGCCTTGATATGATAATGATGAAACTTGATATAATATTCTTACTTTCTATATGTCATCAGAATAAAAGTTTATTGTGAAGTGGAGATGCTTTCCCTGGTGATTGCAGCACAACAGTTGTCTTTGTACAGACAAATCCGTGTGCAATAAAAGCTTATTTTCGGAAAAAAAAAAGTCACAACAATCATAGTAAACATGCAATACATCCAAGATGTACATTTTATACACTTTAATAGGCTTATTTGTGGGCAGTTTTGGCCTAACTTGTACTATAAGTCAACTTTAAAGTCAACCAGAGTCCGCTGCACCAGACCTTGCCTTTCATCCCCATAATATATTGTCCAAATATTAAAATACACCTGTTAAAATGTAAGGGAACAGGGCCTCTTAATTGAACTTAATTTAACTTTTTTTTAATAAAAAAAACTTTTTCACCCTTTTTCACTTCTAGAAGAAAATGATTTTTTTCTTTGCTGTACTATGAGTAGGCCTATATTCGATTTGAATTGTGTTTTTCTTTTTTTAATTTCTGTGAATATATAATAAATAATCTGCGTGAAAGTATTTCAGTAGTTGCCAAGACAGCTTAAGAGCACAATGTTCATTAATTAACTTTTTAATGCACCACCTTGTCTCTTAGTTTTGAAATTACTCCATGCCAGTATTACACCCTTCTGTTGTGGAATCCATGTCACTTTTTTAGGAGTCTTTGAATTTTCCCTGCCTGTCTGTGTTTTCTGTCTTAATTGTTTACAGCATAACCCATAATAAAAAGTGGGCTTTATTGCAACTACAGTCAAATTATAGTTTATCATTATGTAATTTTAGTTTACCTTTAATACTTCAGAAACTTCAGGATAATAATCATGAACATCAATAACAATAGCCAGACACTATGGATTGCAGGCACACAGAATTGACTAATATCAATATTGGATTGTGCCAAGTATATAATGAAACACATTTTGTGATACTCATATCAATGTAGGTGTAGTAAAGCAGCTCTATGTTATAATGCCAATTACCCTTGCATCTTTGAGCTTTACACGCCATGAACAAACTAGACTACATGTGTTTCCTTTATACTGTCAGGCGGTAAACCCACAGACAGGCGGTCTGCAGGGTGAGCATCGCAGAACTCTCACATGCATGTAATTGCCCTTTCGTAGAAGACATCCCTAAGGCCTTACTCCAAATGGGAGGAGAGATCCTGCTCCTTCAATTAAATACACCCCTCTCTCTCCTCCCTTTCCCTTTTCTTTTCAGTGAGTCTGGATGATCTTTCATAGTTAAGCTTTGGATTTGGAATATACAAGCAGAGCTACGCAGTAGACAGAAGGATTAGTCTGTACTGAGCCCTTGGGTAGGGCTTTTGGTTACCACTCTTTAATTGGCTCAACCAGAAAGCACCAAATTCCCCTTTCCCTCTATTCCGATTCCCTTTGTATACACTTCAGCTTTCTTTATTGATCTATTTTTTGAGACAATGACTCTGTTATCAGAAGACCAGTCTATAAGGCCACAGCCTTGTCGACTTCCAGAGACTGGGAAACATATGAGCAATGGTTTCCATCAGTACTCCACAGACTGCACAGGCTCCAAAGAGGACTTCATGGACAGTGGGGAGGGCACTGTTTTTGGGATTGTTGAGCCTCCACGAAGATCCAGGGGTCGGCTCATTCTCCACGGCCTAATCATGTTTGGAAGGGAATTCTGTTACGCTGTGGAAGCAGCATTTGTCACCCCAGTCCTCCTTAGTGTGGGCCTGCCTCGCAGTCTCTACAGCCTGGTGTGGCTCATCAGCCCAATTCTGGGCTTCTTGTTGCAGCCTGTTATCGGCTCAGCCAGTGACCACTGCCGCTCTGCTTGGGGACGGAGGAGGCCATATATTCTAACTTTGGGTATCCTCATGCTTATTGGAATTACAATGTTTCTCAACGGAGATGATGTTATTTCAGGTGAGAATCAGAATTAAAATTAATTTGTTCTTTTTGAGTGGCTAAGAATATTACTCAAATGCATTAATTTGTATTGACTATTATTTTACTCATGCTATGTGCAACTTGAGTTTTGTTAAGTTCCTGTCTCTAAGAGGGAGTTTGATAGCCATTGGCAGGGAGAAAATAATGAGGCATGACTTTCCCGCACATTAAGCTTCAAGCTCAAAACTTTTAAATGGCTAATTCAGCTGTAGGCTCTGTCACAAGGAAAACATCTTTAAACAAAAGAATGTTTGAACTTTAGATGAATGAGAAGTAGAAGTATGCGGCATTAAATTCACTTGCACATTCTCCCATTGTCTCCAGGAAGCAATTAGTTTAAGTATACTATATTGCCAAAAGTATTCACTCACCCATCCAAATAATCAAAATCAGGTTTCAATCACTTCCATGGCCACAGGTGAATCAAATCAAACACCTCGGCCTGCAGACTGCTTCTACAAACATTTGTGAAAGAATGGGTCACTCTCAGGAGCTCAGCGTTGTACTGTGATAGGATGCCACCTGTGCAACAAGTTGAGAAATTTCTCCACTCCTAAATATTCCACAGTCAACTGTCAGTGGTATTATAACAAAGTGGAAGTGACTGGGAATGACAATAACTCTACCACATAAACTGACAGGACGGGGTCAGCGAATACTGAGGTGCATAGTGCACAGAGGTCGCCAACTTTCTGCAGAGTCAATCCCTACAGACCTCCAAACTTCATGTGGCCTTCAGATTAGCTCAAGAACAGTGTGTACAGAGCTTCATGGAATGGGTTTCTATGTCCGAGCAGCTGCATCCAGGCCATATATCACCAAGTGCAATGCAAAGAGTCAGATGCAGTGGTGTAAAGCACGCCGCCACTGGACTCTAGAGCAGCAGAGACGTGTTCTCTGGAGTGACAAATCGCGCTTCTCCATCTGGCAATCTGATGGATGAGTCTGGGTTTGGCGGTTGCCAGGAGAACAGGACTTGTCTGACTGCATTGTGCCAAGTGTAAAGTTTGGTGGAGGGAGGATTGTGGTGTGGGGTTGTTTTTCAGGAGCTGGGCTTGGCCCCTTAGTTCCACTGAAAGGAACTCTGAATGTTTCGGCATACCAAGAGTTTTTGGACAATTCCATGCTCCCAACTTTGTGGGAACAGTTTGGAGATGGCCCCTTCCTCTTCAACATGACTGTCCACCAGTGCACAAAGCAAGATCCATAAAGACATGGATGAGAGAGTTTGGTGTGGATGAACTTGACTGGCCTGCACAGAGTCCTGACCTTAACCCGATAGAACACCTTTGGGATGAATTAGAGTGGAGACTGACAGCCAGGCCTTCTCATCCAACATTGGTGTGTGACTTCACAAAATATTTATGTGCTCAAAAAATGTGGTCAAAAATTCCCATAAACACACTCCTAAACCTTGTGGACAGCCTTCCCAGAAGAGTTGAAGCTGTTATAGCTGCAAAGGGTGGACTGATGTCATATTAAACACTATGGATTAAGAATGGAATGTCACTTAAGTTAATATGCGAGTTAAGGCAGGTGAATGAATACTTTTGGCAATATAGTGTATATTAGTAATTTTTCCCCAAAGGGGTCTCATCCTCTAGGTTGGGAACCATTAATCTAGATGACAGTTATGCTCAAAATAACAACAACACTTATAATAATTACACCATAATGAGCCTTAATGAAGCAGGAACAAATGCAGTTCATATGCTTTAAACACATTATACTATATAGGTTGTCTGAATAGTCACTTCTTTTTGGTCTTTTGTCAGACTGGTTTCCAGATTGGTCCTTAACTCTTACTGCTTGGCTTCAGGAACTGTCTGATGATATGGGACTGTTGTTTGTGTTTGTGTTGTCCTGCAGCTGTGGTGAGTGACAGAGCGCTGAGGAGCATATGGGCCATAGTGGTAGTCATGTTTGGAGTGGTGCTTTTTGACTTTGCCGCAGACTTCATTGATGGACCAATCAAGGCCTATCTGTTTGATGTGTGCTCACACCAAGACAAAGAGAGAGGATTGCACTACCACGCTCTGCTGACTGGTATGTAACACACATACCTTACATAATATATAGATTGTTCAAATACCCGTGTTCCTCTTATTCTCGTTTTACATTTGAGGTAACATATTCTAACTGGATCAATACTGTGCATGTTGGTGCCCTAATGGTCTCCGCTAAGGAATGGTGCGTCTCATATACCACTTACCAAGAAGGTAGGCAGTCTACAGGGAGTATATCCTAATCCAAAACCACTTCATTTGTATAGCACATTTTCTAAGCAGTTTCCAAAGTGCTGCATAGAGATGGAAAACAGAAACAATGCTCAATTTATACTAGTGGTGATTGATAAAGTAATATTGGCTTTACAGTTGCAAGAAATCTGCATACGTGTCATCAGTGGCCTAAAACATAGTAACATCTTTATGAAATCCAAACTTCCTCAACACTTTTTGCAGCAGATAAAATATTGTTCAAAGGGTTTAAAGGTCCTATCTTAGGCCAAACTGACTGTGAGATTTGAGCAATGTTATAATGTTGTTACTTCCTCACAACATACCTGGAGTTGTGTTTTATTTCATTCACACATGTTTGAGTAATCTTTTATTATTAGTCTGTCTGCATCCCCAAAGCTCAAAATATTCTTTTCTACCTTCTGATGTCATGAAGTGGTAGTTTTCAAGGCAAAAGGACAACTGGGCAAAAGTTTATTTGGTCGAATACATTTTCGCAGCTCATCCAAGCTCCTTTTTCGGATTTTATGGAAGGTGTAATGAGTTTTTTGTTTTTGTTTTAGTGAGTGTTTTCAGGTTGAGAGAAGTACTCAGCCTAAATACGCAGGATTTGTGTGTTAAGCATGTGAATGAAACAAAACACAACTCCAGATATGTTTGTGATGAGGAAACAGCATTATAACACATGAGAAAATAGTGTAATGTGGACCCTTTAAGTGCTGGTGTCACAAAAGGTCTAAGGTATCCAGCCCTGCAGTTTGGTCATTCTCATTACAGTGAGGCTGGATGGCTCGGAGATGTTGTGAGTAGTAGTGCTACATGCTCACAGCTCACAGCGGCTGGTGAGGCAGTAATCCAGCTCGCAGTATGTCATGTGCTGCAGTCATGTGTCTGGGCTGAGAGACATAGGCTGACCACATGACTCCCTTCTGCTGTGTGAGCGTGCTCCAATAACTTTCACATTCATGCACCTTTCTGTGCAAGCTCCGTAATCCTCTGATCTCCAGGAGTAAATGCCATTGCCATGGAAGGAGGTTATGAATTGTTATTGCAGTCTTGTGGTACATTGAAGAGGAGAGATTAGTAAATAATTGTGAAATGTGAACAAATAAATACACTGAACTGACCATTGTCTCAACAATTCTCATACAAAAGCGCTGTATATCAGTTTTGACTTATTACTTAAAAATAAGTTTATTTTAAAATTCTGGATCAAGAAAAATAAAGTTTCAGAGTAACAGATAATGTGTGTTCCTCTTCTAATATTATACGTCCATTACTCATTTATGCTCTGCTGCATACAGCAGATATTCAGCCGGAAGGCCTAACTGCTTTGCTCACCGCACATCCAGAGTTTACCTGCTCCTCCGCCTTCAAAATCTCACTCTAAACCAGGGGCGTCAAACTCATTTTGGTCTGGGGGCCGTATTCAACCTATTTTGATCCCAAAAGGGCCGGATCAGAAAACTCATGATATATATACCCCCAAAATAGCAATAAGTCCCAATATTTGTGCAGAGAAACACAAATCTATTACAGACTGCTGTTTCTCCAGTCCCAGCAATAATTTGTCTTCTGTCTTCTCCCAGCAATAATTTATCTTCTGTTTTCTCAATTCTCCGTTCAAGTTATTGTATTGTTCGAAATGCCATGTCTCGTAGTGGCGTTTAAGATTACATTCCTTGAGCACCACCACTTGTTGCAAACACACCGAGCATGCAGGTTTTCCATTCACCTCCGTGAACAAATAGGAATTAGTCAATTTTCCTTGGAAAATCCTGTACTCGGCATCCACTTTTCTCATTTTTGACATTTTGCTGATGAGGGCGTCACGGTCAACAGTCAAAATGATGGTCCTTCATTTGTGCCTGAAAAGCGGTGCAGAAAATTACCAATATTTTAATAGAAAATTAAAATATTTTAATAGAAAATCAGCCGAGGGCCAGATTAAAGGTCTTGGAGGGCCGGATCTGGCCCCCGGGCAGCATGTTTGACACCCCTGCTCTAAACAGTCCTCCCTGCTGCTGACCGCACCTCCTACTTGTCCAGTCAACCCAGTCTAAGCCCTCATTGCAGATGCTGCTTTGGTTTGCACCCTCTTGGTTTTTCATTGTCCCCTTCACTCTCCTCTGTCACCTCTAGTGTCTCTTCTATGCAGTTGCTAAAATCATTTTTGTGCTCTGTGTCCAGGTTTGGGTGGAGCTTGTGGATACTTGGTGGGGGCTATGGACTGGGGCCACTCATTACTGGGTCAGCTGCTGGGCTCAGAGTACCAGGTCATCTACTTCTTCTCAGCTCTCACATGGGGCATCTTCCTCACTGTTCACTTGTTCAGTATTCCCGAGCAGCCTCTTGGTAAAGACAGGTGCAACTCGGAGTCATCACCCCCCAGTGCCCTCCGCCTTCTGAGTTCCCATAGTAACAGCAATGGTTACGGAGCACTGGTCAAGGACCCAGTCATTACCCCCACCTCACCTACTGCAGACTTCAGGCCCCGGTCCTTCTCAGCCTTGGGTGAGGCCAACTCGGTGACCTCCAGTGCTAAACAGCCTAACAAGGAGGTATGTGGACTTCATACATGCATTAATGCTAACCACTGCACATACAAAGCCACCTTACAATGAAACCACCAGATAACTTCAAGGATATTAAGAGAGGCAGTAATGAAAAAAAAAACAAAATCTGCTGCAACTGTCAAGAATGGACATATATATAATACTTATGTGCAGGCTCAGAAGAGGATGACATTCAGGTCATTGATGAAAGCTATAATCAACATGCCCAACCACTACCGCTTCCTGTGTGTGAGTCATTTGCTGGGATGGACGGCCTTCCTCTGCAATATGCTCTTCTTCACTGATTTCATGGGACAGGTAAATGCATATACAGTAATCCCTCATTTATCGCGGGGGTTAGGTTCCAGAAATAGCCCGCAATAAGTGAAATCCGCGAAGTAGGACAACTATATATTTTATAATTATTCTACATGTTTTAAAGGAAAAGTAATGTTTTTTTTACAATCTGAGCCTTCTTTCGGCAATAAAACAAGTAGTTTTACTCACCCATAGCAGTTTGGTGTCAATTGGAGCAGTATCACAGAACTTATGTTGAGCCGTTCTGTTCTACTAATGATCCCGTATCCGTTAGCGTGAGTGCTCGGGGCATTACTTTGCGCTCTCCAAATAACACAAACTTTAGCACTTTTCAAATCACAGAAGATCGCTGTGTCAGGGTAGACTTTTAGTGGATTCCAAAACGGCCTGAAACCCGATATCCAGCTATAGTTTCATTTGATGACGTCATCAGAGAGGACAGTGCGCATGCGTGAACTCAGCTGTTTTGTAAACACCGCTAGTCCAAAAGAAGCTAACACTGCTCTGAACTTTACTTTTCTGTTGCGATATCGGGTTTCAGGCCGTTTTGGAATCTACTAAAAGTCTACCCTGACACAGCGATCTTCTGTAATTTGAAAAGTGCTAAAGTTTCTGTTATTTGGAGACCGCAAAGTAATGCCCCGAGCACTCACGCTAACGGATACGGGATCATTAGTAGAACAGAACGGCTCCAACATAACTTCTGTGATACCACTCCAATTGACACCAAACTGCTATGGGTGAGTAAAACTACTTGTTTTATTGCCGAAAGAAGGCTCAGATTGTAAAAAAACGTTACTTTTCCTTTAAGGCTGTAAATGCCTCACCACACACATTATACGCTTTTCTCACCCTGGAATTAACCTTTTCTCACATTTGTCTAGTTTAAACACTCAAACGTTCATAGATTTTCAACAAAATGTATTAATAGTGACGCGTGGGGGGAGACACGGCCCCGGAAGCCCCGCCAGACGCGCGAGGAGCACCGCCACGTCCCGGGACGAGACGCGCACCAACCCCTTGGAGAAGTGCGCGGCACGTGCTGCTCTGTCACGGATTTGTCCACGATGAGGGGTTTATCGTGGTCAAATCTGCAGAACACATTGTTACACTATAAAAAAAAATGTTACACTACAAAAAAAAACCAAAAAAAAAACAAACAGCAAAACAGCGAGGCCGCAAAGAGTGAACCGCGACAGAGCGATGTAATCTATTTTACTTGGAGATGCATTAACATGTCACTGTTCAAGACTTAATGTTTCATTACATGTCAGTTCTGAATCTTATTTGTTTGGGATTTTTCTAATCTTCGATTTATACATTTTCTGTGTGATGTAATATTTTTACTCTTTTTACATATTGCACATAAACAAAAAAAACAAAACACAGTGAGGCACCACATCAAAAATGAACAGAAATATAGATGTAAACAGCTATAGACATACAAACAGTCTCACTTCAGTCACTGCTTCATCCCTTGCTTTCACTTTTCTGATCATTTTCTCTCAGGCAGCATTGTCCATCATACCTTCTGTCCACATTTTCAATGTGAATGAATTGAGCACAGGTAACAGTCCAGTACTAACCACATTTCTGTCAATACCCTTTTTTATGGGGAACTGATGATTGGATAATAGTCTTGAGCCTCTCTGTCATACACTAGTAATGTTGTTTTTGTCCTCCATGCAACCTTTTGTCTTGAAGATTCGTGTCTACTATAAAGATAATTATTTTTATAGCAAGCACCTGTTCCACCAGGTGACTGACAGAAAAATTATCAACATTATATAGAAAAAACACCCACTGACAATCCTAGTCTAGACTAGGACTGGTGTTACGGAGGAGGACTGACATCTTAAAAGGAATTCTTTACCTCAAAAGGCGACATGTAGGTTTCCATTTATAGCAGGAGATTTTGAAAAGTACTCATATTCAACATAAAAACACCTGTTGAGAGTGATTGTGTGTGACTCATCTTATGCAAAAGCACTTACTTTAAACCACAGAAAATGTACCGGTAAATCTTTTGTCTACAACAGGATTTAATGACTTTCTTTCCAGATCGTATACAAAGGAAACCCATATGCAGAGCACAATTCAACAGCTTACGTGACATATGAAAGAGGAGTGGAGGTCGGCTGTTGGGGATTATGTATCAACGCGGTGTCCTCAGCCTTGTACTCCTGTAAGTAACCATTATGTTTGATAGAGAAATAAACGGTCATAGCATTCTCTTCTATCGGCACCATTAACTCCTCTTGACAATCAGACAACAGAAAATAAAGCCCTCTTAACTGATGTTTCTGTCAGACGGCTGAGTGCATCACACAGCTATTTATTAGGTGAAATAAAACAGATAAAAAACAGATACATATCAAAAGGAGTTAGAAGCTGTTATATATTTTTTTCTTTCTTTAAAAGTAGTCCATTATCACCTCAGCAACTATAAAGTACAATCTATAATCCATTACCTCTTTTTAATAACTCTACAATTAAATGAATTGTCTTGATTGTCTTGTCTATTGTGTGCAGATGTTCAGCGTTTCCTCCTCCCATACATCGGACTAAAGGGTTTATATTTCATGGGATACTTCGTGTTTGGCCTTGGCACCAGTCTGATAGGTCTCTTCCCCAACATTATCGCCACTCTTATCCTCTGCAGCGTTTTTGGCGTCATGTCCAGCACTCTTTATACAATTCCTTTCAACCTAATAGCAGAGTACCAGCAGGAAGAGGAGGTACAAAATTACTCAGCATTTTTCACTGTGAAGGAGGCTGAGGCCAGTGCGACAGTCCAGATATCTGCATGACAGTGTTTTAAGGACACTCATTAATCTAATTCAATTGAACTAACTACATTAAGGAAATCCACTTAGATGAGCTGATTTACTGACATTTATTCAGTGAATAAAGCAGAAACAACAAATAACACTGTAAAAGGCATATCTATAGTTTTAACATGTATTTATACAATTTACTGCACACACATTATGACAGTCACTAACCTTGTTGTCACAGTGTTTTGTCAGAAAACATAGGTCACATCATTATTTTTTTTAGAACTTTCACTGTCCCTTTTCTATTTCTGCCGGCTTTTGGTGCTGTCTTTAGTGCATGAGCAAGGGAAGATGTTCAATGTGTGAATGTTTATTTGTTGTAGGTATTATCATAATAGAAATCCAAATTTGACATGCTGCCGGCAGTCAAACATCAAATTTGATCAAACATCATCATTGGAGAGATAAACATTTTTGTAACTGTTTGTACTAAAACATTAGCCTGCTGTGCTCAGTCAACAGAAGAAGATAATGAACTTAATTGGTATTTAACTATATTACTGGGGAGAGTAGAGCACATCCAAAATAATTAATTCTAACACCTTAGGCTTTTAAATACGGTAGCTGTTTACTGATATAGAGGAAATGTTTGGACGTTTCCCTCTTGTGTATCATGTCTAATTGTGTGGTGTGTGTGCAGGAGCAGATAAAGCTGAGAGGCAGCAGAGGGAGCCCTCGTGGGACAGGAGTGGACTGTGCAGCTCTCACTTGTATGGTACAGCTGGCTCAGATCATTGTGGGGGCAGGACTTGGAGCTTTGGTCAACTTGGCGGGAAGTGTCATTGTGATTGTCCTATCGGCCTCAACCATGTCCCTGCTTGGCTGCGTCTTCATTGCACTTTTCATAAGATATGTGGAGTGACTGCTGAATTTTAAATTTGTATTATTGTATTATTGTATAATAAAAAAAGATTCTTTATTGTGCTGTTTGATTTCTTCTTTTAACTGTTTTCAATAGTGACACCCTCTACTACTTTCATTTTTTTTTCCAATAATAAAAAATAGGTATGCGTATAGTAGAGATAGGCAAATATTGTGAATATTGAACATTTGAATTGCTGATTAAAAATAAAAAAATGTATACTTCCATATACATACACAGATGCATACATAAAGGAATAAAGTGATAAATAAATAATTGGGTAATTAGGGTGATTTCACATACTATAGCAGAAACCTCAACCAATACATTTAAAGACACATTTTTGTTGAATT